>CM053400.1:179496923-179508679 GCA_028644305.1 Xerus rutilus
AAAAAGAAAAGAGAGGGCTGGGGTTGTGGCTCAGTGGCAGAGCACTTGCCTAGCATGTGTGAGGCACTGGGTTCAATTCTCAGCACCACATATAAATAAATGAATAAAATAATGGCCTAACAATGTCTAAAAAAAATTAAAAAAAAAAAGAAAAGAGAGGCTGGCGCAGTGGTGCACAACTGTAATCCCAGCAACTCGCAAGGCTGGGAGGGAAGATCACAAGTCTGAGGCTCTAAGCAACATAGTAAGATCCTGTCTCAAAATAAAACACAAAAAGGGCTGCAGATGTAGCTCAGTGGTAAAGAGAAAGAAAAAGGAGGGGAGGAAAAAGAAATTTAGTTCTGCTACATGCTGAAATGCACACCTTGAAAATACACTGCTAAGCAAAAACAGCCAGACACAAAAGGTCATTCATTGTCTGCTTGCCATTCATGATCTTAGGAATAGGTAGAGCCATAGAATCGGAGCAGACTGGTGATTTCCAGAGGCCAGGGGTGGATCAGAATGGGGTGACAGCTCAGTGGATACTATCAGACCTTTTTAAAATGGTTATATTTGGGTAGCATGAATTTCACTTCAATGTTTCTTAAATACACATTTTGAAATAACTTCCTCCCTCTAAAACACAGATCATTTTTCTTCTCCCTCTGCGAACAATGCAAACCCACGTGGACCAGACAACACAAGCGCATCCGTGGAGGCCCAGGCTTCTGCTGGGCCATACTCGGAGCCCAGGCTGGGAGGGCCTTGGCCACAGCTAGACCCGATGGCCCAAGTGAGAACAGGGGCCATGTCTGGGAGGCCAGGGCTGAACCGACCACTGCCTACAGCAGGCTTGGGAGCAACACGGCGCCACTCAGGACTCTTGACCCTTCCCATTTTATAACATGAACCTAAAAACACTTTATTCTGATTTTTTAAAAAAGTAATAAAATAGAAACCACACTTCAAATAAATGGTCACTGCAGTGATCTTGGTCCCATGGGAAAGCTCAGGAAGGGTGGGTCTTACAGACCACACTTGAACTTCATTCCTGAGTGGGTCTGCGGGGAGGGCAGGGCCGCGGGAATAGGGCACCACCTTCCCCGCCCTGCCTGTGGCAGACACCGACAGTGTGACTGTAGTGCCTGTCCAGGAAGCCTCCTTCTCAGCACAGCACTCCAGGAGGCCAGGGTGTCACTGGGCAAGAGGGTGCTAAGGAATGAAACTCACGTCCCTCCAGGGCCAACCCAGTTCCGTGCTCTCCTAAAGAGAGAGAGAGGGAGGGAGGGAAAGACACACACACAACTGTCGCTTCTGAAGATTCTCGGCATTTTTTTCTATTTAGAGACAGGATCTCACTGAGTTGCTTGGCGCTTCACCTCACCTGGCTTTGAACTTGTGATTCTCCTGTCTCAGCCTCCCAAAGTGCTGGGATTACAGGTGTGCGCCACTGCACCCGGCTACTTCAGAGCATTTATTTTTCATATAAGAAAATTTTCAAGTAAGAATTTCCCTCCAAGACACCCATTTTTTTCCTTCATTCACCTCCATACTTTTGGCAGAGGGCAGGCAGCTCACCAGGCTCAGATCATGGAAAAACAGAACTGCTGTCAAGGGACTGCCGTATCCTCGTCAAACCCCAAATCCCTACTCAGTCACCATTATGTTCCAGGAATGATACCCAGGCCCAAAGGGTCTGGCTGCAGGGCTCAGAGGAGGCCTAGGTGTGTGTTACTGCAGCCGACCCTACAAGAGGGCAGGCACCACCATCGCCTGCGTTACAGACACTGAGCAGCAAAGGCTCAGCCTCTCTTGGGCTCCAAAGCCCTTGGGATGGCCCTCGGGATGGCCCTCAGCTTCCTGCCTGTCCCATGAGGGGCACAACTCTGGACAACAGAGAAAGCAGTTAGGCCACTGTGGATGACAGAGTGGCACGTCAACCTGCTACACCTCAAGCTGGTGTGCTCCACAGAGGTGGGGTGGAAGGAGCTGCCTCACTGCTATTAAAGTCTGAGGAGGGCTGGGGCTGTAGCTCAGTGGTAGAGCGCTTGCCTAGCATGCGTGAGGCACTGGGTTCGATCCTCAGCACCACATATAAATAATAAATGAATAAAATAAAGATCCATCAACAACTAAAAAATAAAAAATAAAAAAAAAAAAAGTCTGAGGACCTGACCTGCCCTGACGTCCCCTCAATGACACTTAGCACTGGCCACACCCAGGGGGATGGTTGGATGCTGCCTCCTGCCCCACACAGCAGGACCGAGGAGAGCCCACTGCCACTCAGAACCTAGACACAGGACACAGCTGCCTGCGGGATTCTCAGACACAGGAACAAGTTTTAATGCACAGATTCAACTTTTAAATCAACTTCTAAGCTTTTTAATCAATTTTTTCAACAATTAAAAATAGTCAAAAAGAAGACACCACATTGGATCCTGGGAAGCAGACAAGGGTGACCATGAGACCCCTGTGCAGCAAGGGCTCACAGCAGGCAAGGAGGCAGAGACCACCCTACAGCAGACACACACACCTCTGCCACGAACACAAAGTGAACGCAGTGGATCTTTTCTCCTGGACTTCTTAGAACCACCTCAAAACTTGGCATGGCTAAGAAAGCTCACCCCAGGCGCTCCTTCCTCCACTCCAGGTGGGCAAAGGCTGGCTTCTGCACCTCCCCAGCCTGCCATTGCTCCTTGCTTGGCCAGCCACAGCCTGTCACCACCTGCTCAACACCCCAGGGGTCGTCAATGCCCTAAGACCCCAGGAGCCCCTCCCTAGGGAGCACCTGAGCCCTCCTTGCTCAGGTGCCAACAGTGCTCTGCCTTCCCACACTCACTGGCTTCCACACCTCAGCAGCTGACCAGGGAAACTTATGTGAAGAAAGAGAATTTAAAAGTCTGCGTGCCGGGCCCGGGGCTACAGCTCAGGTGCCAAGCGCTTGCCCAGCATGCACAAGGCCGTCCATCCCTAGCACCACAGGAAAAATAGAGTCTGCATACCACAGCGCTGAGGAAGTCACGGGCCCAGTGATGGGAATCAACAACAGGAGACGCCAGACAACCAAGGGCCCTGCCTGCTGGTGAGCTGCTGCTACAACAAATAGGACCTACTGCTCGCACTACTGACCCCTTACTCAGGACAGGGACACACTATACCACAGGGGACACAGCCAGCCAGGTCCAGACCAGGGGAACATGACAGCACAACCCAGCCAGTGTCCTCCACAAATAAACAGCAAGGCTGGGGAGAGTGCGGAGGAAGCTCGGGTCTCTGTCTCCCAGTTCCAGTGACGGTAGGATTCTCATCCCATGAGAAACCCAGCAACCGGAACTCTGGCTGTGTGGCCCCAGTAAGCACCAGCCCTCAGGGGCCTGTGCACACGGAGGAGGACAGAACACACCCTGTCACAGGGGTACCTTCTGGAACACCCACAAACAGTGAAGGGAGCCTGGGCACGCACACACTCCTGTAATGCCCGCAACTCAGGGAGCTGAAGCATGACAATCTCAAACTGGCCGGAGCCGCTCAGCAAGTCCCTGTCTCAAAAAATAAAAAGGGCTGAGGGGCTGGGGTTGTGGCTCAGCGGTAGAGCGCTTGCCCCTCACGCGTGAGGCACTGGGTTCAATCCTCAGCACCACATACAAAATACAAATAAATAAAATAAAGGTTTAAAATTTTTAATAAATAAATAAAAATAAAAAAAAAAATAAAAAGGGCTGAGATGTAGCTCAATGTTGGAGGATCCCTGGGTTCAATCTCCAGTACCAAAGTATGAAAGAAAACTGCAGCAGCAAGACAAGCCACACGGACGTCAGCTGGTGTGGGGAACATGCACACACGTTCTTCCAGGTCCTGAGAAGGCCTGGCCCAGCCGGGCCCATCACTGCGATGCTTCTGATGGCTCCTCCAGGCAGGTCACCCCAGTCCTTAGTCTACTCTCAACCTGGCGGTAGTCAGCTGGTGCCCTCCCTGATCAGCCTCTCCTGGGATCCTCCCCTAAGTCCAGGCCATCCTGTCTCACCAGCCCTCAAGCTGCACCTGGGCCCTTACCTCACTGCAGCTACTGCAGCCGTGCACTGTGTCCTTGGCCTCTCTCCCTTCCCTGCTTCTAGTCCTTACTTTTGGCTCCAGGGGGGCCCTCCCAGCACACAGTGGGCTTTCTCCTGTGGCAGGCACAGACACACTGGCAATGCACTTGAGTGAGGCATGTGGAAAGTCCATGCCCTGCGTGTGGTGCCAAGGACCCGTCTCCACTGCTCCCTGTGAGCAGGCACCCACCCTGCCTGTCAAGTTCCTTGCAAACAGCACCTCCTTTGCAAAGCGCTTCCTGGGTTTCCAAACAGCACCCCTACTTCTATCTGTGCCACTGTCTCACTTCCTACATTCCCCTGCCAGGGGCTGGTCTGGCCAGCTGCAGCCCCAGGGTCCTCCTCGAATATCCCAGAGCATTTCAAGAGACCACACTGCATTCCTTGGGGGATCCACAGAACAGAGACCTCTCCCATCTGGGTGTGCTCCTGACTGCCCCAGAAGCTCTGGATATCTCAGAGAATGGGAAGCCGTGGTCAGCGGTCTCAGGTAGTGAGGAACTCCCAAGGCTGACGCAATCACACTCAAAACAAGCCACCTGTTTTAATTCAGTGAGCAGCACCCTGAGGGGGAAAGAGGTGTTCCCTGCAAGGTCTCCCTGCCAGTCACCTTGCGGCCCATCTAGAGACACTGTGGGAAACCACAGTGCACTGCCCTTCAGCCTTGCCCAGCTGTGACCAGCGTTGTGATGTGGGGACGTGACATGACACTCTCTCACCAGCACTCTCAACCCTGTGTGCAGGCAAGGCTGGTCCCCAGCTCCAGCCAGCATCCACCTGCAAGTGCGCAAGCAGGGCCAGGGGCCCCACCATGGAGGCCTTTCTCTCACACCCCAACCCCTACAAAGGAGCACAGGCACAAGCACTTGGCAAATGCTCCCTGCCCCCAGACCCGGTTTCTACTTCCTCCTTACAAAGTAAAGATCCAGAGGTCAGCTGGGCGTAGTGGCACACGCCTGTAATCGCAGCACTCTGGGAGGCTGAGACAGGAGAATCAAAGGCAGCCTCCGCAATGGCGAGGTGCTAAGCAACTCAGTGAGACCCTGTCTACATAAAACACAAAATAGGGCTGGGGGTGTGGCTCAGTGGTCGAGTGCCCCTGAGTTCAATCTCCAGTACCAAAAAAAAAAAAAAAAAAGACACAGAAGTCAACAATGGAGCACAGACGTGGTGAGGAGTCCCTCCTGCCCTTCTGTTGCACCTGCAAGGTAAATAACAACGGCAAGGGGTGAGGAGGACAGGCTGCAGCCCCCCATCTACCAACCAGCGGCTATCTCTGCCTACATCCCTCCTAGAGTCAACAGCCAGGACCAGGAAGACCATCCCTGAGGTCCCTGCAGGCCTGGTTACAGCAAAGGTGAGGTATTGGTAACCTGCAGGGACACTACAAGATTATAGGGTAGAAACTGCAATACCTCAGATCGGCACTGCCAGAGGGGAAGACACATGAACAACATGAAAAAACAAGGGAAGAAAATGCCCCAAACAAACCAAGATGCTACAACAATAGAATCCACTGACAGCACATTAGATGAAATGTCAGAGAAGGAGTTCAGAACTACATAATTAAAATGATCTGTGAAGCGCAGAATAACGTAAGAGAGCAAATACAGGCAACAATTGATCACTCCAACAAAGAGATTAGAGAACAAATACAGGGAGCAAAAGATTGCTTCAAGAAAAAGATAGAGATTTTGAAAAAGAACTAAGCAGAAATCCTTGAAATGAAGGAAACAATAAACCAAATAAAAAATTCAATAGAAAGCATCACCAACAGACTAGAGAACTTGGAAGACAGAACCTCAGAAAATGAAGACAAAATATATAATCCTGAAAATAAAGTTGACCACACAATGAAGATGGTAAAAAAACCATGAACAGAACATCCAGGAACTATAGGATAAAATGAAAAGACCAAATATAAGAATTATTGGGATAGATGAAGGCACAGAGGTACAAACCAAAGGAATGCACAATCTCTTCAATGAAATAGTATCAGAAAATTTCCCAAACATGAAGAATGAATTGGAAAATCAAATACAAGAGGCTTACAGAACACCAAATGTACAAAACTACAACAGATCCACACCAAGGCACATTATAATGAAAATGTCTACCATACACAATAAGGATAGAATTTTAAAAGCTGCAAGAGAGAAGGAGCAGATTGTATACAAGGGGAAACCAATTCGGATTTCAACAGATTTCTCAACCCAGACCCTCAAAGCCAGGAGATTCTGGAACATCATATACCAAGCTCTGAAAGAAAATGGGTGCCAACCAAGAATCTTATATCCAGCAAAATTAAGCTTCAGATTTGATGATGAAATAAAAACTTCCCATGATAAACAAAAGTTTAAAAAATTTACAGCTAGAAAGCCTACACTAGAGAGAGCATTCTTGGCAAAATATTCCACGAGGAGGAAATAAAAAACAATGAGAATCAGCAAAGAGAGGAACTACACTAAAGGAAAAGTCAATCAAAAGAGAAACCAAGTCAAGTTAAAAACCAAAAATAAAGTAAAATGAATGAGAATACAAGCCATATTTCAATAATAACTCTGAACGTTAATGGCCTAAACTCATCAATTAAAAGACATAGACTGGCAGATTGAATTTAAAAAAAGACTCAAATTGTGGAATTCACGTGGATGTTGGCTCAGGGCTCTGCCTACAATGGAGAAAAGGACTGTTAGGAACATCAGCTGAAGATAAAAATTGGTTATTGTGCTATCCAATGAATTTCTTATCCTTATTCCTCTATAGCTGTATAAATAAGGCAATTATTTTTCTTTCTTGTTTCAAATTTTTTTCTTTTAGTGTTCTGTAATTTGGATATGAGATGACTAGGTATTACTTTATTTATTCATCTATTTATATTTGGTACTTATCCTACTTGATATTTTTTTAAAATCTGTGCTTTTTATCTCATCTTAGTTTTTGAAAATTTTTTAGAGAGTTTTATTTCAAATATTTTTTCTGCTGTTTTCCTTTCTTCTTTTTGTATTCGAATTATGCATGGTTTATTATTTGACATCGTCTCACAGTTCTTGGGTTGCTTTATTTCCTTTGTATTTTTGTTTGGGAAATTTTTAATTAACTTATCATCAAGCTCATGGTTTCTTTCCTTGGCCATAATTTAATTAATGGTATCAGAAGGCATTCTTCCTATTTCAGCATGTTTGATTTCTAGAATTTTGTTTTGATTCTTAAAGTTTCCATTTTCCCTCACAAGTTTTTGCATGTTGTATACTTTTTTCCCATTAGAGTATTTAACATAGTAATCATAATTACTTTAGTTTTTTTTTTAACTTGGCAATTCAAACATGCATGATATGTTTGAGTCTGATTTTTATCTTCCAGACTACATTTTAACATGTCTTCTGGCTTGTCTTGTAATTTTTTGTTGAAAGCCAGACATGTTTTATTGAATAATAAAAAATGAGGGAAATAGGCCACTGATAGTAGTATTTATTTTATCTGGTGAGGACTTGTCTGGTGTTCAAGGCTTGCTTGCAGCTAAAGGTACAAGAGGCTTTAAGTTTTCATCCTGTACTTTTTTTATCTCACTGTTTGAGTTTCCTTAAACACTACTTCAGGGAGAAAGAAATCTGTGTATTACAACTCTTTCAGCTGTAATTGATTGTTATTATACCACATCCTTGCTGTTGTGCAGGTCAGATATGGGACAAAGGAGTTTTTTCTAATCTTACTCAATCTTTAAGTGGGTCTATGTCTGAGGACTACGACTTTCACAAGTGTTTCATCAACATGTACCACCCCCACTGGCACCCTTACTTCCGTCTCTGACTGCAGTATTTTTCTTTGAAACTTTGTCCTTAATTGACTTTTGTAAAAAAATTCACAACCTAATCCTATCAGAGACATGAAGTCTTCTTGCAATCTTCAGTGGGAAACTGGTAGGGTATCTGACAGGAGAACTGTGGAACTGCAAGGGTTTTCCTAAGACTACAGGACCCCCAGGTTTCCTTAATCTCACATTAGCCCATATTCTGCCTCCAGCCATTCTTCAAGATCATATATACCAGCTGACAGCTCTAGTAGTACATTGTTGGGTTCAAGAAATGTAATTTGATTTTCAGACATTTTTGTTACTATAAAAATAAGATTGATGACTTTTGATTACTTAACATATCAGAGATGAAACATTAAGTCAGTTTCTAATTTTAAACAATGTTTAAAAACTTGTTTAATTTTATTCATTCTTTTCATTTGTTTTCCTTCTCTCATTTTCTTTCCATTTTATCATCCATTTTAGTTGGGAAATGCTTTTGTTGAATACAGAAAACCAATGTAGTTAATTCTATTTCATGTTTTTAATCTTATTCCTAAAAAAATAGCAACAGGGGGCAGGAAAAGCAGTACTAACTAGAAGGCACTTTCTTCTGGCCACACTGCTGTGAGCAACTGCAGTGGCCCACGTCACCCCACCTGATCCAAGTGCTGCCGCGAGGCTCTTCATTTTCCACAAGGAGGAGAGGAAGAGACTGGGGATCCAAGAGGTGAGGCCAGGCTCCTGGGAGGGGGAGGCGCTCCAGGGCCCTTGTCTCCCTGGCTTTCTCCAGGGCACCTCCTCATCCCCTGGCTCCTCTACTGCCCCCACTCTTTCCTTGCATCATTTTATTAAATGACGCAACCACTTGCCAGAGCTAACGTCTGGGGAAGCTGCCATCTCTGGGAGCCTGGCTCGGCTTCCTCATTCACTGCTCTGCCAGCTACACAGCCACACGTGTGGGGACCTTGCTCAGGTGAGAACTGTGTTAAGGACCCCCAGTGCCACGTGCCACGTGAAAGGAGCAGCAGTCACTGACTCAGAGGCAGATGCAGAGGCAGCCACCAACACAGTGCCCAGAGAGCACCTCTCCCTCACCAGTACCAGCCCCCTTCCTGTCCTGAATGAGCTCAGGCAAAGCAAGACTGATCAAGGGCATAAGCATCTGAGTTCCAGTTGCAGGGCCCTCCTGCTACCGAAGTCCAGGAAGGAACCCAAGCAGGACACCCCAGTGGGTCCTCAGCTGTCGGAACAAGTGCACAGGGTTCAAGCTCCTCGAACAGATGGCCATTAAGCTGAGATAAAATCCCACAATGGTCATGTTATTTTACCTTAGGAGTCAAACCTGAAAAAACATCTCCAATGACTATGACCTGTGAACCTTAGTGGTTTTTTTTTTTTTTTTTTTTTTTTACCATTTTATGTGTAATTGCCAGAAATTTCTGGTTGTCACCTTCTCCACACAAAGTATGCCCTAGAGTTCAGAATGGAAGCACCCAAAATAGCTTGGAGAACCACAGAAACACTGCTATTGGGTCACTGCTGTAGAAGGGCGCTCAGGAGATGGATGTCACTCACAGTAAGAAATTTCAGTCAGGAGGCCCCTGGACTTCTGAGTCTGGTTGTTCTGAAACCTTGCTAGAGTTCTGTTTGATTTGGGCTACAGGTTCTTAAAAACAGATGCAGTGCTAGGCACTGTGGTGCACATCTATAATCTCTGTGGCTTGGGAGGCTGAGGCAGGAGGATCACAAGTTCAAAGCCAGTCTCAGCAAAAGTGAGGCGCTAAGCAACTCAGTGAGAACCTGTCTCTACATAAAACACAAAATAGGGCTGGGGATGTGGCTCAGTGGTTGAGTGGCCCAGAGTTCAATCCCTGGTATCCGCCCCCACCCGCCGCTAAAAGAAAAAAAACCCCCAGTGCTACACAGTCTGCACTGCACTTATGCAACTCAGCAACAACCCTCCAGAGTCTCCTCAGACTTGCTCATGGCCACCAGGAGCCACAAATTGCAGAGGAGCCACAAATTGCAGCACATACAATACCCAAACCCAACAGTCAGACCTTTGAGCTTTTCTGAAAAGGAGCACAGGTCAAGTGACAGCTTTTGGTCCATCAGAGTCCTCTCTGCAATACCCACCTTGCACCCCCTGGAACCGTGTCCCCGGGACTGATGACCTTGTTCTCCCGGGGTGTGCCCAGGTTTCCTCTCTCGGCCTGGCTCTGACCATGGTGCTCCCTGAACTGGCTCTGGCCCATTTCCTGCCTCCTTTCCCCACCCTCACTTCTAGCACCAGTGGGTCCCAAGCTCCACCTAACAGCAACCATCTGGGACAGGTAAAACCCACTCCCTGGGCCTCCAGGTACCTCTGAAGCCACTGCCCAGGTCACCCTGCCCAGGGCTGGGTGTGCCTGAGGCCAGCTGGGGACCTCCAGACATGTCTCACTGGCCCTGCAGCCCCATGCCCCCACTGCATCTCCCGGCCTTTCTGAGCCCATCTCCAGCCCTGGCCCTAACCTCCCTGTCCACACCACTCAGTCCCATACCGCCCTCCCCAAGCCTGTGAGTCTTTCAGTATTCATTTTTGCCAAACATGTCACTGCCCGCAGGACCTGAAGTTAGATGCCACAGTGCACGCAGTCACTCATGCCTGCATCCCCAGAGCTGAAGTTACCACATGAAGGTGCCGCCAGGCCCAAGGTAATGCGTGGGTTGCTTCCCCCACGCGGGGCCCTGTGCCAGGTTCTCCAGAAAACTGCAGAAAGCCCCTGGTAAGGCAGGGTGACACCCACCCAGTGGACTGAAACCACCCCCTTGACTGACGAGCTCAGCCGTCACCGTCTCACAGCCCCCAGGAAGTACGCTACCGCCTGCATCTTCTTGGTAAGGGGGTCTTGCGAGAGCCTTGTAGCTTGTCCAGGCTGTGGAGCTAAGTGGAGGCCACAGACCACACACGAGCACACTGCTTAGGGGAGCTGGGCTGGCTTCGTGCCTGAGCGGACTGCCTTACCTGTCACCTCCCACACAGCACCAGAGCACTGGTCCCAGTGTCCACCCTCCCACAGGGCCCAGGACTGAGCCAGGCCCACAGGCTCCAGTTCATCACTGCCCCCAGAGCCGCCCCGCCCTGCAAATCCCACCTGCAATTTCTCCTTCCCACTTCCACCCCTTGTCAGCCCCCCAACACCGCTGCCAACCCCACCCCCGCCTACCGCAATGCTATTAGAGTGGCCTTTCTAGAACAAGTCTGACCAGCTGACCCTCCATGTGCTTGGCAGTAGAGGAGCCTTTCACAGTTGGAGCAGCTTCTTCCCTGCAGCACACAGGCTATTGGTGTCCTCCCGCTGCTCCCAGGGCTGTCACCCCCTCCCCCACACCACTCTCCCAGAGACAGCAGGAGGGTCTCATGCGGCTTTGTCTCCCTCATGCTCAGCCTTCCGGGGTTCATGACAAAAATTCCCAGACACAATCCCTCCCACCTTTTTTTGGTGTGTGTGGTGCTGGGGATTGAACCCAGGACTTCACACATGCTAGGCGAGTGCTCTGCCACTGAGCTACATCCCCAGCCCTTCCTAGTTTTTGAGACAGGGACTCACCAAGTTTCCCAGGCTGGCTTTGAACTTGTGATCCTCCTACCTCAGCCCCCACAGTGGTCTGAGTAGAGGTATATGCCACCAAGCCAGGCCTCAACTCTTTTTTTTTTTTTTGGTACTGGGGATTGAACTCAGGGGCACTCGACCACTGAGCCACATCCCCAGCCCTATTTTGTGTTTTATGTAGAGACAGGGTCTCACTGAGTTGCTTAGCGCCTCGCCATTGCTGAGGCTGGCTTTGAACTCGCGATTCTCCTGTCTCAGCCTCCCTAAGTGCTGGGATTACAGGCTTGAGCC
>CM053400.1:179508779-179518827 GCA_028644305.1 Xerus rutilus
CCAGGCCTCAACTCTTGAGACAACTAGTACTGCCCAGCTACCAAGTCCCCAACAAACTCCTCCAACTCTGCGCCTCTCAGAAGCAGGGATCCATTTCCTCCCCACAAACCCACCTCCACAGCACCACAACCTCCACTTGCTCGACTTGCTTCATGGACAGCCAGTGCTCCCATCCTCAGCTGCCTGTGCTTCCCAGGAAAGCATCTGTGTGCGCAAGTTACCCAGAGTCAGGAAAGACAGGGACCTGGGGCCTGACTCTGGAACCCATGGTCTATTTGGACACCTCTGCCAGCAACACAGCACAGTGGCTGGGAGCAGATGCTGCCTACTGGATTTTTGTTTGTTTGTTTGTTTCTGGGGATCGAACTCAGGGGCACTCGACCATTGAGCCACCTCCCCAGCCCTATGTTGTGTTTTATGTGGAGACAGGATCTCACTGAGCTGCTTAGCGCCTCGCCACTGCTGAGGCTGGTTTTGAACTCGGGATTCTCTTGTCTCTGCCTCCTAAAGTGCTGGGATTACAGCACAGGCGTGCGCCACCGTGCCCAGCTTGCCAGCTGGATTTGACCCTGGCTCTGGCCATCCCTGCTGGGCCTTGAGCAGCCTTCTCTCTCATATCTTAGGTGACTATTCACCTGGCCAGAATACTCTCAAGACAACAGAGAAAATGTGCAGCTCTCTCAGCCTCTGGCCCTGGGGGTAAGAGGCAGAACAACTGGGTCACAGGATCCAGAGATGGAA
The DNA here is from genome assembly GCA_028644305.1 of Xerus rutilus. Classification (NCBI taxonomy): domain Eukaryota; kingdom Metazoa; phylum Chordata; class Mammalia; order Rodentia; family Sciuridae; genus Xerus; species Xerus rutilus. The sequence goes on from CM053400.1 coordinate 179,509,521, forward strand.
AGAGCATGAGCTACCCAGGTCAGACTCCTGGCCATTACAGGTGAGGAAACTGAGGCCCACACAGGGGCAAAGTCCCCACACTCTACCAGTGAAGGAAGACAGGGCTGGAGCCGACGACCAGATTCCTAAACAATGCTTGGAGGAAAGAAAGGCTGCAAGCGGGACTCCAGTTCCTTCTCTCGGCACATGGCAGGGAGCATGCTCCCGCACCCTGCAGGCTCTCCTGCAGCACCTGGGGTGCAGGACCACAGAGGAGTGACACAGTTAAAGGGTGTTACCATTTCTGAGGCTATACGCCATCCTTTCTTTGGTCAAGGACCAGCTACCTGATTCTGCCCACAGCCCTTACATGTGCTTGCAGTCCCAGAAAGCAATTAGGAGTACCCTGTTTGACTTACAAAAGTCCCCAGCTTAAGAGGGCAAGCTGTGGTCACTGGGTACAGCTCTACTGAAAGATAAACTAGAAGGGAACGGTTATCTGGTCACAAAGACTAAGGGACCAGGCCAGGCACGGCAGCACATGCCTGTAATCCCAGCAGATCTAGAGACTGAGGCAGGAGGATCACAAGTTCAAAGCCAGCCTCAGCAACTTAGTGAGGCCCTAAGCAACTCAGCGAGATTCTGTCTCTAAATAAAATATAAAAAGGGCTGGGGATGTGGCTCAGGGGTTCAATAGCCAGTGCCAAAAACAAACAACAACAAAAACAGTAAGACTAAGGGGCCAGAGAACAAATAGCGGTTTCAGGTTCTTACACTTCTAGGGAGAAAAGATGGAGAAAGAAATTAGAGCAGTGTAACTCAATGACATTTCACCACAGCAAGAGCCTGATCTTAACTGGCCAGAGTGAAAAGGACAGGCCATAGCTATGGCACCCGGGTGGGACGCAGTCAGCATGGGTGTGGACTAGCAATGCTCCATGAGAAGATAGCGCAGCCAGGTGGGGGCAAAGCTGCCCAGTGCAGGGAATGGTGGGGAAAGATAAGAGGCACGGTGAGTGGGGGCAGGACCTGGATCCCCACCTCATGCCAGAGAGGCAGTCTCAGTCCAAAATGGAGGAGGGGAAATCCATCTTCTTTGAATAATTTTAAGTCCACAGTGTCATTTCTATTTTCTATGTGTTAGGTCACTTCTACTGAAAGAATGCCAGGTAAAGAGGGTTCTGTTGCACCTGTAATTTACAGTCAGAGTGGCCTGTCCACAAAGACACTTGAGGTGAGCCCACTGGAATGAAGATCACAAGCACTGTCTCCACTCGGCAAGAAACCAAGGACTTTGAATGTGGATTCTTTCTAGAACTGATTAAGAAAGAAAATCGGGTTGGGCTCAGAGATGCACACCTTAATCCCAACAGCTCAGGAGGCCAAGGTAGGAGGATGGCAAGTTGGAGGCCAGCCTCAGCAACTTAGGGAGGCCCTAAGCAAGACCCTGTCTCAAAATAAAAAACAAAAAGGGCTGGGGATGTGGGGCTCAGTGGCAAAGCACCCCTGGGTTCAATAGAAACAAAGAAGGAAGTAAAGAGGAGGGGAAGGAGACGCCTACTCTGAAGACAAGATACCTTTAAGAACTTAAATGTTTGTAACAAGTTAAAAGAAAGGACAAAAGAGGGGCCAGCTTTCAAGGACTTGGTAAAACACCTCAGAAGACAGAAACTCAAATTTATGTGTGACTGTTTTTAAAATTCAGGATAGAAAACAGTCGAGTGTAAGTGTGTCTCCGAGTGGATGAGAAGTGACAGCCAACCTGTGTGACAGTGGCACGGGTCGCGTATCAGACCTCCCTGGTCTCTGTGTGCTCGCCTACATGTCGAGGAAGAGCCACAGGGCTTGAACTGCTTTAAAGAATATTCACAAAGGGGCTGTAGTCATAGCTCAGTGGCGGAGCGCTTGCCTCGCCGGTGCTGAAGCACTGGGTTCCATCCTCAGCACCACACGAAATAAAATGCAGGAATTGTGTCTGTCTCAAAAAAAAGCACGTCCACAGAGAAAAAAAAAGTGAAGGAAGCAAGCAAAGGTAGAAAATTCTGGTAACCACTGAAGTCTGGGAGGGAGAAACAGGCAATTTTTTACTAATCACTCTACTTTTATGTTCTTCAAATTACTCCACAATAGTAACTCCTTCTAAAAAAATCAAGTGTTACATTTTCAAAGTCCACAATAACAATTCATAAAATAAAAACACATTTTATCAGACAGGCACACTATAGCAGAATGTTGCTTAGCTCAGAGAGAATAAACCAGACCCTTGTTAACATTCAATATGGCCTGGAGCAGTGGCCACGCCTATAATCCCAGGCACTGGCAGGCTGAGGCAGGAGGCATCCAAAGTTTGATGCCAGCCTCAGCAACTTAGCAAGAGACGTCTCAAAAGTAAAAACTAAAAAGGGCCAGGGGTGTAGCTCAATGGTAGAGCACCCTGGATACTCTACCAAAGTGGGGGTGGGAGTAAGCGTAAAACAAACGAACAAAAAAAAAAAAACATTTTCAATACGGAAATTATAAATTGAAAAAATACTACTTCTTAAAAGAGTAATTTTTAGGAGGCAGAGCTCTCGCAGATAGGCAAAAGGGAGACTGCACAGTCATACCACTATGCCTTCTGGCCCAGGCAGAGGCACTGCCGTGGCAAATAGGCACCACCACTGGGAGAGCTGCTCGTATCCTTGCTGGGACAATTGGACAACTCAGACCCGGGAAGAAATGGGGTTTGGAGATAATCAAGTGTCACCAGAAATCACCAAGGAAAGCCAGGTATTGTCAAAGTCAAGATCCTGGTTAGACAACTCTCATTAGGACTGGGATGTCACGGAGGTTATTTTGTAGCAAACTCACAAGGGGTGTAACATTAAGCAGGCAAAACCCTCGGAAACCACCCCTTGGAGGAAACAAGCCTTTAGATACCACTTAGGATCTCCAAGTGGGGGGCGAGGTGGGTAGCATTCAGGTGGCACATACATGCATTCCCAGCCACTGAAGCAGGAGGATCACAAGTTCCCAGTCAGCTGGGCAACCTATGGAGTCCCTGTCTCAAAATAAAAAATAAAAAACCGGGGGACTGGGGATATAGCTCAGTGGTAGAGCACTTGCCTAACAGGCACAGGCTTCCGGCTTCAATCCCCAGTGCTGGAAAGCCAGGGAGGGGGAGGGGGAGCCCACAACTAATTGATTCATCTATGAAGTTTCAGGGTCAATGCAGAATCCACCTATCCTCACTCTTTTCAATAGTTTGGAAAAATTAAGAAACAGTAACATTTCTAACTTTGGAATCCAAATATCAGTTTTACATATGTAACAGTATTTCTTGTAACAGGCATAATAATATAAACCTACTGTGAACTCCATTTTTAAAATTAATTTACTAAGTTGCTTAGTAAGTGTACAACAATTGGAAGTAGCAGAACTATCTGTAACTTTCTACAATTCAGATCCAATCAGAATTCTAAATTAGGAAACAAAATATTAGAAAGAGTGTCACTGAAGAGATTCTATTCCAAAAATTCCTTTTAAACAAAATTAAAAGCCTGTATAGGAAAAGAAAATTGAATTGCATAATTACAGCACGCTTGTACACTTGGAACTTGGGCTCAATCGTGTTCTGCCATTAGCTAGGAATTATCCTGCAGACATTTATTTTCCCCATCAAAGATGGCTAAAGGGAGTCCCCGCCAGGCCACCAAGCAGAGGCCCACAGCACAGAAGCAGTGTCATACACACGTCAACAGTCTGGTGCAGGTACACCCAGCAAGCCTCAATGCTACTTCCTGAAGTTCTCATTTCAGTCACAAGTACGCAACATGGGCTGGTCTAGTCTAGACTTAACAGGTACTTCTTACTGTGGGTCAAGGTCAAAAGGGACTGAGAGCCACTTTCTCTAAGGAGGGTTCAGAAAATCAGCTCAGGAGTGGAGCCAGGCAGATTGTTCTAATGCTCCTGGCTGCATGACCTTGGCAGAGTTCTCAACCTCTCTGAGCCTCTGCTGCCTGCCTTCAAAATGAAAGAGCTCCACCAGCTTCAACAAGCTGCACGGATCAACACATCAACACAGGACGGAAGTCTGACCTTCCTCAAGGTTCCTCACATTTTCTGGGCCTTCAACTTTAAAGCTGATAATCTGAAAAAAATGTACAGCTTCATGGCTAACATCTGCTGGGTTCCTTTGCAACTCTGCTCTGGAAGATTCTCACATTACCGGGCAGGGGCTGCCCAGTCCACTTCACAGAGGGCTGACTGCTAGGGTATCCAGAAGCCAATATTTGCCATCAGGACTGTGGCACCTTCTAGGTGCAGGGTTAAACCATTCTTCAATCAAACTGCAGAAGGCCCTTGAGGGTTTAAAAGTTGGTCATAGAGCCTTGGAACAGCTAGGCGACATCAAGGGGGGGGGCACTTCAGAATTCACAAGGCGCAGTGCTAATTGTGTACAGACACATAAGTGGGGCCACCATTAAGGGACCCGAGTGGATCAGGCAGGCGTCTAGACCCCACCATTCGGAGCAGGTCTGGAGAGACCCGGGATATGAGCCACCCAGCACTGGACCAGGTAGACGGGCGGGGACTTGTGGGGCAGGCGGCAGGCTGGAGCGTGGCGGACAAAGAGGAGCAGGCAATGCCCAGTCCAAGTGCCGGGAAATTTAGGAGCCACGTGCCTGCCGGGAGAAGGCAAAAAAGCCCTGGAACACTTGACCGTTTTGTCGGCCCAGCAAGCAAACGGCCCTTCTACTCCGCATTGAAAACGAAAAAGGGAAAAAACCCGTGTTATTGGTTTAAGTTTTTTGGAAGTTTTCCAAGGAGGGAGGCTGAGCAGTACCAAGGGGTGCTAAAGAAACCACCCGGCTCCCCACCTCTCCTAGGAAATTGCAAGGGGCAATTAGCACTTGAATAGACGGCGTGCCTGGAATGAGAATGCGCCCGCGCGGCCCGGGTTCCGGGAGCCGCTCCGCACCCCGCAGCCGCGGTCCGACTGCCACAAATTGGTCCAGATCCAGCGTCCCCAGACTTTCCCTCGGAGGGGCCTCAGTGCGGGCAGGAAGGGAGAACGGAAGCGCCGCCGCAGGCTCGCCCGCCGCCCGCGCCCCCGGCCGCCGCCCGCGCCCCGCCGCCCGCGCCCCCGGCCGCCCGGGAGAGGCGGCGCCCGGCCTGGCCTAGCGCGCGGCCCGGGGCGCAGGCCCGAGCGCAGGGCAGGCCGCGCGGCCGGGGCGCCGCCGAGCAGGCCGGGGCGCGGGCGGCGGAGGGGACCCCGGCCCGCCCGCCCGCCAACCGCCGCGGCGCCGCGCGCACTCACCGGGGCCGGCTCCCGAGTACATGGCGGCGCCGCCGAGCTCCGGGGCCGAGGGCCGGCCGCCGCGCCACGGGCCCCGACGCCGCGAGCCGCGAGGGAGCCGCCGGCCGCACGATCCGCCCCGGCGCGGCCGCGTCGCCAAACAGGTTTACCCGACGCGGCGGGCGGGCGGCGGGCGGAGGCGGCGGGGGCGGGGCGGGGCGGGGCCTGGCGGGCGGCGCGCGGGCGGGGCGGCGGCACCGGCCCCGACGCGGCCACCCAGGCCCGGCCGAGGCGCGGCCCGTGCGGCGGGGCTCCGCCGGGCCCTGCGGGCGCGGGCCGGGGGCGGCGCCGTCCGGAGGGCCGAGCTCCAGGCCGGCGGCGCGGGTCCGCTGCTGCCCGCGCCCAGCCTCGCGGCCTGGCTCTTTAAGTTGTGAACCAGACGCGGAGCTGCTCCCGACCCGGAGCTTGAACTTGAGCGCATCTCGGCCCTAGCGCGCGACTACACTGCCACCTCCCGGCGCGTCCCGTGCACCCAGATAATCCGCGCCAAGCTCTCCGAGTCGTCAGTCTGGATTTTCACAGTCGTCAAGGGTCAGACAAACGCCACCCCCTCCGCAGCGGTCAGAGCATCCAAACGCTGTCTTTCCCTGCGGGTCTCACGGACCCCCGTCATACTCTCTTGCTTTTCTGTACCTTCCCCACCTGCTGGAGTCGTTTTTTCTCCTACCCAGAGGCTCCTGGTCCTTCAGTTGCCCCTGAGTCCCGCAGAAGCTGGACAGTGGTTGCCTGCTTTCTCCTGTAATTGGTGATTAGAAGACAGAACGTGAAATCCAACCCAGACTGACTCATCATCTTTCAATATCTGCCAACACCTTCCCTTGCCCTGTAAACAAGTATGATCAGCTTATGGGGTGCAATGCCCGGTGTTCAAGGTCCAGGTCAAAAGATAAACAGGGGTCCTACTTGCCAAGAGTTCAAGTACGTTTGTTAGTTGCAGCCTCAAGGAAGGCCCTAAGTGAATTCAGAAAAACCAGCACTCCCTTCCAGACTCAAAAGGAGGACAAGAGTCTTCACAGTGGTTGATACTAATGGGTCATCATAGCTATAGGTGGTGGCCTGTGGTTCCGACTGCAGGGGAGGCTGAAGTGGGAGGATCTCTTGATCTCAAGAGATGGAGACCAGCCTGGGCATCACAGGGGACCCCACCTCCAACAAACAACAGCAGCCACAAAAAAGCATCGTGATAAAATGGGTTTCTGTGCACCAGGAATCTTGGATGGGGATGCAGTGCTACTCAGCACAGCCAGGACCGGCCACTGCTGGGGTTCCTGGGTGCCCACCAGCAGCACAATGAGAAATGAAGCCTATCTAGAATGGAATCCAGCTGTTAAAGAGAACCCACTGCAGCCGAGTGCAGACACAGATGAATCTCAGCACACTGGGGCTGCCGGTTTTCTGCCTGACTCCATTCATAAAATGCTAAGCCCTTAAGTTCAACTACATTGTTTAGTGTATTAAGTAGAAAAAATCGACAGAAAAACAAGACAGATACCTGTAAGCATCAGAATGATGGGCAGAGCGGGTATGGAGCAGGGCCCTGGGGGGCTCTTGGGGTGCCAGCATGTTCCTGCCAGCAGTCCTGCTCTGTTCCTTCTGCAGCCAACCCTTTAACACATTTTTATGTACTTTGACATTGACATTTTTATGTACTTTTCTGTACCTGTGCTATATTTCTGAACAAAGAACATTGAAACTAATCAAAAAGGTTATCACTCTCCCTTTATGAACCACCCAACCTCATAAATTTCCCGACTCCCAGACACCCCCCAACTCTGCCTCTCTCCCAGACACACCCACAAAACTGGCTTCTGCCTTGATTTGCTGGAAGCCTAACTGCTCCTGGGGCCTCAGAAAAGCCGCAGACCGGAACTTAACAGAAACAGAGTGGGATACTTTGTTGCCAAGCTTCTCTCCTGGAAGGCAGCAAGACACTGTCTCCTCAAGCTGCCCTTGTGTTGCTTCACTGCGAAGACCTGACACTTGGGGCCCCCTGCTGGCAAAGGGTTGCCATTACAGCCTGTCCCTGTGTGCTTCAGTGTCTGGGTTCAAGTCCTGCCTCACAGCCCTGGGACTCAGGGTGCTCCCTGGCCTGACCTCTCCTGGACATCTGTCCTCTGGTCAGCCTGTCCTCTCTCAGATGCCAGCCCCTTCCTGCAGCCCCAGTTCCCATCCTCCACAGAGCTTCAGGCCCACAGCTTCAGCCAAGTGCACCATCCCCTCCTCCCACCTGCTCCTCCAGCTTGGCTAACAGATTCACCATCCACCAGAGAAGCTGGAAGCTCCCTCCCCTCTGCCTTCTTCTCATGCAGTGACTCCATTCCCTCCAAGCGACCGAGTCCTCTCTATTCCCAGCTAGAAGCCTGTCCAACCCTGCCGTGCTGCTCCTCGGGCCTCTCCCAGCCCTCAGCCTGCAGGGCAGTTCCTCCCTGCTACAACTTGTGCTCTGCATTCTGGGTCCTGGTGCTGTGACAAGGCAGTGGGCTCCAATCCCAGGCAGGGAAACTAGGGCCAGCTGGGTTGTTCTGCAGCTGGGCAAGGCACACAGGATGCATCCAGGAAAGAAAAAAAGAAAAGAGAGACCAGGAGGAAAGCACAAAGCAAGCTCCTGAGAAGGAGCCTGCCAAGTTCTCAACTCTGGGGGCTCTTAGTTCCCTCTAGACTAAAATGTGAGCCCTGGAATGAATCTTCATTCCCAAAGCATGATCTGAACATGATTAAAGAGGGTCTGGGAAACAAATAAATTGAGAAGCAGTGGGTCAAACAACATTAAACTATTTTGTTGAGTGCAGGCCTCCTCAGACCCTTTAGCAAAGTATAAGGAATCATACTTCTACAAAAAGAAAGGAGACTAGCAGCACAATGACACGGTATCTTAGTCTGTTTTCTGTTGCTGTAACTGAACACCACAAGTTGAATAATTTATAAAAGAACAGAGTTCTGGCCAGGCTCAGCGGCACATACCTGTAACCCCAGTGACTTAGGAGGCTGAGGCAGGAGGATTGCAAGATCAAAGCCAGCCTCAGCAACTTAGTGAGGCCCTAAGTAACTTAGCAAGACCCTTTCTCAAAGTAAAAAATAAAAAGGGCTGGGGATGTGGCTCAGTGGCTAAGTGCCCCTGGGTTCAATCCTTGGTACCAAAAAAAAATTTTTTTTTTTTTGTTTTGCTTGTGGCTCTGCAGCATGGGTCAGCATCTGCTCAGCATCTGGTGATGCCCTTCCTGCTGGGTCGCGGCAGGGTACAGGCATCACATGGCCAGATAGGACAGGCTTGCTAATTTGGGTCTCTCCACCTTCTCATAAAGCCACTGATGCGATCAGGAGGCTCACATTCACGACCAAATCAGTTCTAACAACGTCCCACCTCCAAACACTACTAACACACGACTCTGGGGTTGTGTGTCAGCGTGAGTTTCAGAGAACAAACCCCAGGCCTCAGACCACAGTAGAAGGTATGCAGCCCATCCCCAATCCATCCAGCCACAGAGCCCTTTTGTCCTGGGTACCTTGAGGTGCCAGGGGGTGAACGTGGGCAGCAGGGCTTGGAGACCCAGCTTTCACATTCTAAGATTCTCCCCTGGGGCCCTTCACCACTGAGCTACACCCTCAGCCCTATTTATTTATTTATTCATTCATTCATTTGTTTATTTTGAGACAGAGTCTCCCTAAATTGTCCAAGCCAGCCATGAACTTGCTATCCTCTTGCTTCAGCCTCCTGAGTCTCTGGTATTATACAGATGTGCACTACCACACCTGACCACACTTTAAAATTCTCTGAATAAAAAGTATTGTTTTAGCCGGGCGCGGTGGCTCACGCCTGTAATCCCAGCACTTAGGGAGGCTGAGACAGGAGGATCGTGAGTTCAAAGCCAGCCTCAGCAACAGCGAGGTGCTAAGTGACTCAGTGAGACCCTGTCTCTACATAAAACACAAAATAGGGCTGGGGATGTGGCTCAGTGGTCGAGTGCCCCTGAGTTCAGTCCCTGGTGCCAA
>CM053400.1:179518927-179635086 GCA_028644305.1 Xerus rutilus
GTATTGTTTTTCTGAAATAAAAAATAATTGAGGGCTAGGAATGTAGCTCAGTGGTTACAATACTTGCCTAGCATGTGCAAGGCCCTGGGTTCAATCCCCAGTATCACATTAAACAAAAAAAATTTTAAAAACCTCAGTAATTGTGTTATGGTTTAGATATGAGGTATCCCCCAAAAGCTCATGTATGAGACAATGTGAGAAAGTTCAGAGGTGAAACGGTTGGGGTTATGAAAGGAATAACATAATCTGTGTGTGAATCCCGTGACAGGGATTAAGGGTAGTGGCTGTAGGCAGGTGGAGGTGTGGCTGGAGGAGAGGCATCTTTGGGGTATGTATTTTGTCCCTGGCGAGGGACAGCTCTCCTGCTTCCTGATTGCCTGTCCTGAGCGGCTTCTCTTTGTCACATCCAGCTGCCCTGATGTTGTGTCTCACCTTCAACACAGAACAATGGAGCTGGCCAGTTGTGGACTGAGACCTCTGAAATCATGAGCCTCAAACTTTTCCTCCTCTACATGGTTCTTCTTGGGTGTTTTGGTCACAGTGGTGAAAAAGCTGACTAAAACAAACTGGTTGTGATTCTAAAAATATTTCCCTTCTAGTAGGAACAAAACACATCTAGGCAATACCTACACACTGAACGTAACACGAGATGGAAATCACTTAGAATAAACCCACCACTCTGTCATTTTTGTGCACGCCATCGGGGCTACCTCTGCCCAGCTCCAGGGGGCACCACCGGCACCTCTGTGCTTGGGAAGAGCCATACACACAGAGCAGCATATACCATAGATCCCAGGCCCTGCCTACTCTAGGCCCCCTGAATTAGGGAAGATCAGCCAAGATGTCACTACCATGGACTCTGGAAAATTAATTCACCATGAATGGCAGGGTTAAAGTCAGACAAGGGCTGGGACTGTAGCTCAGTGGTGGAGCGCTTGCCTAGCACCTGTGAGGCACTGGGTTCAATCCTCAGCACCACATAAAAATAAATAAGTAAAATAAAGATATTGTGTCCATCTACAATTAATATTTTTTTAAAAAGTCAGACAAGCTGGATGTGGTGGTGCACACCTGTAATTCCAGCACTTAGGGAGGCTGAGACAGAATCACGAGTTCAAAGCCAGCCTCAGCAATGGCGAGGCACTAAGCAACTCAGTGAGACCCTGTCTCTACATAAAACACAAAATAGGGCTGGGGATGAGGCTCAGTGGTCGAGTGCCCCTGAGCTCAATCCCCGGTACAAAAAAAGAAAAGAAAAAAGAAAAAAGTCAGACAAAAATGACTTGGCTTTTAGGAAAAAAATAGAAGAAAATCCTTGGGTTGTAGGATAAGGCAGACAGTTTTTGGACTTCATTGCAAAGGACAATTTATAAAAGAAAACTTGACACATTGGACTTCATCAAAATAAAAGCCTTTAGCCAGGTGCTGTGGCCACACCTGTGACCCAGTCACTTGGGAGGCTGAGGCAGGATGGTCTCAAGTTCCAGGCCAGATGCAGCAACCTAGTGAGACCCTACCTCAAAATTTTTAAAAAGAGAGAAAAAAGAAAAGAAGAAAGCTTTTGCTCTGTGAAGGGCAAAAGGACCAGCTACAGAGTGGGAGAAAATATTTGCAAATCTATTGAGAAAATCACTGGTACCCAGAACATAGAAAGAACTACCAAAACTCAACAGTCAAAAAGCAAACAAGAGCCAGGCACGGTGGTGCACACCTGTGATCCCAATGGCTCAGGAGGCTTAGGCAGGAGGAACACAAGTTCAAGACCAGCCTCAGGAACTGAGCAAGACTTTCAGCAGCTAGTGAGAACTGATCTCAAAATAAAAAACGAAAAGAGCTGGGAATATAGGTTCAATCCTCAGTACAAAATAAAAGCAAAAGTCAGCTAAACACAGTTATCACATGACCCAGCAGTTGCGCACCATGACTTTATCCCCCCAAATTATGTTTTAGTCTATGTATAAATCTGCACATGAATTTTTTTTTTTTTTTTTTTGGTACTGGAGATTGAACTCAGGGGCACTCGACCACTGAGCCACATCCCCAGCCCTATTTTGTGTTTTATGTAGAGACAGGGTCTCACTGAGTTGCTTAGCGCCTCGCCGTTGCTGAGGCTGGCTTTGAACTCGCAATTCCCCTATCTCAGCCTCCCTAAGTTCTGGGATGATAGGCTTGCGCCACCGCGCCCGGCTCTGCACATGAATTTTTTAGCAGCTTTCTTTGTAGCAGCTTAACACTGGATGTAACTGAGTGTCTGTTGATATGTGAAGGAGCGCACACACTGTGGCACATCCATGACATGGAGCAAGACTCAAAAAAAAGAAGGAACTAACTCCTGAAAAGCACAGCCACCAGGAGGAAGCTCAAGAGAACTACGCAGGGTGAGGAAAAATTTTGAAAGGTCACATGCTGTGATTCCATTTATGTAACCTTCTCAAAATGACAAGCGTTTATAGGAATGCAGAGAACAGATCAGTGGTTCCAGGGGTGAGGAAGCTGGTGGATGAGAGGCAAGAGGGTGCAGCCATCAAGGAGCCCTGGGAGGGACCCCTGGGTAAGGTAGACCCTGCACCTCGGGAGTGCTGATGTGACTGCCCTGGTTGTACTGCCGTCCTGCCCTTTCGCAAATGTCAGTGTCGGGGACCTGACTAAAGCATCCCCAGGATCCTTCTTCCCTCCTTCTTGTCCTCTCTTCCTTCTTTCCTTCCTTTCTTTTTGGTACTGGGACTGAATCCAGGGGCGCTCTACCACCGAGCTACCTCCCCAGTGCATTATTAAATTTTAAGTCAAGTTCTCGATAAGTTGCTCAGGCTGCCCTTGAACTTGGGATCCTCCTGCATCTGCCTCCTGAGTACAGTCTCTGGGATCACAGGGGTGGCCACCACACCTGGCAGAATGACAGTGGTCCTCTTCAGGAAGGAATTCTTATTTCTTAGACCTGCATGTGAATCTACAATGACCTCAAAATAAATTTAATCTTAGAAAGGTCTCATGCTGAGAATGAACTGCAGATTTCTTAAATAAGACAACACTCCTGTAAAGAAAAATCAGAGTTCATTGAGTTAAGAATTCTATTCATCAAAAGAAAGTGTGCCCTGCATTTGCATTTGGATATTTTAAAAACTCAAAAGAAATCATGAGGGCTGGGGTTATGCCGCAGTGGTGGCGTGCTCACCTAGCATGCTTGAGGCACTGGGTTCGATCCTCAGCACCACATAAAAATAAAATAAAGATATTCTGTCTGCCTACAACTAAAAAATAAATATTTTAAAAAAATCATGAGACTATAAGGGAACCTTGAATTCTGAACTGAGTTAGTGGGGCGGGGTGATGGGCGTGGCTGTCTCAATGTGTGTGTGCCCTCAAATTCCCATGCTGAAGACCTTCTCCCTGCAGGGTTAGGATGTGGGGACTCCGGGAGGTGATGAAGACGTGAGGGCAGAGCCTTTATCAGTGGGGCTGGTGCCCTGATAGGAGAGACCCAGGGACCCAGCCAGCAAGGGTGCAGCACCAGGCACCATCTAAACCAGGAGGTAGGCCTGCCAGGCCCTGGATCTGTCCTGCCTTGACCCCGCGCTTCCAGCCTCCAGAACTGTGAAAAGTCAGCTTCTGTTGTTCTGGTTTTGGTGGTGCTGGGGCTCGAACTAAGGATCTCGCACAGGAGGCAACGTTCTCCTCCTGAGCTAACCCACAGCCCCGATTCGTTCTTTTCTCCCCTCCCTTGCCCCACTTCCTTCCTTCCTTCTCTCCTTCCCTGTCCCCTGCTTTCTTTTCTGAGATAGGGGTCTTGCTGTGCTTCCCGCACCAGCCTCCATGTCCTGGGTGCAAGTGATCCTCCCACCTCAGCCTCCTGAGGACCCAGAACTAGAGGGCAACCTCGCCCACAAGCAGCCCTGTCGTAAGTCACCCAGTCTATGGCGTTCTGTTTTAGCCCGAACGTACTAAGGTCTGTTATTAGGCCCTCATACTGAGAAGGTAAGAATCTTGCTGTTTACTGAAAAAGCAGACCAAGAATCTGAGAAGTAACCCAATGGCCTGCAGGATCCTTGACCCCATTAGGAGATGCGTTCCCGTCAGCCAGTAAACGCTGGCATGGTGCGCTTCTGTTGGCCCAAGTGCCTGCTCTAGGCAACGCATGAATTCCCATGTTCACCCCTCATCCTACAGATGGGAAACTGAGGCCGCTGAGTCCACAGCAGGCTTTGAACCCAGTATGTTGGTCTGAAGTGTGGCACTGCCCACCTCCCGAGAGGCACAGTGGAACTGTCACACCACGGGATCCTGAGGTTGGTCTCTGGGTTCCTTGTGACTGTAAGAGCCACTGAAAACACGGGCATCAGTAGTCTCACATAGTCTTGTTTATAAACCCCTGCAATCTGAAATATTCCATCCCCCGACACATTAAGCTGACACCTAAAACATTACATAAGCTGAAGTAGTTACAAAGAATGTAACTTCTGGCACACAGTAAATATTGACACTTAAAAGCAAAACTGTCATATCACTTTAAAGAATGTAACCAGATGGAATATAAATACCACATCGATTTGATGTCCCTCATAATTCTTTTAAAATAGCACAGGATGCAGACTTGCGACATCCTGTGCTCCTGGAACCTACATTCCATTTTAATACTTCCACATATATTTATCCTCAGGTAATATTTTTATGTTTCAAAGTTTCATCCATCCCCGATCCCTCTACATACTTCTCTACAGCAAAACAGGATGTACAGGGGTTGGGGACACAGCTCAATTGCAGAGGGCTTGCTTAACATGGGCAAGGCCCTGGGTTCCATTCCCCGCACGCACGTGTGAGCGCGCGTGTACACACACACGCACACACCCATCTATAAGCTGAAATCCCAAAATTCGTTTGATTTCCTGCGAAGCTCCAACTGTTAGAAAAAAACCTTTCCAGGAGCACTGCAAGTTTGAGGTCAGCCTGGGCAACTTCGCGAGACCCTGTCTCAAGATAAAAAGGGCTGCGAATGCGGCTCTGGGTTCAACCCCCAGTCCCAGAAAGGAAAAACCATCTTGTTTATCATGACAATGGCCAGCACGCGGCTGATGCAGACGTTACAAATGTCGGATACTCTTGATCAATCACGAAAAGCACAGTGCTGCAGGAAACGCCCGGTCCTGGGGCCCCGGGGCATCTCTTAGAGAAGGGCCTTTCTCTCCCAGTCACCGCAGGAGTGGGCGGGCCCTTCACGGACTCATTTTCCACTTCTGCGACGTCAGCTCTGGAGAGGGCAGTGCCCCCAGAGGTCAGATGGGAGTGGGAGCAGGGTCTGTCACACGGCTGCCTCGTTTCTCTGAGTCCCCTTAGCTTCTGTGCCCGAACTCCCACGTGCGCTCCTCTCACCGCCGTGGGCAGCGGGCCACAGCTGGCCGCCCCACGCCCGGGCCGGGTGACGCGAGCGAGGGCTGGGCACCCGCTGCCGCCCTGGCCACCCAGCCCCGAGGCGGTGCCGCAGGGGGGGCGTGGCTCCCGGGCCACGGCGCGGACCCCGCCTCCCTGGGAACGCACGTGACCGCGGCCCGCGACGCCTCAGCGAGGCCAGCGAGTGGACGCCCCGCCGCGCAGGCCTGGCCGCGCCTCCCGCAAGCCCCGCCGCTTCCGCTGACGCCCGCGGTGCCCGGTCGCCGACTGCGGTGTCGCCGGAAGTGCTGCTGGTTCCAACGCCCAGGGCTGTTTTTTTTTTTTTGGTGTCGGGTTCGGGATTGTGCTCAGGGGCGCTCGCCCACCGAAGCCTTTTAATTTTTTATTTTGAGACAGGGCTCGCTGAGCTGCTTCGGACCTCGCCACGTTGCTGAGGTTGGCTTTGAACTCGCGACCCTCCTGCCTTGGCCTCTGCAGCCTTAGGAATTACAGGTGTGCCCACCGTGCCCGGCCCCAAGGTGCTTTTTATTTATTTTTTAGGTACCGGGGATTGAACTCAGGGGCACTCAACCACTGAGCCACATCCCAGCCCTATTTTGTGTTTTATGTAGAGACAGGGTCTCACTGAGTTGCTTAGCGCCTCGCCATTGCTGAGGCTGGCTTTGAACTCACGATTCTCCTGTCTCAGCCTCCCTAAGTGCTGGGATTACAAGCGTGAGCCACCGCGCCGGGCTTCCCAAGGTGCTTTTTAAAACGTGGAAACAGAGTAAATTGAAAAGAAAGATAAGAGCTCTAACATATAAGTAAATAAATGTAGTCTCTCTCCGTATGCATGTATCTATGAAGTTTAAAGAACACTTGAAAAGTGTGTTTAGATTTATTTTTCCATCTCATTTTGCAAGAAAAGGCAATAGGACTTGTTTTCTTCAACGTGCATGACCTTTGCTTTCCCCAAGCACGCTCATGTGACTTAGCCCAGTGAACCTGAGTGGGCTGAGGAGCGCCCCCACCTCCTCAGGCAGATTCCCCTGCTGATTTCACATTCCACCTACCTGGAAGGGCTGCGCTACAGCCAAAAGAGGAAAAGTGAGAACCCCAGGAAGACCGTGTGTGCACCTCATTCTGATGCTCAGTTCCTGGAGGCATTCCATACAGAGCTCCTCGTGAGAGGACATCCCTGTGTCACTTTGCCTGTTAAGATCATCACAATAAGCAGACTTCACTTTGAAAAAAAAGGGAAATTGACAAATTGATTCTTTTTTTAAAAATACTTTATTTTTTCAGTGGTGGAGATAGAATGTAGGGCCTCCTGCATCCTAGGTAAGTTCTGTACCACAGAGCCACACCCCCTGCCCTGAAACCAAGGAATTGATCCCAAAATGTATATATAACTTCAAAGGAATTAGAAGAGCCATAAACAAAATATCTGAAAAAGAACAAAATCGGATAGCTTGCAGTAGTCAGTTTCAGGACCAACTCTATTCAATTTCACAACTGATTGCAAAGCTACAGTAATCAGGCTGGAGTGGTGTAGACACAGGATAGACCACGAGATCAGCAGAACAGAACAGCAAGCCTGGAAATACATCCATAGACATGTCAATTCGTTTTCAACCAAGCTGCCAAGGCAATCCAACAGAGGAAGGAAAAGCTTTTCAATAAAAGGTGCTGTACAAATTGGATATTCATATGGAAAGTAACATGCTTCAACACCCATATCGTGTTCCTCCACAAATTAGGATAAATCACAAGCCAGGCGCAGTGGTGCAGGCCTGTAATCCCAGCACTTTGGGAGGCTGAGACAGAAGAATCACAAGTTCAAAGCCAGCCTCAGCAATGGCGAGGCGCTAAGCAACTCAGTGAGACCCTGTCTCTACATGAAACACAAAATAGGGCTGGGGATGTGGCTCAGTGGTCCAGTGCCCCTGAGTTCAATCTCTGGTACCAAAAAAAGAAGAAGAAGAAGGTGCGAACCCCAAAGACTTGTGCTCAATTTTTTTTTTTGTACTGGGGATTGAATGGTGGTGGTGGTGGTGGTGGCGTTTACCACATCTTCAGCCCTTTCTATTTTATTTTGAGACAGGGTCTCAATAAATTGCCCAGGCTGGCCTTGTGATCTCCTAGCTCAGCCTTCCAGTAGCTGGATTGACAGGCGTGCACCACTACACCCTGCTTTATTAATTCTTTAAATACATTTTTGTCAAATCCTTAGAGTTGTAGATTTAGCTTATTTATTTATTTATTTATTTTTTAAATATTTTTTTTTAGTTGTAGATGGATACAATGTCTTTATTTTATTGCTTTGTATGTGGTGCTGAGGATCGAACCCAGGGCCTCACGCATGCGAGGCAAGCGCTCTACCACTGAGCTACAATCCCAGCCCCTAGCTTATTTATTTTATGGGAACATTTGGCATGCAATCTGCTTTGCTGAGCTTGACCTCCCTATTACCCAGACTTAACTCCCTTCAGGAGGCAACTGCATCTTCCAACCCACATCAGTGTGCTCAGACACATTTCCAGAAACAGCATAGAATCTACTGAGAAATAAACTAAGGGACACATAAGACAGATTACTAAAAGCAGTCAAGATTTAAATGATAAAAACAAAATTCAAGTATCTATTTTATCATATATTGTAGGAACAAGAAAATCAATCAATGCACTCTTTGAGGTAATTCACAACAATGCAGTATAACACACACCAAGTGGAACATGTTATGAAGACAGGGTGTGACAGGGTCCCATGGTCACTTGGTAAAGGTGTGTGCATGTGTGTGCTCATGTGCAGTTTTGGCTTTGGGGATTTATTCAGTGAGCATCAAGGATAAAATCAGAGAAACTTTCATTCATTTTATTAGACATCAGGATCAGATGTTCTTAAGATTTTAACAAAAGAGTAAGGCAGACACCGTTCCAACGAGGCTCACTCCCGACAGCGCACTTGTCAGTTTATTCTTTGCTGTTAGGGCAGAAAGAGACTGGGCCTGAGTTTTATGTGGATGTCAGCCCATGGCTCTTGAAACACGTGCAGGTTCCAGAAAACACTCCAGTTCCAGTTCAGACTTGGCATCAGTGGGCCAAGTTGCTCCCTCCTCACCAGATGCATGGCTACCTTCAGGAAGGGAGGGAAGGGGGAGGGGGAGAAGCAGGAGGGGGAGAGGGAAAGAAGAAGCGGGAAGGGAGAGGAGGGCTGAGGAGAGGGAGGAGATGTGCTTAAATGCTCCCATCAGCTGCTCTGGGCCTTCAGAGATTCCTAGGCCTGTCTTGGCTGCTGCTCTTCCATCCTGATCTTCCATCTTTCCATCCAGGCCACTCCATCCCTGTTTTTAAGTCAGAGCACCCCTGCAAAGCAGGGAGTCCAGAGTCTAGACCCCCAATAGTGTATGCGTCAGGCCTGGTGGAAATGTCTTCCTGATCAGGGTGCAGGTGGGATTGGGCAGGTGCCGGCAGGTTCTCCTTTCACACAGGGAGGATCCTGTACAGAAGTGGACTCTCTGGGCCAGGTGTGGTGGTGCATGCTTGTAATTCCAGTGACTCAGGAGGCGGAAGGGTCACAAGTTCTAGCCCAGCCTGGGCAATTTAGTGTGTCCTGCCTCAAAACAAAAAAAGGACTGAGGATGTGGCTCAGTGGTAAAGGGCTCCTGGGTTTAATCCCCAGTTTAAAAAAAAAAAATGTAGCCCCCTGTGGAAACTGCCCTTCAGATTTCTCCCTGTTCCTCAATGAATTCTGGGTTGTTCTGAGCCCTGCTCAGCTCAGTCACTGCCCCATAGCCCAGGACGCACACTGCACCCATAACCTGAGTGTAGTCCCTAAGTGAGGGAAGTGGGAGCCACATGGGACAGATGCAGGATTTGGCTCTGGTTTTGTGGCACTGTCTGTAAAACAAGGTATAGAAAGGGCACTTGGGCCTGTGTGACAGCCTGAGGTGCTTCAGGATGGCAGGCCCTGCTGTGAAGTTTAACAGTGAGCTTCCCAGCTTCACCCAGACTGCACTCTGGGCAGGGCTAGTTAGGTGGCTCCCTAAGAACCCTCAAGGGAGGGAGCTGGGATGACTCTCCTCAGTCCCCACATTTGTTTTCCTTCTCCCTACTTTTAAGGCTTTCTTCTCTTTTCTTCTTTGAAATGAGGTCAGGCTACGTTGCCCAGGCTGGTCTTGAACTCCTGGGCTCAAGTGATCTCTCTGCCTCAGACTCCCAAGTAGCTGGGACCATTGGGGCACCACCATGCCCACCTCCTTTTAAAACTGGTGGTAAATACACCAATGTAAAATTAACCATTACAGTGACGTTGGGACAGGGACAACACTGTTCAGACACTGCCTCCAGCCAGTTCCCTACCATGTTCCTCACCCTAGCAGAGCCCCTGAAACTGGCGGTAGCCACTCTCCATGACCTCCTCTCAGGCTCTGGCAAGCCCTGACATACCTCCTGGCCCTATGGACTGTGGGCATCCTGGAAATGGTCATGCCATATGCACTTTGTGTGTCTGGCTCCGTCCCCTTAGCATGTTAACCTCATGTCAGCTGGGGTTCTCCAGAGAAGTGGAGCCAACAGGAGCTGGCCAGCTTGCTAGCCAGCTGAGAAGGGATTCACTAGGGGAACGGGCACACAGAGAAGTCCCATCACCTGCAGAATATGCAAATCAGAGAACCAGGGAAACCAGAGGTGTAGCTCAGTCCAAGTTTGAAGGCTGGAGACCCAGAGGAGCCACTAGGGAACTCTCAGACTGAGGTCGAAGGCTGGAGAACTTGGGTGTCCAAGGGCGGATGTGTCCTGGTTCCCAAAGGGACAGGAAACAAATTCACCTTTTCTCAGCTTTTTGGACTCCTGTCTAGATTGGCCTGGTCCTGCCTGACTCCATAGTCAGACAGGAAGTGAGACAGACTCCATAGTCAGACAGGAAGTGAGCAATACATTTTGAAACAACAGTCCATGGGTGGAGGACATGCCAGTTTGGGGTGTGTCCTGAAGAGTGACCCTGGGGGACTCTGTCCTGGCCCCATCCTCACAGTGCAAGGCTGTAGCTAGGCAGGACCAGGGTGGTGGAGAGATGGCAGGGTTTGCAGCCCAGAAGAAAGAAGGCATTCCCTGGACACTGAGCTTAGGAAGGAGATTCTGGAGGCTTCAGCACTGTCTAGCCTTCCTGGTCACTGAGCAGCTTGAAGAAAATGGCAAGTCAGAAACCAAAATTTCACATTTGACTTCTGTACAAGGTTTTTGGCCTCTATAATGGGCTGTTTTGATGCTAGGAAATGAATTAGGACTGAGTGTGGAGGAGGGACTAGCAGAAATCTCACCTTACTGGTGAAATTAGGGTCTTGCCAACATCAGAAGTATCACAAATCCTGGATGAGGTTTTAAACGTGTTGACGGGTGGAAGCAGCTGCGGCCAGGCAGTGCAGCTTCAGAAGGCTCCCGGGGCACAGCACCCGCACACGCCCCACTAGGATGCCCAAGAAGAGACCAAGAGGCAGCCACCTGCCTGTTGCCTGTAGGCTAAGCTTGTGCCTGCTAAGGCAGACGCCAAGGCCAGGAAGGCGGCAGGCGAGGGTAAAATCTTTGGACAAAAAAGTTCAAACTAAAGAGAAAAAAGGAGCAAAGGGAAAACAGGCTGAAGAGGCTCCCAAGAACCAAAGAAGATTTATCTGCAGAAAACATGACCTGAGAGATGAAAAATGGAAACGAGGGGAGCCCAGCCTCTGATGAAACAGGAGAGAAGGAGCCAAGTCTGAGTAATCATCCACCATGTCTTACCAGTGGTCCTGTCTCCCTTCTGGTACCACCCAGAGGAATATTTTTTAACAACTATTTTGTAAATGCAAGTTTTTTAGTAGCTCTAGAAACATTTTAAAAAGGAGGGAATCCCACCTCATCCCATTTTTTTAGTGTGATTTTTTTTTTTTTTTAGAAGTGAAATCATTTACTGGTTGTTTATTTTTGGTTACAACCAGAAAATAGTGGGATATTGAATTATGGGAGGCTTGGACTGTCTTGGCTGTCAGCCCAACATGCCGTAGGTGGGGCGTTAGTTTTATATCCTACGATACAAAGCACATTAAATGGCAGTTTGGAGTCACAGTCCGCATTTAATGTCTTAAATATTTTAAATTCCTTCTCTTCCTGTGCTTTTTAGTAGACTTAGCACTACTGGATCACTGCTGTCAGAACTGTGTGTACTCTGTGACATTTTGGGTCATGGAAGTCTAGCTTTCCTAACATATATTTGGTACCATGGATTGAACTCAGGGGCACTTGACCACTGAGCCACATCCCCAGCCCGATTTTGTGTTTTATGTAGAGACAGGGTCTCACTGAGTTGCTTAGTGCCTCCTCATTGCTGAGGCTGGCTTTGAACTCATGATTCTCCTGTCTCAGCCTCCCTAAGTGCTGGGATTACAGGCGTGCGCCACCACTTGTCTGAAAAATTTTTTTTTTAAATTCAATGACAGAGAAAGTATATGTTCACCACACAATCCTAAGTATGTTTCTTTCTATATTTTCTTCACAAATACTAAGTATGTTTCTTTCTATATTTTCTCCACAAATACTCAAGAAATTAGTTTAGTAAAATGAATGAGCTGTAAATAGGTTATACAGGTTATTTACAGCTGTAAATAGGTTATACTGAGAGAGCAGACTTTTTTTTTTTTTTTTTTTTTTTTGGTACCAGGGATTGAACCCAGAGGGGCTTTATCACTGAGCCACATCCCGAGCCCTATTTTAAATATTTTATTTAGAAACAGGGTCTCACTAAATTGCTGAGGGCCTTGCTAAGTTGCTGAGGCTGGCTTTGAACTCTCAATCCTCCTGTCTCAGCCTCCTGAGCCGCTGGGATTATAGGTGTGTGCTACCTCGCCCAGCCTGACTACATTTTAAACACTACTGCTTAGACCACACTGCCACATAGGCTCTGCTGGGTTAAATACACATGTGCACGTGTGGTCATGCAGCCTGTGTCAGGACAAGCAGAGCCTGTGTCAGGACAAGCAGGCCCCTTGCACTCCATATTTATGTCCAGAAATCAAGATTTCCTTTTGCCAGGGTGATGTGTGCTCAGCATTCTCCAGCTAGTTACGTTTTGTGCTAATCTTGCTCACAGTCCTTTGTACCAGGTCTTGTGGGGACCTGGACCCATGGCAACAGTGGCTCCTTGCTTCAGAGGAGCAAGTGGAAATCTGGATGTAGCAAAAGCAATGCCGAGAAGGAAATTTGTAGCACTACCTACATACATACATTATAAAAAAAGCAAAGTCTCCAGTTATCTAAGTTCCTTTCTCAAGAACACAAGGTTATCTGGGTGTGGTGGTGGAGCCTGTCATTCCAGTGACTCTGGAGGCTGCGGCAGGAGGATCACAAGTTTCAGGTCAGCCTCAACAATTTATTTTTTTATTTTTATTTCTTTAAATTTTAGTGCTGGTGTGCTTTAATAACTTCGGATTATTATATACACAGTGAATAATGTGACACTCCTGAAATACCAGATTAATTCAACAGTACTGACCATTCATGCCAGGCTTTCAAATAAATATTTTACCTGGATCAGTTTTTACCAAATGTTTTAACCAGAAAAGTAAACTCAGTTCATTTACACAAATTAATAGTCTACTTAATTTCCATGCTAATAGCAACTTACAATTATTCCATGAAATGTAATATGTGAGGGAATAAAAGGCATACATTCATGATGTTTAATCTTTCTTATATGTATCTTTTTTTTTTTTTTTTTGGTACTGGGGATTGAACTCACGGGGACTCGACCCCTGAGCCACATCCCCAGCCCTATTTTTTTGTGTTTTATGTAGAGACAGGGTCTCACTGAGTTGCTTAGTGCCTCGCCATTGCTGAGGCTGGCTTTGAACTCGTGATTCTCCTGCCTCAGCCTCCCTAAGTGCTGGGATTACAGGCGTGAGCCACCGCGCCCGGCTCTTATATGTATCTTCTAGGCAAATTTATTTCTTTAGAATAAATTCTAAATCAAAAACCAGAAAGATAAATGATTTATAGAAAGAACAAATATTTAGTTCTGGAGAAATTTGGTAGCAGTACGTGATATTTTCCACTAAAACTGTCAAACCTGGGAGGAGGGAGTGGTGTTCGTGGATGGAAAGAAGTTGGTCATAAAGGTTGTGACAATACTTCTGAAAACGTTAAATATACAACAAACAATTTTTACAGGGCAGTCACTGAATAATTAGAATATAGAATAGGTAGTCAGAGGAGTTTGTTGCTGAAAACCACAGTTATACATTATGTTCATCCAACTGAAGAATCGTGCATTTAAAAAAAGTTAAGAAAAAAATTTTTTTAATATTTTTTTTTCTGGTTGTAGATGGACACAATACCTTTATTTAGTTATTTTTATATGGTGCTGAGGATCAAACCCAGGGCTTCACATATGCCAGGCAAGTAAGTACTCTACCACTGAGCCACAACCACAGCCCCAACAAAAAATCTTTTTATGTTCTAGTTCAGCTGCACTTGATTCAAGTGTTGCTCACAGAGGTTTGTGTTGTTATAAATTAAACATGCAGCAAAAACTAGGGAAAATGTCCATGTCATAGAATAAATAGAGCAGTCTCTTTCAAGCTAAAAAGTTATCTCACGCCAATCCAGGAGGTCATCCATTCTTGACCTTGGCATGAATCTTCTCCTGTTAAAGCCCAGCAGGACGGAATGTGCCATGGATGATCCTTCAGTGAACTAATGGTGAAGTATTTAGAGATTTCAGCTGCTGCCACACACCCTTTCATATCCTGTGTATTTACAAAGATAAGGACTGCCGCCTTCCTCAAATCCTTAGGAGCCAGGATTCTGTATACTTCTTTTGTAATAGCTAGTCATTTCCTGTGAGTGTATCAGCAAGAAGGATGAACTCTGTGTTGGAGTAATATGTGTTTCAAGATGACTGCAGGGACTCTTGACCACCAGTATCCCACATAAGAAAATGAGTATTTTTTACAACTATTTCTTCAACATTGCTTCCTATAGTTGGAGAAGGATGAACCACTTCATTCATTAAGAATTGATAAGAATGGTGGTTTTCCCCGCATTACCCAGTCCCACTATAATTACTTTGTGTTTGAGTTGCTTAGCACCTCGCTGTTGCTGAGGCTGTCTTTGAACTTGCGATGCTCTTGTCTCAGCCTCCGGAGCCGCTGGGATAACAGGCGTGTGCCACGTGGCTGGCCTTGGAGCCATCTTCAAACAATTCTGCTCCACATTTTTGATGATGATGACAACCACAGTGTTGAAGGCCTGATAGAAAAACTCATCATCATGTATCATTCTGAAACGTTGGTTTCCAAAGTGAATTAAGGAGGGACAAGCTGTTGGCTGCAGAAGAGGCTCCACGGTTTAGCCAAGATCAGCCCCATCATGAGCACCTGGGTGGGCCGTAGGGTCCCTTAGCAGTGGGTGCTGCTGCTCAGGGTCCCCCAACGTGGTGCTGGCTGTATGGAACCCAGGAGAAACCAGCTGAGACCATGCCATGAGGGCACTGGCTGATCCAGAAGCCTCAATCCGCCGCTCAGTCACTCCAACCTCAGCAATTTAGCAAGGTCCTAAGCAACTTCCTAAGACCCTGTTTCAAAATAAAAAATAAAAACAATTGGGGATGTGCCTCAGTGGTATAACGTTTTCCTTGCATGTGTGAGGTCCTGGGTTCAATCCCCAGCACTACCAAAAAAGAGTCTTTCAAAAATAAAAAGGATTAGCCAGGTGCGGAGGTGCATGCCTGTAATCCTAGCACTTTGGAAGGCTGAGACAGGAGATTCGCAAGTTCAAAGCCAGCCTCAGCAACGGTGAGGCACTGAGCAACTCAGTGAGACCCTGTCTCTACATAAAACACAAAATAGGGCTGGGGATGTGGCTCAGTGGTCAACTGCCCCTGAGTCCAATCCCCAGTACCAAAAAAAAAAAAAAAAAAAAAAAAAGGAAGAATTAGGGATGTAACTTGGTGGTAAAGTTCCCCAAGTTCCCCTGCATTCAATTTCCAGTATTAAAAAAATACATATACCACCACTACCAAGTGGGGACTTATTCCAGGGATGCAGTACGTGAAACTCGATCAATGTAATCCACTATATTAATGGTACACAGGAAAATCATCATATGAATGAATAGATGCAGAAAAATGCATTTGACAAAACTTAAAATCAATTCATAATAAAAACTCTTAGAAAAACAGCAAAACATTTAGGGGAAACTGAAAGGTTATGCAGATCTCTCCCCTTTTCCTTTTCATTCCTTCTCCCTTCTTTCCTTTGCAGTGCTGAATATCAACCCAGGATGCTAAGCAGGGCTCTGCCACTGAGCTACATCCCAGTAGAGACAGGGTCCCCGAGTCACCCAGGCTGGGCTTGAACTTGCACTCCTTCTGTGTTAGCCTCCTTAGTAGTTGGGATTACAGGTGTGCACCACTGTACCCGACTCAACCTTTTTTTTGGTGGAGGTCGCCAGGGATTGAACTCTGGGGCGCTCGAGCACTGAGTCACATCCTCAGCCGTATTTTGTAATTTATTTAAAGACAGGGTCTGAGTTGCTTAGCGCCTCACTTTTGCTGAGGCTAGCTTTGAACTCTCAATCCTCCTGCCTCAGCCTCCTGAGCTGCTGGGATTGCAGGCGTGTGCCACCACGCCTGGCCTCATCCAACTTTTAAAAAGGCAGAATATTTGAGTCAATGCTTCACAACAGGCAAGTGGCTAGGAAAGGATGGCCCCTGGACGCTGACATCAGATTGTATTTGGCACACACACCCACAGAAAGCCTAGTGATCAGAGACTCAGGGAACCTGATGCTGAGTGAATGTGGAGCAACCAGAGCATTCCCACACTGGCAGGCAGTTTGGCAGTTTTTAGTGAGTTAAGCACATATATATTGTGTTCCAGAAATTTCACTGTTTACTTGTCCATGAGAAATGGACATGGGTAACTGTACATGTCTTCTCCCCGACCCAGTACTGGGGACTGAACCCAGGGTCACTTTACCACCTCAACCCTTTTAGTTTTTTTCAGACAGGATCTTGCTAAGTTGCCTAGGCTGGCCTTGAACTTGGCAATCCTCCTGCCTCGGCTTCCTGAGCTGCTGGGATTACAGATGTGTGCCATCACAGCCAGCTGCACACACAATAAAGCTGTGGCAGCTTTACTGGCAAACTGAAAACCCCCTCAATGTCCCATTTCTTAACAGGTGAGTGGGTAGATCACTGTGACGTGCTCATGTTGTGGAATGCCTTCAGAGCTCACACAATGACGGACAAACACAGCAACATAGACACCCAAAGAAGCCAGCAAGGAAAGAACCCAGAAGCAACCTGCAAGTGGCCAGGACCACATGGAGGATGCCTCGGTGGGCGAGCGGCCGAGCACCACTGACTGCATGCACACACTTGAAGAAAGCACCCAGCTCTTCACCCAGGGGTTCCTGCTGCATGCAGATCAGATCTCATGGTTGATAAAGAAATCCAGTGTGAGGGCTACCCTCCTAGGGCAGTGGAAGTGAGAGGAGGATCTAGGACTTCTGGGGTGATGGTTCTAGTCTGAGCCTGCCTGTCAGTTATGATAGGGTGTTCCTTTGTGAAGAATTCAGTGAGCTCTGTTTATGTGCACATTTCTCTATTTAAATTATTTTTCAACTAAAGCAATGTAAATTAAAGAGCACTCAGGAGAGAGGTGGGGGACTGCCTCCCAAGACCAAGCCACCTGGGTAGCAAGCAGGCAGGCAGAACCTTAAAGTGGAGCAATCTGAGGACCTTTAGGCTCACGCGGACTTCTCCCTGGGTCTCTGGGCCACTGAGCCCTCCCTCATGGGCCTCTGCCTGGCGCTGCCAGCCTGTGTTTGCCTGTGGGGGCCACACTGCCCCTTTATCCTCCAGCCCTCCTGGCATGGAGGCAGCCTGCCTCTCCACCTGTTCTCAAAGCCAATATCTTTCTATGGACTGCACGAAGGTGTGAGACTTACCTGTTATCTTTTGCCCAAGAGGAAAAACAGGATTTCTGGAATATGGATCACAGGGGAAAGGGTGTCTTGACTGTGGGCAAGCCTTGCTCTGAGGCCTCTGAGGGGAGAAAGGGGCAGTTCTGGCCTCCTCCCTGGGGACACATGGCCATGTCTGCAAAGCTCTGGTTGTTGCAGCTGTGGGAGCTGGGACGCTATCTTATGTTTACCCCGCAAGCATAAGATAACCCTGCAGCCCCTCACTGCTACACTGGGCTGTTCTTATTTCATAATCACTGTCCTTATAACCACCTTTGTGTGTGTATGTGTGTATGTGGTATTGGGGCTTGAACCTGGGACCTCGTGTATCACTAGGCAAGTTCTCTACCATAAGCCACACCCCAGCCTGTACCATCATCTTAAAACTGAGGAAGCTGATGTAAGAGATCCAAGAGTGTCAGAAAATAAAAATTGGCTCAAAACACAGCAGCCCTGATGCTTTCTGCAGATGAGGAAAATGCCACACATCCAAAGATGGAACTGACCGTGCGTCTATTAATACATGTTTATCAGAGAACATACCCCAAGATTCCTCTCTGGGGTCCTTGTTCCTAAGCCTTCTCCTTCCCATAGTCCTGGAGCTGTGGGACCCAGTTCTATTTGCTCTGTGGTTCAGAGATTGCAGCAAGATCAGGGAGGGCCTGGGTGACCAAAGCCAGCAATTCCCTTAACAAGGGACCTGTGCCCAAATGGCTTCCTTGAGCCTGGATGGATGATTCTGACACTAGGCCTGCAGAGGGAACCTGTCCATGCAGGAACACCTTGAGCCAGCATTCTATAAGTGTGACGGGACTTAGGGTCAGCTGATGTGGGGCGGTCACCCATGTGACAGCCCTCCAGATGCTCAGAAGACACAGGAACAAAGAAACCATCATTAATGAGAGCTTTCCTGTGTGCTACTGTATCTGACAACTCCTTTGAAAAATCCTAAGTCATCTGAACGAAAAGAATTTAAAAAAAAAGCACACTGCAACAAGAACCTTACGGCAACACCTTTTTAATAGGTCAAAGTAACTGTACAGTTCATTATATTCTTCCTGAGAATAATTCATATCCCCCGACAAACTAAAGGGAGGGTGTGTTCTTCAGAATGATCTAAGAGGACGATGGTGCGATAGCTGGACATCTAGAGAACCAAACCCCTGCGTCCCGCTTAGTTCTCTGTGGGGAAGACAGACACAATGAGGTCAGCCAGCGCCCATGGCTGTGAGGGGTCGACATGGCTTCTTTAATCTTTCCTTATAAATCATATAAAAATGGAAATCGGTGGATGTGGACTCCTCGCTGTAGTTTGGAGGTGCTCTGGCACAAAGCATTTCTGCTTCCAAGAGAAATTACACTGCTACAAACAACGGGCACATTGTCCTGGTAAGACACGAGTCCCTAGCCCAGCGCTTCCACGTCCACGTGAAGTGAAAGGTGGGAGACAGAAGGGTGCTAGTTTTTTTCTGAAATGATTCGAGTCTTCAAAATATAGCTTTTATATTCTTTCTTTGTAAATGGGATTAGCATATTGCAACAGAAGGGTGTTCTAGCAAAACCCCAGTCTGGATAATAATGCTATGGCAAGAAAGGAATCCTCAGCCTCCTGGGTCTCCTGGGATTCTTCACCACATTCTCTTCTTCCTATATTCAGTGAAGGCAGGTCAGGAATGAACACAGCCCCCAGGCCATTCCCATTAAAACATCCCAACAGGAACATCAACTGCTCTTCACATTCCTGCTTTAATTTCGTTTTGACATAGGGTCTTGCTAGGTTGCTCAGGATGGCCTTGAACTTGCAAACTTCCTGGCATGCACCACTGCATCTGGCCTTCACATTCTTAAAAGCTTCTTAATGTATAATTTTCATTCTTGAAAAATGCCACATTTTGGACCCCGGACTTTTCTGAACATCATGATTTAAAAAAAGACAACAAAAATGAACCCAAGTCAAGATGTGGTTAAACTTATGTGAGAGAGGTTTTCAGCCAGCTGTCGCTCGGACAGAGCCGCAGTGCTGGCGCCTGAGGACACACTGGCTCTGGCTGCTGGTGGAAGGCTGTCGAGCACCTTCCCAGGGGAGATGGTGCGGCCCCCAGGCCGGCTCAATGCGGCCTCGCCTGCCCGAGCAGCTTCAGTCTCGCCTGGTCAATGGCATCCAGCAGGTTCTTGGCATCCACTGCAAGGGCGTGGGCGGCAGTCAGCATCTGCTTCTTGTACTCCTGCTGCAAGCTGGTCATGGCGCACTGCTGGGCCAGCCGCATCTTGCTGATGAGCTCTCCCAGGTCGGAGTTGAGCAGCTTCTGTGCCATCTCAATCTGGAAGGACAAGAGGCAGGTCAGGAGGACGGCTTCTGAGGAACCTTCCAGGGAACTTTCTTGTCCTTTTTTGCAGGGCTGGGGATAGAATCCAGGGCCTGTGCATGCTGGGCATGCACCTTCCCAGTGAACCCTACCCCTGCCCCTTTTCCATGTGATTTCACAAAGCTTCTTTTTGGTGCCAACATGAAAAAAAAAATCTTTCCCTCAAATAAATCTTAGAAGCAGCAGAGTGGAACCCTCCCTCCTGGGCCTCCTGGTCAGTGCTGTGTGCCTGTGCACGTGTTCTGCCCAGCAGGCCTACTTCCACCACAGCCCTGCTGTCTCCGTGACTGTCTCTCCAGGCGGCACCTGCTGTCTGGACGTCCACCTCACTGTCACCATGGGTTCCTCTCCATGCTGCGTCTGCTGTCTGGACGCCCACCTCACTGTCCGGCAGGGCATTCCTTCATTTTAAAGTCAATCACAGAACCTGACAAAACCTCAGAGATGACCTGGTCCACATTCTCTCACATCAACATGGGCAGCTGAGATACAAAGTGACCTGCTGAAGGCCAAGACAACTAGCCTATTTCCCACCCAGGAAAAAAGCCTGGGTCTGGACTCCTGGCATCTCTCCAGACTTACCTCCCAGAGCTGCATGAGATGGTTCTTGGTGTCAGAAGGCCCTTGGCCCTGCCTCGGCACAAGCAGGCGTGGGACTCGCACACTGCCCCCTCAGGGCCAAAGGCTTGTGTGTGGAGTCTCATGAGCCCTCCCGTTCACCAGCCAGGGGTGACAGCCATCTGCACTTGTGGCCCTTCTAGAGCATTTAACATGCACAAGGTACTACTTTGTGCTGTGGATGTGAGGAGCCATCAGACATGTCTGTACACACAGACCAGGCATGGGGCCACCTGTGAACCCCGGAAACAGCCACACAACAGAAATTTATAGTGAGAAGGGGACAACTCATTCTGCCTCAGAGACTTCCCAGGAGAGCCTGGATTTGGCCTGCACTGAGTAGGCTGGCTTCCACTGCAGGACTTCTCAGGCCATGCTGAGCTGACCCTCTCTTGCTGAGCTTGGTGGTGGGTAGGCAGATCAGATTTTTAGGAAGAAAACAGTATAATCTAGAGATCTGCCTCAGAAAGAAAGCTCTGGTGGCAGCGCAGGAAGACAAGGCTTGTGGCAGTCTGGGGAGGTGACAGTGGTCTGTGAGGATGAGGGCCTACCTGAGACTCAACAGTGTCTGCAACCCATGTGGAGGGGACTGATGGGGCAGGCTGGCCAGTGTGTGGTGGGCCCTGGCTAGGGAAGCAAGCAGAGACAAGCAGATGGCTCCTGCCGGCACCTGACAGACAGCTGGAGACCTGAGCTCAGTATGGTCCTACCACACAGTGGCTTGGGAAGCATCAGGTATTGGGATCTGTGGAAGTGAGGTGGCTGCCAAGATGCGGGGTATTCTTTAATACAAACAGGTGGCACCTTGGGGGACAACAACACTCAATGTAGCGGAGTGACAGCAAGGGGAGGGACCTGGACAGAAGTGAGTGGGAGGGCTCTGGCCTGGGGTGGGGCCTCAGGGAGGAAAGTAAGACCAGGCCCTGGAGGCCCCCGCATTCCCCAGAGGGTCACCCCAGAGAGCTGAGCCCAGCTGCCAGGAGGGGAGCTGAGCAGGGATGGGCTGCTCCGTAGGAGGCATGGTGGGCAGCAGAGAGGGGTGCAGAGGGGGAAGCAGGCCCACAGAAGGTGCCTCCTACAGAATGACTCAACAACAACCCACATAGGGAAGGACCTGCTCGCACGAGAATCAGGGGCGCGAGTGGCGACTTCAGCTAGTGGCTGTAGTAAGTGCTGACGACAGTCCTGCAGAAACCCCTAGTTAGACCCCTTTTCCTGCCTCTATACGTGAACTCCTCTGCTTTCTGGCAAACGTGTCACTGATATTGGAAAACCACTCAGAGCCCCGGAGAAGCAGGTAAACCAGTGAACACCTGCTTGCTATGAAAGGACTGCACTGGGGGCTGGGTTGTGGCTCAGTGGTAGAGCGCTTGCCTCACGCATGTGAGGCACTGGGTTCGATTCTCAGCACCACATACCAAATACATAAATAAATAAAATAAAGATTTAAAAAAATCTTTTAAAAAAAAAGAAAGGGGAGACCACTCAGAGGCACTATGTGTTTCTAACAGAGGAACCACCAATGGTAGCTGTGTCCAGCTGCCCCTCAGGAGGCAAGGTGCAGCTCCCCAGAATGACATCACACAGACACTGTGCGCCTTGGATGCGACATCCTGAGAACTCCACTCTGCCTTAGGAGTCCTGCTACTTGAGATGCGACACCGACTTGCCATCCTCCTGCCTCCCCTACCCTGCCAGCCTGAGACGGCAGGTGCACACCACCATGCCTGGTGACACTGACTTAATGACCAAGTTCAGGCTCAGCTGTTTGAAGAGTGTGCATCAGGTTGAGACCACTCGGACACACTGCAGGCACTGCCCTTCATCTGTAAGTCAGAACGAGGCCGAACTACTGAAAGGTGGTGGAAGCGATGACTGCTGCTGGGAGACAATATCTGGGGTAAACTTTGGTCCCTTAAAAATTTTAGACATGTTTATTAATTTAAAAGGATATTTCACATCACTGCTTTAAAGGGAAAGCCGCTATCACTTACCAATGTTTGGGAAGGAGTATTCAAAGGGAACGGCAATGCCCTTCCTCATCATCTCTGCGTCCCCCACCCTGGAGGAGCTCAGCACCGACAGCAGCTCCCCTGAGTGCTCACAGCCACCCTGCTCCCCAGGGGAAGGCCTCACACATGGCTCTGAGCCTGAGCAGGTGCCAACCCTGGCAGGGGACAGAGCAAGCGGAAAGGCCATCACCTGCAGAGCATCCAGAGCCAGGCCCGGCTGGTCCTGATGTGCATGACCACCCACAGCTGTCCCTGTGTATGGCCCTGCATGTGACTCTCCCAGTGCTGTGCCTACCTCTCGGTGCGTGCTGGCTGGGAGGACAGGAATGGTCTCATCCACGGTAGCCAATAGTGTCCGCAGGGCCAAGCCAACTTCCTAACAGACAAGAATCACAGCCAGGGTTAGAGCACACGGGAGTTTCAAGCTGGCATCGACCATGTCACCTTGTAAGTGAAGTGCACGTACACACGTACGCGCGCACACACACGCACACACACAGTTTCTAGCAGTTTTAAGAAAAAATCCTGCACTGCTTGTTCTTAGTGCTGACCCCATCTTCTACGTTACAAGGCTCCTATCCCCGTAAAGCACAGATCTCTGCCCTCCCCTGTAATGCACCAGAGTGGTCACCCAGGCAAGAAGCGTCACACAGACACTAGGAAATAGGCAAGCTCTGTCCTCACTGAGCTCGCAGGAAGATGATGGTGCCCACACAGGGGAGGCAGATGACATCTACCTCATGTAGGTGCATGGAATCTGTTTTTCTTTTTGGTACCAGGGCTTGAACTCAGGGGCACTGGACCACTGAGCCACATCCCCAGCCCTATTCTGTGTTTTATGTAGAGACAGGGTCTCACTGAGTTGCTTAGCGCCTCGCCATTGCTGAGGTTGGCTTTGAACTCGTGATTCTCCTGTCTCAGCCTCCCAAAGTGCTGGGGTTACTGGCATGTGTCACCGCACCCGGCTGCATGGGATCTATTCTTGAGGCCATTTTGAATCTTCTACTCCGTACTTTTTTTTTTTTGTATCAGGGATTGAACTCAGGGGCATTTAACCACTGAGCCACATCCTCAGCCCTATTTTGTATTTTATGTAGAGACAGGGTCTCACTGAGTTGCTTCGTGCCTCGCTTTTGCCGAGGCTGGCTTTGAACCCACCATCCTCCTGCCTCAGCCTCCTGAACTGCTGGGATTATAGGCATGTGCCACCATGCCTGGCTCCTAGTCCTCTTTTGAGACAGGATCTCTCTAAGTTGCCCAGGCTGGCCTCGAACTTGTGATCCTCCTGCCTCAGCCACATAAGTCTTTGGGATCACAGGTGTGTGCCAGTGCCCAGCTAAATTTCAAATTACTAGTATTGTTCTTATGAGGATCCAAGATGTATGACCAAGATGCCAAATTATACATGTAATATGAATACAACCAGTAAGAAAATGGCATTTATACTTGGGTCAGGATGCAGAAGGGTGGAATCATCTGGCCAAAGCAGTTGGGCCTTACCTAAGAGGGAAATGCTTTGGGAAGGCATTGCTGGCAACTGTTATCATGGAACAGCACAGAATCTGCCTGCACAACTAGGATGGCTGCAGTGTCATTTGGGCATACAGTCCTATGGGCCACTACTCTAAGTGGCCAGTTGCTGGACAGAGCGTCCCACGTACATGACTGATACGGTTAAAAGAGTAGCTGCTGTAAGATCAACACGCACAACTGGGACATGTTGGAAACCCAGAGTACTTCTGTCTACCACTGAGTCGTTATTTCAAACTTGGCTATGGGTTCATCATGCTCTCCCAGAAGAACTTTGGCCATGATGGTTACAGGAGCAGTTTAAAATATGAACCAGAATGATCAAGAAATATCCCAGTTTTTAAGCAGCTTTTCTACATTGATGGTAGAAGCTGTTAGAAAAGATTGCTAATAGGTACACTAAAAGAGTGGGTTTGATCCCACAAATCAAGAACAAAATACCTAATTAAAGCACAGGCAAAGGCTTTGAATAGACATTTCTTCAAAGCAATCACACAACAAAACAGACAACCACCCATGCTGCTGAGAAGGCAGAGCAGCCGGAGTTCTTGCGGACAGTAGGGGAAGTCAGAAGTGTAGCAGCTGGGGAGTGCTGTGGCAGGGCCTGGAAGGACCACAACGGGCCACCCTGCCTGCCAGCACTCCCACTTACGACTGCACACCAGGACTGCAGGCAGAGCCCCCGCGAGCTATCTGCATGCTCTCTTCATGAGAGCCACCAGGCAGAAGCAACCAAGTGTCCACTGGTGGACAGATGGACGAACCAAAGCTGGTATAGACATGCAGCGGGATGCTGCTCAGCCTTAGAGATGAAGGAGACTCGGACACATGCTACCACAGGGAGGAACCCTGAGGACATCTTTCCCAGCTACTGAAGCCCATCCCAACAGGACAAAGGCTGCACGGCTCTCCCTAAGCAATAGAGCCCAAACAGCCAGATCCAAAGACAGAAAGCAGAATAGAGGGTGGGGGGCTGAGCAGGAGGGGAATGACGAATCAGAGCTCAGTTGATGTGATTTCAGTTTGGTGCTTAACGCCACAGAATTTAATACGGGGGAAGATGCTAAATTTTAAAAAATGTTTTACTAGTGCCTTCTAGTTACATATATACAAGGATGGTAAAAAAATTTTTTTTTTTTTTTTTAATTTTTAACTGGGTATTGAACCCAGGAGCACTTAACCACTGAGCCACATCCCCAGTGCTTTTTATATTTTATTTAGAGACAAAGTCTTGCTAAGTTGCCTAGGACTTTGCTAAGTTGCTGAGGCTGAGTTTGAACTTGTAATCCTCCTGCCTTAGCCTCCCAAGCTGCTGGAATTATAGGCATGTGCCACCATGCTCAGCTCCAAGGATGGTAGTAAATTTACCACCATGAAAAAAAAAAGTATGTGCAAGTACATTTTAGAAACACTAAAGCTAAGTTTGACAGTACTCTTTGAATTGCAGGACACTTTTGTGCACCTGTATGCCATCATGAGGGTCTGGCAGGAGCAAGGCTGAGCCTCCTGGGCAGCCTTGTTTGGACAGCATCTGTTATTACCTCCCAGGACCCCACTCCACTGAGCACAATTTGGAAAATAGTCCACAGGTGTGGTATTTTTATTTCAGTCTCCTTTTATTTTTTTTTTTAATTCAACAAATACACACATACCCACCCTTTAGTTTAAGAACAACAGCAACACAGGGGTAGGGCTATAATTCAATTGGTAGAATGCTTGTCTTGTATGCACAAGGCCCTGGGTTCAAGCCCTAGCACCCCTCCCCAAAAGCAACACAGATAAATTCCCTATGTATGTCTCAGACTCATTCAGTATTTTCCTGCATGTCCCTCAACTTTACATAAATGTCTCCTGTTGATAGTACCCTCCTGAAGCTGCTGTTTTAACTACAGACTAAATTTGTGAAAGATGGTTTCTCTTACAGGACATTGCCATCCTAATGTTTACCAACATGAGAAAACAAAGGAAAGAGCAGGGATTCACAATGACGGTGGCTCTCGCCAGTGTCCTCACCATGTGGTGCCTCCACACCTTCCTAGGCGCCAGAGACATTTAGCAGCTGCACTGCAGCCTCTGCACGCCACAGGCCATGCTCACCTTCACCATAGGGACGTACTCCTCAGGTGGGGCTGGCTGGATTTTACTGGACATCTCGATGACAGCTTTCACCAGGCCCGTCACGTTCTCGTACACCTTGTCATTGGACCGGTCCAGGTTGGCAGTTGGAGGGGGACTGATTTCCTGGGGTTGAAGCTGAGAATAAAGAAGCAGATCATTCTTCTGCTCTCCAGCAGAGGGCAGAATACCACCACAGCTAAATTAGACTTTCAAGGGGATCAAAGAAGATCACGGAAGATAATGGATTTTCTTGTTTGTATGGGGTATAGTTCAGTTTGAGACAGTAAAGTGATTCACCCAAGTGACAAACAGGTTTGGCAATAATTTTTTCTGAGCTCAGTTAAAGGAAATGAAGTGGAATGACATATATTGTACTCAAGATTCTTTCACTGTTCCACACCCCAAGATTATTCACAAGAGAAACAACCCATATACCTTACATCCGAGGATTCAGTAAATCCCATAGAAAGTCACTTGCTAATGATTGAACACTCTACACCAACACTGAGCACTTCTACTGCGTTAAGTTCTGCAGTAAGAAGTCTTATGGCTCAGCTCAGCTGCCTTCAAACTACCTGGGAGAAACCTGCTCTCTTCACGATGAAAGGCTCTCACATGGGAGTCTGTCTCCAGTGGTCACTACCTACCTATAGGACACTCCTGAAATCCCAGTGGTGGGGACTGACTGTGGGGAAGTGGCTTCCCACAGCTCTGGGATGCCTGCTGGGTGAACCTGGACCTCTGAGCCTCAGCAACTTTGGTGGGCCAGTGTGGGAGTGTCTTGTGGCACGCCCCCACAGGCCAGACAAAGGGCAGATGAAGCCTCCGATGTGCACATGCCCACCCAGGGGCACAGAAGACACTAAATGTTACCAGATAAACTCGTTCTAGAAGTGGAATGACATAGGTCCTCTACAAAATCTTGGACAGTAAAAATTCAAATTGGGGGCTGGAGTACAGCTCGGTGGCAAAGCACTTGCCTGGCATGCCCAAAGCCATAGGCTCAATCCCCAGCACCACCAAAACACATAGTTATACTAGGTACAAGAAAGACACTGTGTGCGCGCGCGCGTGTGTTTAGACTAAATTGCTGTACATGACAGTCATTCAATTGTGATCTGCTGGTGCTCAGTCTAAGACTATAAGTGCCCATTTCTTTTTTTTCCTAAACATGTTTAGTTGTAGATGGACACAATACCTTTATTATTTATTTTTATGTGGTGCTGAGGATTGAACCCAGTGCCTCACACATGCTAGGCAAGTGCTCTGCCACTAAGCCACAACCCCAGCCCCTATAAGTGCCCATTTTTGAACTCTTGGGTACCTTGCCCAAAGAGACTGGAACAAACTAATTCTGTTCTCGTTTGTTCCTAAGTTCGGGTATAGGATAGAAAAAGATAAGAACAGCTTATCCACTGCAAGGGTGTCAGCAAACATCAAGGCTGTTTCTGGCATCTGTCCATCATGATAGATGAAGAACCAAGCAAAAGTGCCCCCGACCCCTGCAC
Organism: Xerus rutilus; assembly: GCA_028644305.1. Classification (NCBI taxonomy): domain Eukaryota; kingdom Metazoa; phylum Chordata; class Mammalia; order Rodentia; family Sciuridae; genus Xerus; species Xerus rutilus. The sequence continues at coordinate 179,546,437 of CM053400.1, forward strand.
CAGGGTCACGTGCAGGGAGCTGGGTGCGAGGGAGCAAGCTGGACAGACACACAGACACAATGTGCTTACCCTCCATGGCTATTGTCCAACGGAGGTGAGGAAAAGTTAGAGGAATTTATCAGAGAAAGGGAAAAAAAGAAAAACAACATTAATCAGGCAGCAGATATCCCCTCCCCCAACACATGAGCAGCACGCCAGGTACCAGCTATGGCCGTGCCCTGCTCTTGCTCACTGCTGCCAGGAGCCACCTTGTCTTCTGGGAGCTCCACGCACAGTGGGTGACTTAGAGCTCTGCCATGCAGCACGCTCGTTCCAATGAGGTAAGTGAGCAGGATAACGTGCAAAGCCTGGGAGGGACAAGGGGGAGCCGTGCAAGGATCAGCAGAATGAGGCCTCTTCACAAGAGGAGGGGATGTTTCATCACTGGAAACTCCCATCTGACTTCCCAGGGATTTGGGAGAAAGCGTTCAACCTTCAGTTCCCGTGCTCAGCCCCTCGCATCCTTAGGAATCTGCACCAGTGTCTAACTGCATTGCCCTAAGAAAGATTCCTGGCTTGTGGGTGTGCTCAAAGACCTCAGGAGCTTGTTTTAAAAAACCAAAGTATAAAAAAAACCCTTCTTTTGAGCCAACTATTATTTTTTTGGTATTGGGGATATTGAATCCAGGCCACTTAATTGGTGAGCCACATCCCCAGCCCTTTTTATATTTTATTTAAAAACAAGGTCTTACTAAGTTGCTTAGGGCCTTGCTAAGTTGCTGAGGCTGGCTTTGAACTTGTGGTTCTCCTGCCTCAGCCTCCTGAGGCACTGAGATTACAGGCATGTACTACTGTGCTCAGCTTGAACCAATTCTTAGAAGCAGGTTCCACTACTTTGAGCAAAACTACTGCTGGTTGTCCTCTGCCTGAACACGCAGTGACCGGGAGACACAAGCATCTTCTGTTTTCAGAAGTATCTCAAAGGAAATGTGTCCCCAGCACCTGAGTATAGAGGTGCAGTCCTCTCCAGTACTCTCTGTGCATTGGAAAGAGGAAGTCTGGAACTCATCACTGCAAAGGGCTGGCTGCATTTTATTTTCTGCAGCAAGAAGCTTAGTGCAGTCTTCTGTTTGTCTTTGTAGGATGGCCTATGCAGACTCCATCACACAGGAAGGCACACGGCTTCTTCAGGAGGGTGCCAAGGGAGCATTCCACCAAGAAACAGGATGATTCTGCATATCTAGGGCTGGAGGGAGGCCTACCTTGACTGAGACCTGCTTAAGGTCTCTCTCCTTCTGCACCTTGCCCTTTGCTCATTCTTGTCCTAGGAGGGCACTGTAATGGTGCTTCTAGGGACCACACATGGTGACGCTCCAGAAGCCCAAGCATAGTTTGGAGAAACATCTGTTCTTGGTTTCCTATTTTTTAGAGCTTGACAACTTGGAAACTCCTTATCTGGCACTTAATGACAACCAACTGCCCCTCACAGATGTGGCCAATTCCACACACTCAGGGTAATGCCTGAAGTTCCCGAGCACTAGGGAGGTTCCATAGAGAGCCTGCCAGCATAGGGCTTGGGATCCAACCCTAGCACTGAAACCAAGCCATACCCCAAAAGAGCAAAGCTACTGAGGAAAACTGGGGACTATTTCTGGCTAATTGTTATCTGGATGATTATTTTAGTTCTACCTAAAGGCAAACATTTCTATATCAAACCAATCTTACTCTTCCAGGTTATACTTAGTACAGATAAATAAAGAAATGGGCATGGACTCCACATTGATCACTTCAAAATCTTAATGTACTTTAAGCATATTCTTTTCTTTCTTTCTCTTTCTCTCCTCATTCTCTCCCTCTCCCCTCCTCCTCTTTCTCTCTCTCTCTCTTTCTTTCTTTGTATTGGGGATTGAACTCGGGGGCACTCGACCACTGAGCCACATCCCCAGCCCTATTGTGTTTTTATGTAGAGACAGGGTCTCACTGAGTTGCTTAGTGCCTCGCCATCGCTGAGGCTGGCTTTGAACTTGTGATCCTCCTGTCTCAGCCTCCCGAAGTGCTGGGATTACAGGCGTGTGCCACTGCACCTGGCTTCTGTTGTTTCTATCAGGAGTTTACTCCCTGTTATTCCGACTGTGGGATGGGAAGGTATCAGGGCTTGAGGTCTCATCTGCACCTCAGGCTGTCTTCATGGAAGCACAGGCGTCGTGCCAGTTTCCACTGTGGCTTATGAAATAAGCTCACTCACTTGACTTTTTCCATTCTTTTTTTTTTCTTCAAATTTTTACTTAAGGAATCTGTGTTAGGAACGGTCATGTCTTTTGCTATTTCTGAGAATGCCCACGTGTCCCTGACGGTGCTGGGAAGCTGTTGGGTCCCAGGAGCTGACAACTGGCCTGTAGGTGCTCTGGGCATTAACCTGCTTCAGGGCAGCATGGACACCCTGCAGGGAGCAGGCTAGACCCGCCAGCACCAGCCCACTTACTCTTTGGTCACCTCCCGAATGGATGGGGCAAGCCCACCCTCCGGCGAGGATGCGTGCTCTCTTCCGGGATTTGGGGTGAGAATGCATACACCTGACCAGGGATCAGCTAAAGCAGCTCTGCAGGTGGCACCCTGGAGCAGAGTGCACAGGTGTGTGGTCCATGGGTTCACAGCAGCACGCTGGCCCAGCCGCCAGAGCCATGTGACTGTGAGCACGCCACTTTACCTGTGTGTGGCTGATGCAAGGACTAATGTGGACAAGGTCTGTGCCACACCTGTGTGGGGGAAGGCACTCCACACATGGTAGTGAGTGGTGAGGAAAAGCTCGTCTCAGCCCAGCTCCACATGCACCAGACCTGGGATGCCGTCCATTCTGAGATACACCGTTTATTTAGGCAACACCAGGTCGGGTAAAGTTCTGCCTGTTAAACCAACACCCTACCCCGATTCTAGAGATACTGAACTGTGAAAATAGTGTGCATCTGGTCAAGATACAGGGTATGTTTTGAGAAGTGGTTTATTACCTCTCGTGGAAAGTGAAGAGCTACCATCTCTGTTAAGTGGCCAGGCCAGAGGAGCCCCCTGCCCATGTGAGGAAAGCTGCCTCAGCTCACAGGCCTGGCAGGGGCCCAGGAGAGCCAGATGGTGTGCTCTGGCCCCAGGCCAGGAGCAGACTGAAGAGCCCAATCAAGGGCAAGGCCACGCTGGGCCTGGGCCGGGGCTGCCCTTGGCTTGAGGAGGACTGTACTTGTCCTCTTAGGGAACAATTCTGACTCTCGGTAGACAACAGGCTTTCCATAAAGCCACGTTTACAAGCCTAGAAGCGAAGTGCGCCCACAGGTCCTCATTTACCCCTGGCATACTGGCTTAATTAATTTACAGAATCAGGAGCAATTTCAACACTTTATTTCCAAAGACATATTGTGCCTTATGGGAGGAAGATGTTGGCACAAAGTCAGGATGTGACCAAGTCCCTAAGATCTATGATGAGAGAAAAATGGGAGAGTCTGGGCAACACTTCCATGGCTCTCAGGGGATTCAGAACCAGCTTAGTCCTGGTCCCTATGGTCCCCTCTGCCCTCTCCCCACCCACTTTATGACACAAATGTCATCTTCCAAGGACCAAGGAACCCCACCAACCCTGAGAACAGGGCATGCCCACAGCTGATGCCCACCTTGACGCCCTCATTGTAGCTGTCTCCAGGGCTGCTGAGGCTGGCGAGGCTGCCTAGGTGGCCGGGGGCTCCAGGGCGTGGAGGTTTCTTTGGTGGAGCTGCAGGATCTGGCAAAGTGGAAGGATTCCCTTTGTGAAGGTTAATGAAGAGAGAACAAATACCTCCCACTGGCACTATCACAGCAGGCACCAGGCTCCTGTCCCAAAGGTGTGTTGTGTTATAGCATTAGAGTGCTTTTCAGCACTCCAGCCACGGCTCGATGTGGTCAGCACCAAGCTTGCTGCAATCTGCTGGGGGAAGGCTTACAATCTCGAGAACATCCCCCAGCTGTGACACTAGACACACTTCCAACCTGCTGCCAACTCACACAAGCATTTTAAAAAAATTTTTTGGGGGCTGTGGATGTGGCTCAGTGGCAGAGCATTTGCCTAGCATGTGTGAAGCACAGGGTTCAATCCTAGGCACCACGTAATAAATAAAATAAAGGCATTTTGTCCACCCACAACCAAAAAAAATTTTTTGAAAACAAAAAGGTTTTTGGTATTGGGGATTGAACTCAGAGGTACTTAACCACTGAGCCACATCCCCAGCACTTTTTATTTTTTAATTTAAGCCAGGTCTCTCCAGTTGCTGAGGGCCTTCCTAAGTTGCTGAAGCTGTCCTTGAAATTGGGAGTCTCCTGCCTCAGCCCCCTGAATGGCTGGATTACAAGTGTGTGCCACTGTACCCAGCTACTTACATAAGCTTTTCTCACATAACTCATTTCTTTACTGACCTGGTTTGCCCACAGGCTGATAGATGTGTTGGTTTCCAGTCTGTGAGAAAGGAAAGTTGAGTCAATGCATTGGTTTGTATAGGGGAAGGACCATTCCACCCTCCTCCCTGTTCATCCACCCCCCAAACTCTGCCAGATGCTGGGGAATTGGGATGAACAAGACAGCTGCCTGCAGGGCTCAGTGGCATGGGGAAATAGGCAAGTGACATCTCACACCAATAGAGTATGTGGTGAGGGCTGTAACAAAGGCAACCTCAGGATACTCTGGGGCCACCAACATGGTGCTCATACAGATTAAAACTTTCCTGCATGGATGTCTCTAGTTTACCATTAAAGGTCTAAAATACCAGCCCTCTCAGTATGTGTCCACTGCTCATCCCATGCTCAGGATCCTCTCAACCACTTTGATCACAGTAAGGGTGCAGTCAACAATGAAGAGACTAAGGATCTGGTAGCACTAGGGTGTCTGGAAGTCCCATAGGCTCAAACTATCAATGTCCCTAAAGCACTGTGTACATCAAAACTGGTATGACCCCCCCAGCAGTTCTAGGTCAAGGCAGGGAAGCAGGGGCTGGACAAAGGGAGGCCTCCACTGGAAACCAGTCCTTCTCCAGGCCTTTATGCCTGATACTACATTTAAAGCAATCAGTCTTTTTTTTTTTTTTTTCAGTACCAGAGACTGAACCCAGGGGTGCTTAACCACTGAGCCACATCCCCAGGTCTTTTCATATTTTATTTGGAGGCAGGGTCTCACTAAGTTGCTGAGGCTGGCCTTGAACTCTCAGTTCTCCTGCCTCAGCCTCCCAAGCTGCTGGGATTACAGGTGTGCACCCAGTCTAAAGTAATTTTTATAACTAAAACGGGGGGAGAAAGTTTTAGAATAATACCCAACTTTGGAAAAGAAAAACTTTTCTTTCTCATTTTAAAATAATGATACACACACATAATTTAAAGTGCCTTGTTTTCTGCCGACAAGAGCCACTTCTTTAAAATAGAGGCAATGAAACAGTACACCTAATTAAAGTGGCTCCTTTCCTCAGAATCACAGTTGTTTTCAACCTGCCATTTATCACCCTGATTTTATTTTATCCTGTTTTAATTAAATTGATTTGAGTACTTACATCTTTTTTTTTAGAGACAGGGTCTCACCATGTTATGTTGAAAGGTTGACCTTGAACTAGTGGGATCAAGTGATCCTCCTGCCTCAGCTTTTCCAGAGGCTGGAACTGCAGGTGCTGTGACACTGTGCCCAGCGCATGCTGTACTGCTGGGCTGCACCCCTATTTTCCACCCTGGTTCCCAACCTTGCCTACCCTCAGAGCCTGGTGGTGGGGAGGAGTCCTTAGTCATCAGCTTTCATGCAGCGCTTTCTACTGTACACGCGATGCTCATGCCACCCACTCAACTAGCAGATACTGAGCCCCTGCTTTGTTTTGGTACCAGGGATTGAACTCAGGGGCACTCAACCACTAAGCCACACCCCCAGCCTTATTTTGTGTTTTATGTAGAGACAGGGTCTCACTGAGTTGCTTAGCGCCTTGCCATTGCTGAGGCTGGCTTTGAACTCGAGATTCTCCTGTCTCAGCCTCCCTAAGTGCTGGGATTATAGGCTTGCGCCACCGGCGCAGGGCTCCCTGCTTCGTTGCTAGTACTGGTCTGGGTACGTATCAGAGCTCTTGCCCTTGTGGAGCTGGTTTGGATGTGAGGTATCCCCCAAAAGCTCCCATGTGAGACAATGCAAGAAGGTTCAGAGGAGCACATTGTTACGAGAGTCTTAACCCAATCAGTGAATTAATCTTGATAGGGATTAACTGAGTGGTAACTGAAGTGGTGGGTGTGGCTAGAGGTGGTGGGACTTGGGGCGTGGCTTTGGGGAATATATTTGTGTCTGGCATGTGGAATCTCTCTGCTTTCCTATCATCATGTGAGCTGCTTCCCTCTGCTACACTCTTCTGCCCTGATGTTCTGCCTCACCTCGAGCCCTGAGGAATGGAGCTGGCCTTCTGTGGAGTCTCTGAAACCGTGAGCTCTCAAGTAAACTTTTCTTCCTCTACAATTGTTCTGGTTGAGTCCTTTAGTTACAGTGTGAAAAAGCTGACTAAAATAGAAATGGACAGACAGATGGAGAGAGACAGCTGTGCCCACTCAATACAGCATAGGGCCAGTGGAAGGGGATTCCTGAGCTCAGGACTCTGGAGATGGCTGTGATGGCTGAGCACATCCTGGGTGGGAGCCAAGCCATGTGCAAGCGGGGGAGGACAGAGAGAGTTCCTGGGGAACAACAAGGTGCCAGGTAGCCAGAGGAGCCTGGGTTGGCCACGGTGGGTAACGTGGCCAGAACATGACGCAGTGCCTACTGGATGTACTGCACCCAGATCTGGCAGTAAAACCCACACACTTCCTAAAAGGCTTTCAACCCAGCGAGCTTTCTGGTTGATATCAGGTAACAACCAAGCTCAATTAACTAGAAAACTTGATTTTCAGAACATTCTGGAACCACCTAACAAATGTGCCTGTGTGTAGCCAGGCAGGTTCCACTCTGGAGGGGTGGCACAGGAAGGAAAGCCCATGCTCTGCATGTCCACTGGGCCATGGGCCTGCCGGGCCTCAGTGCACCCCTTCTCTGAAGCTAGAGATGTACCCAGCCCTGGGCTGCTATCACAGAGTATGCTACTGACTTATATGCCATCTTAACGGTCCAGATGGGACTTTGCTTGTCATGCACACAGAGGGGTCAATTTTCCACCAGCTGGTCATTAACGACTGTTAACTAGTGCACACTGGTATACTAGTCACACATTAATGTCTATTAGCTAGGGCACACCCTTTTCCAACCTATACTGCTTTCTACCCAAAGGGCTCTCTCTAAAACCATTTTATATTTTTAAAAATGTTAAAGCTAAAGAGTTCCAAGAGGAGCCAGGTGCGGTGGTGCACACCTGTAATCCCAGCACTATGGGAGGCTGAGACAGGAGAATCGCGAGTTCAAAGCCAGCCTCAGCAACGGCAAGGCGCTAAGCAACTTAGTGAGACCCTGTCTCTACATAAAACACAAAATAGGGCTGGGGATGTGGCTCAGTAGTTGAGAGCCCCAGAGTTCAATCCCCAGTACCAAAAAAAAAAAAAAAAAGAGTTCCAAGAGGGCTGGGGTTGTGGCTCAGCAGTAGAGCACTCACCTAGCACAGGTGAGGCACCGGGATCGATCCTCAGCACCACATACAAATTAATAAATAAAAAAATAAAATTATGATAAAAAACGTGAACTTAAAAAGAGTTCTAAGAAATGGGTCAAAACTAAATGTTGTCTTTAGTAAAGGACAAACATGGTCATGGAGAAGTAATAAGACAAGCCTTCTGAGCCAGGTGGCCATGTGGGAGTGCCCTGCCTGGGTCTGGCACTGCAAGGTGGCCTCTGCAGCAGCCCAAGTCTACCGGTCTGTGGAATGTGGATGACCACAGATATGGCCGTGATATGAGGTCACAGTGAGTGTCATGTGGAGCCCATTCCACTTGGCACTTTGATTTTTTTTTTTTTTGGTACTAGAGATTGAACTCAGGGGCACTCGACCACTGAGCCACATCCCCAGCCTTATTTGTGTTTTAAGTAGAGACAGGGCCTCACTGAGTTGCTTAGCGCCTCGCTGTTGCTGAGGCCGGCTTTGAACTTGCCATTCTCCTGTCTCAGCGTCCCAAAGTGCTGGGATCACAGGTGTGCGCCACCGCGCCCGGCTTTGAATAAAGCATTTCTGAATAATCCTCCTATCCCAGTCTCATTCATTTGTTCTACGTATTTTGAGTGTCTTCTACGTGCTACATACTGGAACACAAACAATTTTTCTTTTCTAACAAATTTCCAGTAGCAATGCTCTCACCAGAGTGTCCCAGTTCTTCACAGCCAGGAAAGACTGCTTGCTGTACATAAGTCTTTTCAGTTCTAGGAAAGGAGCTTGTGGGTGACATGACCTTGCTCATGACCTGAGGAACGTTGGACTTGGGCTACTTGCAGAGCCTGAGCTGGCATACTGATGGGAAATGACAAAGCTTTGCGGGCTGGTAACAGGGTGACATCGGTGTCAGAGATCGGGGGCTGAGGAAGCTACAGTACAGGCCAGGGTGGTTCCGTACAGTGCATCTGGCTGCTGGGAACCCAGGACTGTGATTAAGATAGCACTGCACCTACTCAGAGAGGCTTATCATGGAAAGGCCCACAGAACCCTCAGCACACTCTTATTTCAAAAACTGGATGTCATTTTATATACACAGAACAAAGTTTAGGCCAAGTACCATGGCACATGCAAGTTCAAGGCCGGCCTGGGCAACTTAGCCAGACTCTGTCTCAAAAAACAAACAAACAAAACAAATAAATAAACCAAAACCAAATAAAACAAGGACCAAGGATGTGGCTAAGTGGTAAAGTGCCCCTTAGGGTTCAACCCTTAGTACCACAAAAGGAGAAAAAAAAAGTTTAGAAGATTTAAATTAAGTTGACAGTGGCGGGTCTGGAAGTCACCTAGTGGGCTTCTTCCTACCCAGAAGCTCACAAGGGCCAGAAGAGCTCGCCTGCCTCGGTCGAGGTACTTGAGGAAGTGTGTGTGCATTTACTAGACACCCAAGGGCACAAGTCCCAACAATTTAAGTTACTTCCCTCCTGACACTAGGAAATATTTCTAGGTGGCTTTAAATATATTTGAACTTATCCTAAGTTAGTTTTTTTTAAATAAATTTTTAGTTGTAGATAGATACAATACCTTTATTTATTTATTTATTGGTATTGCGGACTGAACTCAGGGGCACTCGACCACCGAGCCACGTCCCCAGCTCTATTTTGTGTTTTATGTAGAAACAGAGATGGTCTCACTGAATTGCTTAGTGCCTCACCGTTGCTGAGGCTGGCTTTGAGCTCGCGATTCTGCTGTCTCAGCCTCCCAAAGTGCTGGGATTATAGGCGTGTGCCACCACACCTGACTTTATTTATTTTTATGTGGTGCTGAGAATCGAACCCAGTGCTTCACACATGCGAGGCAAGCATTCTACCACTAAGCCACAATCCCAGCCTTAATTTAGTTCTTCACAGAGACATTCAGGCATTTCTTCCCTAACACCCACAAGAAAAAAAATCTTGTTTGAACAAGTTTTATGTGACTACGGAAACTTTTATAACCAGCAATAGGAGTATAAAAAGTTGGCAAATGGCCCAGTGGGATGGCGCATGTCTGTAATCCCAGCACTTTGGGAAGCTAAGATGGGAGAATCGCTAGTTCAAAGCCAGCCTCAGCAATGGCAAGGTGCTAATAAGCAACTCAGTGAGACTCTGTCTCTAAATAAAACACAAAATAGGGCTGGGGATATGGCTCAGTGGTCGAGTGCCCCTGAGTTCAATCCCCAGTACCAAATAAACAAACAACAAAAAAAACGTTGGCAAATGGCACTGTGTGTAACAATAATACATGTGTACATACTTCTCTAGGTCATAGGGACTGTGACTTACTACTAGAAGGCTTGTGACAGTAATGGGCAGAAAACTTCTGTATCTGCATAAGAATCCTGAACACATAATATTTTAATAATCCTAGTGAAATGTTCACTTTATTTGTAGAACTAATTATTCTGTCTGACATCATGGGTATCAGTAAGGTGGATGTCCACACCACAAGCCCCGGCCACAATAACTTGGGCAGTGCTTACCGGACCCTGAAGACTCCCGTCCTCCCTGTCGATGCTGCCTCGAGATAGCCTCACATCAGGTTTCTAAAGAAATAAAAATTTTTTAAAAAGTCCATTTTAAAATTTGAAAACCAGTGACAGATCTTGCTCAAAATTCCTTTTTTTTTGTACCAGAGATTGAGCCCAGGGGTGCTGTACCACTGAGTCACATTCCTGGCCTGTTTTATTATTTATTTTGAGACAAGGTCTTGCTAGGTTGCTGAGGCTTGCCTTGAACTCATGATCCTCCAGCCTCAGCTTCCTGAGCCACTGGGATTATAAGTATGTGCCACCAGGTCTGGCTAAAATTCCTTCCTTTTATAACACAACTGTCCTTTGTGGAAACAGGAATGGCATCCTCTCTCACAGAGCTGATTCCCAGACAGTCTTCCTCCCCTACTGCTGGCCTTTTCAGTTGAAGTGGTTTCCTTCCACTGGGTCTGTACTTCCAAGTCCTAAGAGATCCTCACAGTCTGCACCAATCAAGCCTGTTTCCACTGTGGGCTGAAAGTGAACTTTCCAGGACAGAGCTCCACCTTGTCCTCTGCCCACTTCCCTCCTCTTCTGGGTGTGAGGGAGTGCAGGAGGCGTCCAACAGATGCTGATGTCTGGGAGCTAACAGCTCAGGATATGGGTGCAGGGGCAGCTGGTGGCTAATTACAGAGAGGACTCTGGATGAATGACCATTGTTAAGGACCCTCAGGAATATCCTGTGGCAGATGTGAGCTTGTGTGACCCCTGAACCTGCGTCACACTGATGCTCATCTATGAAAAAACTTTCCAATCATCAGAGGCACGTGGAAACGGGATGGCCAGCCCTGAGAGTAAGCAAGAGGGCAAAAGGACATGGACTCTGTGTGTTCATTTAGCAGAATGAAACCATACACCTGCTGCACCCCAGCCCTGTGCCTCACAGGTGCACATTCACACTGCAGCAGGGGATAACCTCCAAGCTGTAAAAATTACGATTCTTTTATTAGAAAATATGCATCTAAACATCATAGCTAAATGTAGGTGGGAAATGACCTAAGTCCTCAGTGAGTGACAAGAAAGCAGACTTTGCGTTTTCTCATGGCAGGTTAGGAAGCAGGAGGTTGAGGTCCTTGGCCTGGGGCTGCATCGCTGCATGGAGTGGGCATCTGTGGCAGGTGTCCACACTGTGCCCAGGCCTGGCTGAGGAAGGATGACAGAATTTTCCAGATAAACAGCAAGCTGTGGAGCAGTTAAGCAGTCCCTCAGCAGCAGCACAATGGAAGCTCCCATCTGTTCTGCGAGAAATTAAGCTTGAAGAACTTCAGTTGGACTTAGCTGCTAGTATTGTACTGAAACCAAACCCTTGTCCAGGAGCATGGAGCTGTGGCCTCAGCCAGTTGGAGCACCAAGAGCCAGCAGGGACCTTGGTCACGTGGAGTGCAGGATACCCTCACTCGCCTGAAGCACCAGGAGCCAGAGCACAAGAACCCATAGTGCCTGACAGCCTGTCCAGGCCAGCTCCAGACAGCACTGCAGCCCCAGGCCCCCAAGCAGCCACACCACCCACCTAAACCTCCCACTGCCCCAGGAACAGAAGGAAAAGGAAAGCGGGACAGACCAACATGGAGATTTCAGGACTAACCAATAGCCATGATACTTTCCAAGTCCTGATTAGCATAATTTTGGACCAATAGCGTCAGTGCTTTTCAAATCCTATTTAGCATAAATTGTGACCAATAGCAGTTGGTAGTTTTCCAAAACCTGATTTGCACAAATTTTGACCAATAGCGTCAACCCAAGAGGTATATAAACCCTGGACCAGCACAGCCTAAAAACCTATTTTATGTGGGAAATCAGGTCGCTTTTTCTTGTGTGTTTTATTTTTCTAAAGATTGTGGATTTTTGTAATGGGTGAGGTGAAAAACCAAGTGTAATAAGAGGGGAAGAGCAAAAAGTGTTCTTGGGCTTTATTACAGAATTGGACAGCATTGTTTTCTCTCACTTTGGAGAGCAGTAACGCCTAAAAAAGTCACGGGCGTGGGCTGTAAACTTTAGATCACAATAAGCAGTACTTGATCAGCTGTAAAGACAGTAATATGGTCTCTTTGCTGGGGAGGTCAGCAGCAGTGACAAACCGACCTCAGTTTTAGTATGAGGTTTGTTTTGTTTTTGTGAATCCTGTGTTGTACATAACATTAACACTATTTCAGTAATATAGGTAAAATTGATTTTCTTAAAAAAAAAAAAAAAAAAAAGAAAGAAAGCAGACTTCTACAAAGCATAATACAACTGTGTCCATAAGGAAACCAAAAAACTTTTGAATAAATACTTCTGAACTCTGAAGAGTGTAACTTACATAAAATTCTACAGGTGAAATGCCCTTCTGTGTTTACATGTGCTACAATATCACTAACTGGTACTGTTAAAAGCAAGTTCTTACTGCAGATGTCACAGATCTATAAATCCAGTGCCACACAGAGGCAGAGCAGAGTGGCCTGTCTCAGAAGACACAGCAACTGTGGCTGGGGAGGAAATGCACTTCAGAGAAAATTCGGAGGTAGGAAGCCCCTGGCCTGGAGGGCAGACTCCCTGGCAGGAGTATCCTCAAGAACAGACACACAGCAAGGAAATGGAACAAGAGCCACATTAATCCAATCAGTCATCCCAGCTGGTGAGCCAGGGGCAGCATGAGGGCTGCAGAAATAGAGAGGCAGCTTTGTGCAAGCCTTGAGTCAAATCCCAGGACACAATGGCGAAGTGACTCCAAACACAGGGGCTCTCACCACACAGCAGCATTTAACATGAACCTCTAGGTCAAGGGCTGCTCAGGAAGGACTGAGGAACTGCTCAGGCCCAAGCGCTGAGTACTATACAATCCAGTACAGTACATGAGGGATTCCTTTGGAAAGGTGAATGTGGACAGACACTGATGGGCCACCAGATCAGCCAGCAGTGCTGTGGCGTCATGAACTCGCTCATGTTTGCACATGGACTGCGGCTGTAGAGCAGGATGGTCATGTTTTCCTGATATTTGCTTCCAAGTGGTTCAGGGAAAAAAAATGTATAAATATGCAGAGCAAAGTGGTCAAGTTAATACTGGAGAGTCTGGGTAAATGGAACATCAGAATTCTCTGGACTATTCTTGTGACTTTTTTCCTAAGTGTGCAACTATGCCCTTCCCTCCATCCATTCACTCTGGAGGTCAACTGGAAAGATGAGTCCCCTCAGGAACCTGCTGAAGTTCTCAGGGCACAGGAAGGTGACTTACTGGCTCTCTGAGGCTGTGCAGGACACTCGAGACAGTGTGATTAATGGCGCACAGAGGCTTACGTGGCTCTTGGTTCCAGAGGCTGCCAAATCCAAGCACACGGTTCCTGCAACTGCTTGTTGCTGGTGCTGCTTCAATTTGTGGTGGACAGTGGAGGGCAGCTGGTATGTGCAGAGAAGGGGCCCACTCCCTGGACACCTGAATCCTTCTCTAGGGAAAGACGTTCACTCACTGGGAAGGGCTCTGTCCCCACAGCCCGATACCTGCTCGGCCTCTCCCAACATTTCTGCACTGAGAATCCCAGGTCCAACAGGTAAACTTCCAGGAGCCACACTGGAGCCCTAGCAGTGGGGAATCAGGCGTGACTGCTACTGAAGCAACAGTGAGAAACACGTACTTCCCACAGAGAAATTAAGACACTGTTAAAAACCAAAGGGAAGGGTAAAATCCACTTTATCTCCCCTGGAAGAAGTTACGGTGAGTTAACATACGTCCACAAGACAGAACCACAGCATGTGGTCAAATTCATCTAGCACTGAGGGGCTAGACAGCAACCCCCACATGAATGACCTGTGAAACAAAGTGGCAGTCTTGGGCATGGGCTCCGGCTCAGAGCGGGGTTCAAACCAGTTCCCAACAAGCAGTGTGGCCTGGGCCCATGTCTTCCCTTTTACAAATATAGATCTGTGACCAAGTCCCTGATGATTTCCTGGGATGGATTTCTAAAAAAGGAAATCAAAGGTCTGGGGACTTGGGAGTCTCGATGTGAGCTTCCACATGGCTCGGGCTGTCCTCATAGAAGGCTTCTCTTCTGTGCCCACACCGGGTGGCAGCACGTCAAAGCTCAGCCTACCCACAGGCAGAAGACGGTCAGCTGGTGAACTCTGCCCCTCCTGCCCCGCCTGAGTCACTGGCCACTTCCGTCTTCCTGTTGGACGTTGGGTCTCATGAGGACAGATGGATGCAGGTGGGGCAAAGTGTCCTGGGCCTTCCTCCTTGAGCTGACTGTCCATGCCCCCTGGACTTGGGCCAAGCCTCTTCCACACTGCTACTGCTGAGGGAGTGTTCACTGAGGGCAAGCTCTGCTATGCAGGGCAGGGTGGGTGGGGCTTCTGAAGCTTGCAAAAGCACACATCGTTGCTCTGGGCAATATAGCCTTTAAATAGTGGAGGTGGGAGTCAATCACACAAATAAAACATGTCTAGTTTATTCTTTTACTTAAAATTATCTTGTGTTTCATGCAAACAATGGAAACTCCCTTTTAGGCTCACTCTCTGTGTACAGCCTGTCTGAATGGAAGATGCCACATGGAGGGTTCGGAGTGATGCAGGCAGACAGCCCATCAGAGAGCAGATGATGTGCTTGTTTCTGTGCCTGACAGAAGTCCTCCCTCGCCCTCTTACAGACAGTTCTCAGGATGTACAAAGATACAATGAAACAATTTATATTTAAAACCTTACACAAACAGATTACATAATGTTTGGAGCTGGGCGCGGTGGTGCACACCTGTAATCCCAGCACTTTGGGAGGCTGAGACAGGAGAATCAGAAGTTCAAGGCCAGCCTTAGCAATGGCGAGGTGCTAAGCAACTCAGTGAGACCCTGTCTCTACATAGAACACAAAATAGGGCTGGGGGTGTGGCTCAGGGGTCAAGTACCCCTGAGTTCAATCCCCAGGACCAAAAGAAAAAAAAAAGTTTGGGATGAGTTGACCAAGTTTTCTAGCAGATATACACTCTTTAAAAACATGAATTACAAAGTGCAGAGCTCAACACATGTTTATGTCTGTGCAAAGCACACCACCTGGATCAAGATACCAAGCAGGGAACCAGGAGGCTCCCACACACCCTGTCCTGGGCTCACTACAGGGACCACACCTCTCTTCCAGCCCAGATCCCTCCCACCTGTCTCTTTTCTATGGATTGAATTTGAAGCCTCGTTGGGGGTGGGGGGTAGTCTGCTCTTCCTTATGCCGCACAGGGTTCCATGGTATGAACATTCACCCATTCTGCCATCAGCAGGTGAGGAGATCATTTCCAATTACTGGCCACTACAAACAGAAGCTGCAAGGAACATTCTTTTAGGTCTAGGCCTGTGTGCTCAATCGTCTTGGGCACATATCAGAAGGGCAACTGCTGGGTTGCAGGCAGGAGGCATGTTCCCACCAGGGACAAGCTGAGTTCCAGGTGTTTCGGGTTTGGATAGCTACAGACTCCATTCTCATGTTGCTGTCACTCCAGAGAATGACAAACTTCAGACTTTTGGTTCAAAGTCTTTTCTCCTTTGACTTCGCTCTGTAGCCTTCAACCTGGGAAGCCTGTAGCAGGGCGGTGGCCAGTGCAGAGGCTGTCCTCTGATGGTGGGCGTCTGCCACTGCTCTTTAGCACTCATCTTGACACCTCTCCTTAGGGACTGACTGCTCTGCTGTGTGAGGGGGAAAGAGCTCCACTACTGATTTGCTTTCTCAGAACACAAAGTAGGCTTTATATAGACAGAGCCTTCTCATCTTAAAGTCCTTTTTTAGTATAGTGTCACATTAGAAAATTACTGTGTACACAGTAATAAAAAGAAGCCAATTTACTATTTTCAAGCAGGGCTTGGTAGGAAAGAAAGGCCTCTCAACAGACAGAGGCCCACGTGCTGTGGCAAAGCAGCCAGTTTGTAGGAGAGCTCTTTTGACAGGATTTCCAGACACGACACTGTTGTTTCTGAGCTGGGGACAGGAGGGAAAGTGGTCCAGGACACAGCATCTGTCATTGTGAGGCCACAGGACCTCAGGCAGGAACCATGGGGCTGCCGCCACAGAACTCACTCTGCATGGAGGAATGCGAGGGGCACCTTACCCAAGAAGGCCTCAGCGAATGACAGGAGAGCTGACTGAAAGTCGGGTGAGCTCTGAAAACAGAAGGCTTTCAATGGACTTTTTTTTTTTTTTTTTTTTTTTTTGTACCAGGGATTGAACCCAGGGGCACTTAGAAACTGAGCCACATCCCCAATCCTTTTTATATTTTATTTTTTGGTACTGGGATTAACTTCAGGTGTTCTTAACCACTGAGCCACATCCCCAGCCCTTCAGCCCTTTTTTGTATTTTATTTAGAGACAGGGTCTTGCTGAGTTACTTAGGGCCTCACTATGTTGCTGAGGCTGGCTTTGAACCCCCAATCCTCCTACCTCAGCCTCCTGAGCCTCTGGGATTATAGGCATGTGCCACTGCACCTGGCTCAACAGACTTCTGTTCTGATCTAGTAGAAAAAGTGTGGGCACTTCTATTGCCAAAGCAAGTTAACTTCCCAAATAACAGAACTGACCTCATGCAAGGCTGGACAGGGGCTGCACCTGCTGCGACCACTCCACAATGAGAGATAGCAGGTGTCTAGGGACGTTTTAGAGCAATGTGAACAGCAACTTTTGGACTGTCAGAGTTCATAATGAAGGAGTTGGGCTGTGTTTTGTATGTGTTTTTAAAATGTCCATTTTCTGTAATTGTAATCTTAAGAGTGTGGATCTATGAAGGCCTGGAAACTTGAGAGACCCCATGCTGGAAAGCCACACTGCCTGCTCAGACTCAGCTTCCTTGGAGAAACACAGCACTCTGACAGTCTGGGGCCCTGATGCTGAATTCAAGTTTCTTTACCATAGTATATACCACCAACAAAGGGGAATACAAGGTTGCCTGCCATGTCCTTTTGCAGAATCTCTTTAAGTGACTAAAAATGTAGCTGGGGCAGTGGCTCATGCATGTAATCCCAGGAACTTGGGGGCTGAGGCGAGTATGAGACTAGCCTCATCAACTCATTAAGTTCCTGTCTCAAAATTTAAAAAAAAGGGCTGGGATGTGGTTCAGTGGGAGAGGCCCTTGGGTCCCATCCTTAGTAATACCAAAATGGAGGAAAGGGAAAAAAGTGGCTAAATCCCTCACGCAGTTTATCAGATCAGTCTTTCGTAGGAGGTGTGGAAGACCTTTGGTGACTGCCCAGGGACTCTGTTCCACAGGGTGCATGCTTTAGGCTCTGGAAGAGTCTTATCAGTGCAGCCCTCATGGCTACTGTGGAGAGGCAGAGCCCTCGGACAGCATCACGGGACACCCAAGGCCTCTGCCACTACGCGATGACAAGTACTGTCTGCACTTGTGAGGTGATTTGCTCAAGTTCAGGTAGAAAGGGGTGGGTGCCAGGACCTGAGTCTCAGCAAGGGGCCCTGGGAAGGGCCCTAGAGTGGAACGGCACGTGGTAGGCTATTCCTGTACAAGACTATGAGGCGGCCCCGGATCATGGGAGTCCAGGCCTTGGTCATAAGCCCATGCTAACAAGTACTTTGTGCACAGGCACGAGGGGCCAGGGGCAGCACCATCTGTGTGGCAGTCTGTCTGGGAAAGCACTCTCCACACATGCAACTGTGGGTCCTGCCCCAGGTACAGAAAGAAGCGTGGGCAGGCCTGTGCCAGGCTGTGCGATGGAAACCGAAGGCACCCAGAGACTGACAAAAGCACCAGGCAACAGAGTGAGACGAGCAGTCCCCGTGCCTCCAAGGCAGCTTCCCCCACATGGAACCACAACCACCCTCATCATTTCTGGTGACACTGAAGCTAAGACCCCTGTGCTGGAGCCCTCCTTCCTCTTGACTCCTGCACAGTCTTGTCTCTGCTTGCTCTGGAGCCCTGAAGTCTGTCCTCTCTACCCCCAGCTTCCAACTCAGGCTCTCCATCTTGAGCTGAATGACTGTCTGACCTTCTGATAGGCCTCTGCACGTCCAATATTGCCCTCTGACCCCCACCATCAGGGCCTAACGGTGATCTTCAAACACCAGGCACACCCAAGCATGACCTCAGGACCACAAGCCTGGAATCAACAGGGTGCCAGTCCCCATAGCAGGTCTCTGCCCCTCCAGTCCCACCGCTATGCCACCGCCAGGCCTGGGAATTGGAGTTTACAAATGCTCCAGTGCTTTGAATGTAACTCAACATTGGTTTTATTCATCTATAGAGTCATCACAATGCTGTGCCCGCAGGGCTCTTGTGATACCTGTTCACATTCATCAGCACTCACATGCCTAGCACATGAGGTCCTGCACGAGGACACGTGCTGTGCCAGCCAGCTCGTTGTTGCTGTGACCAAAATGACAGATGCCAACAACTTAGGGGAGTAGAGATGATTTTGGAAGTGTCAGTCCATGGTTTGCAGTGCTCTTGGCTCTGGGTCTGAGATGAGGCAGAACATCATGGAGGAAGGTGTGGGAGAGGAAAGCTGCTCAGCTCAGACGAGAGGGGAAAGTGGGGAGAGGAGAAAGAGGGAGGGAAGGGGACTAGGACACAAGATAGAGTCCCCTAGGCTACGCCCGTGACCTGTGTCCTCCAACCACGCCCTACCTGCCTGCAGTTCCCACCACCCCAGCTGTCTCTTCAAGGTTTTTTTTTTGTTTTTTTTTTTTGGTACCAGAGATTGAACTCAGGGGCACTCGACCACTGAGCCACATCCCCAGCCCTATTTTGTGTTTTATGTAGAGACAGGGTCTCACTGAGTTGCTTAGCGCCTCGCCGTTGCTGAGGCTGGCTTTGAACTTGCGATTCTCCTGTCTCAGCCTCCCAAGGTGCTGGGATTACAGGCGTGGGCCACCGTGCCTGGCTTCTTCAAGGTTTTAATCCATCCCATGGGTTGATCCACTGATGAGGTCACAGCTCTCATGATCCAGTGATTTCCTAACAGGCCACCTATGCACATTGCTCACCGAGGACCAAGCCTCCAACACGTGAGCCCTCGGGGGTCCAGGCAGATGCAATGGTACAAGAAGCACAAGGTGACAGCATTTGCTCCCTGTCACCCAACAGCTTAGGTATTCTAGGCATGGGATGGAGCAGGAAAGAAGGGACTCTGCCTCAGGAGTCCTCAATTGGGCAGGGAAAACAGAAAAATCCACCCCATACTGTGCCATAAGCATTAAGAAAAGTACTTGTGTGGAAAACTGCCTCAGTGCAGCCATTCCCTCCACACCCAGCCCAGTCAGGCCACCCCAGAGTCCCCCTGCAGAGACAAGACCAAGGCAGAGGCACAAGGTGAGGGTCCCTCAGTGGCACAATGCTTGTCCAGCATGAATAAAGCTCTGCAAACAAAAACAAAACCCAAAAGCCCAGCCCTTAACACCTGAGTAGGCTGCAAGTGGCTCAGCCTCTGCTCACTGAGGCCTCCACCTCCCCGTTGAACCCACCCACCCCCATCTAGACGGGCAGCCCTCGGGGGGCACCATTCTGTCTCCCAGAGAAGACTGTATGGAGACGCTGCTGGTAGTCACGACTTGGGAGGGCACTTCTGTGCCTCTGCTCAACACCCTCCCAGGTACAGCACAAGAACACGGGGGTGGGACAGCAACAGCGGATCCTGGATTTTGAGGACGCTCTGGCTGTTGATCCTTGCTATTTTTCTTTCTATAGTCAACCCATGTTATGGATTGTGTTCAAAAGCCCACTGGTTACTCATAAGCTGTGTCTGATACATCCTGTTTCCAGTGATTTTTTTTTGGTGGTGGTGGTGGTGGGGTGAGAGGGCAGTGCTGGGATGGAACCCAGGGCCTCCTACAGGCTAGGCAAGGGTTTTACCACGGAGCCACTCGCCTTATGTCCCAGGGATCTACAGCAGAATCGACTGTTCTCCACAGCACAGCAGAAGTGCATCACAGTCTATGGAGACTCACCTGGGGAGTCTCACCCAGCACACCAGGACTGTGGGTAAGGTGGGCACCAAGAAGGGCTTCCAGAAGGAAACAAGTCAGTCAGCAGGTGAGGCAGGAAGGTATATTCTACCCAGAGGGCATGCAAGGTGGGCTGCCTGGAGGCCCAGGGAGGAGGCAAATCAGGAACAGAGCCCAGAACTGTTGGCCTCAGAAGGAAGAACAGGAGGCTGGCTCAGAGATGGCACAGTAGGCCCTCACCCTGGCAGCCACTGGATCTTAACCCAGAAGGATGGGACAGTCACATTTTAGAAATATTGTTGCACTCCTGCACGAAACATAGCTTGGAGGGGACAATATTTCAGAGGATGCTTCATTTCAGTTCATTTATTCTTATTTCTTTGCAGTGTTGGGGATTGAACCCAGGTCCTCATGAGTGCTAGGGAAGTGCTCTGCCATGCCGCCCCACCCCAGCCTTTGTCCAGGCATAGAATGCCCCCGGCTGTACAAACTTGTTCCCCACCCCAGACCTGCTCTCCACTCAGAGGCTCTGACAGCTGGCTCCTCGGCTTGCTGCCCGCTGAGGAGGCCAAGCAGTCTGCTAGGTGGGCTGCTGCAGCAGGCCCTGCGGGCTCCTCAGTGGGTGCACTCCCCTGGAGATTCTTTTCAGATTACTTCCCCCTGCCCTGCCCACCAGATCATGAGGTCTGGGAGTGAGAGGAGCAGCGGATCACAGGAATCTGCAGGGACCTCACTGAGCAGGGCTGGCCTGGGGCAAAGTGAGGGCGATGAACTCAGATGGCAGGAAGGCAGACAGCAGAGGAGAGGCTCAGAGGGATTCAGGATCCGAGCCACGCACATCACAGGGAATGTGAGGGGAGGGACAGAAAGGACAACAACTCAGTTTCTAAGTGACACAGGAATAGGACAGGGGAGGGGAGTCTGGCGGAAGTGCTCCAGGTTCAGCTGTGGACCTGGTGTCTGCCCACATCTGAGACAGCACAGGGAGCACTCACCTCATTCCACCAAACAAGCACGGTTTGGATCTTGGAAAATAGCAATGACCATGGATAACTCATTCTCACTTCTCAACACCACCATGGAATTTCAAATGAAGCAAAGCAAACCCTGAAAGAATTACCTTCTAGACCCAGACAGGGATCCTAAACACAGGATGAGCAAATACCCAAGGAAAAGGTGCGCACGATTTGTCAGGTAAAATCTTCCAGAAAAATGTAGTATATTTAAAACACAGAGACTACTTCATGGAGAACTATCACAGAAAACATCTTCAGAAATACAAGCAGGTAGAGACAAAAATGCAGGAAAAAACTCCAAATACAAAGGCAGGCAACATGTGCTTCAGGAGACAAATATCCAGATATAAAGGAGGTAACGAGTACCACAAATGAAGAAGAGCATATTTAAAAAGACAACTCAGTTGGGCATCCAAGGAAATCAATAAAAGCCTTCTTGAGATACATTATTAGGAAGTAACAGGATATTCCTAAAAATCAACAGGCTTTGCACAGAGAACACACAGCTACAAAGGTAGTGGCAGTGAGGAGCCATTGTGGTTGAAGCACTTAAAGCAAGCTGTAAAGCTACCTAGGAAAAGGCAGAGAAGCAGAGCCAGAGCAGCCTCGGACGCCCGCTTCTGGGGGAGGGCGAGGAGTGCACCGAGGAACACAGACAGCTGCAAGGGCCATCACGTGGACCTGCAGTAGAACACTTGGGGACGTGTCACCAGCATTACAGGGGGGTTGTACACACACACAGAAATCCACCTGGAGGGGGCTGGGGTTGTGGCTCAGTGGTAGAGCGCTTGCCTCGCACGCGTGAGGCACTGGGTTCGATCCTCAGCACCATGTACAAAATACATACATAAATAAATAAAATAAAGGTTGTTAAAAAAAAAAAAAAAAAAAAAAAGGAAATCCACTTGGAGGGTTGAACACATTCTAGGCAGAGCAAGGGTCACATAGGCCTGTGATCCCAGAGACTCAGGAGACTGAGGCAAGTTCGAGGCTAGTCTCAGCAACTTAGCTAGAACCTCTCTCAAAATAAAATTTAGAAAGTTCCAAAATAATCTTTGTGTCCAGGAACACAGAGGCTTCTGTGCTTCAGCACTTCCTCTTGGTCCCCAAGGGACTTCTTAAGATGGCTGTCCACAGGGGCTGCCTAAAGGAAGACATCTCTCATTCCCAAGTCTAGCTGCACGGGGTGTGTGTGGGAAGCCGTGCCGCAAGGAATGCTGGGAAGGCAAGTCCAGGCACCCTGCAGTACTGCAAGCTGACACTCAGGTGGGACTTCTTTTGTGTGAACAGTGAGGAAATGAAAAGCCATAGCAATGCCCTGAGCCATACAGCATCACGAGATCTCACAGACAGACCCTAGTAAGCAACTGAGAAAGCAAATGACCCACTGCTCCAAGTTTCAGGAACCAGACATGAAACAACTCTGTTCTGGGTAATATGAAAATCTCCAACCACATACAATACAGTGGACACTGACGGGATTTTAAAGTGGAAGAAAGTGCTCTGAGACACGATTACCAGAAATCTCTCCTCTTTCTCCAACCAGCGCTGATCTTCTTCCATTTCCTGCTGCTGTCGGATCAGCCGCTCTTCCATTAGGTGGGCAGGCAACACCTGCCCCATTCCCCGCAGGTCCAGAGCCGCCGAGTCCTGGCAGGAGAAATGGAAATAGCATGCCCAGTCTCACGAGGCTGCTCGCCTGCTCCTGCCTTCAAACCCGGGAGGGAAGCACAGCAGCAAGGGTGGTGGGGACAGGGCTTCTCCTGCTCCATCCTCCTCCCTGGAGGCTAAGGTTTACCATATGCCAAAGATCCCCTCAGGATTCCCAGCTCTGGGGCTGCTTCTCTTTGGAGAACTCTATCTCTATCTCTGTATCGCTGTTGCTTTTGCAATAAACCTATTTCTTGCTTGCTTGTGGGCTTCTGTTCTAAAGAAATAAACTGAGAATGTGTGCAAAGAATGCACTATTACTTATAGTCAAAAAGCAGAAACAACTTGGATGTGGACGGCAGCTCGAATGCAGCACACACCAGTTATGGAGTGTTACACAGCCATTGAATATGATCACTCCCAGGAAAGGGACACAATGACAGATAGCTGGATCTTCTCTGACTCAAAGGAATGGTTTTCAAGACTATGACAATGGGTCTCAGTCTTATCAGGGAAACTGAGTAAAAAACGCATGCGGCCCAAAGAACCAGTCCTGTCTGCCTGCCTTTCCTCTGGCCTCAGGCATATGCTCATCTCACTCAAAGTGGGGCTCTGTCTCTGCAGCACTCTCCTCAGTTATTTCTTTTAGTGAAAAAACCCTCACAGAACCAGAAAACATTTGAGCAGCCGGGGAGTCTTGACCTTAGAATTAAATCTTCAAAATTAAGCAATCAGACTTAGAAGTATGAGGTGCCATAAGCCCAACTTCCTAAGCCAAGAACACAACTTACCTCCACATTGGGCTGCCACATGGGTATCTCCTGGGGCCTGTGATTCCATGATTCTGACTGGTCCAAGAGAGACGCTGGGCCAGGGTAGATGTTGCCAGCCATGGCTGTGAGTCCATGTGGGCCAGGGTAGCCAGAGACCTGTGAGCGGGAGAGGAGGAAGGCACATTTCTACAACCCAGCTTCTCTGTGGTTCTGCTTCATGGGGAGTGAACTGGAGCACAGCAAACGCTGTCCTAGGCAGAATAGTGTCCCTTCCCAGGACGTTCAAGTTCCAGTCCCTTGAACATGACAATAGCTCCCTAGTATGGCAAGAAGACTTTGCAGATGTGACCCTAGACTGAGGACTCTAGTGTGGCGACTGCCTTGGACTATCTGAGTGACCACAAAGGTTCCTAGGTGCAGAGGGAGCAGAGGCTGAAGAATGGTCAGTGCCAAGTTGCCCGCTTTGTGCTTGGGTCACAGGGACCAAAAGCCAAGGAGCACAGGTGGCTTCTGTAAACAGAATCTGGTAGAGCAAGGAAAAGGACTCTCAACAAGAGCCCCAAGAAAGGCAGTCTGCCCAGTGTGGGAGCCACGAGAAACTTGTTCTCCAATGAAGGAGGGGCTGATGGTGGGATGAGTTGTACCTTCTCACAATGGGGACAGAGGTAGAGAGAAGCCAGTCAGTGGGATATGGAGAACTCCAGGCATGAGGAAAGCTGAAGGGTCTTTCTAGATGGGCCCTCTCTGGATGGAGAGGCTGAGTGGGATCTCCTTACATAGAGCACCTGCTGGTATGGTGTGGCCACGGTTGCCAGTTAATTTTTTAAGGAGATTCAGCAGAGCCAAATCAGTACGTTCAAACATCAACACATACCTCAACCAGCCATATGTATTTACTAGGTCTCCAGACATGAACTGTACCAAATCCCACATGGACAATACTCATCAGTAAATCTTTATGTAAGATATCCAGGGAGCTCTTGGTTTATCTGAATAAAAATGTCTTAGAAAATCTTAGTGAGAGCCGGGCACGGTGGTGCAAGCCTGTGATCCCAGCACTGTGGGAGGCTGAGACAGGAGAATCGCGAGTTCAAAGCCAGCCTCAGCAATGGCGAAGCACTAAGCAACTCAGTGAGACCCTGTCTCTACATAAAACACAAAATAGGGCTGAGGATGTGGCTCAGTGGTTGGGTGCCCCTGAGTTCAATCTCCAGTACCAAAAAAAAAAAAAAAAAAAGAAAATCCTAGTGAGCACAAAATGCTGCATGTGCTACTGCTTTGGGTGAAAAGCGACATATACTGCCAAAGAACTTCTAGGAATTCTCAGAACAAGAAGTTTTGAATGATTTAAAGCTGTTTTCTTTTATTTCTCCCCATTATTTGGAGAATACTTTATTAGTTTCTATAATCAAACCCACGTAGATAACACCTTACATATTTAATACAGTGCATTACCCCTGTACAAATGGAAAAAAAATTAGTTTAATGATTCTAGACCAATATAGTTGTTAATTTCTGTACAATGCCAACTCAACACAGTAAACTGGGATACTTTTTCCAAAATTAGCAGATAGCACAGCTAAAGTTTTCAAAATTTCAAATTGTGTGTGTATATATATATATACACGGTCAATTTCTTTCTATACTTTTAATTGTAGAAGTCTTTCACCTCTTGTTAGATTGATTTCCACACATTGTATTTTCTTTGAGGCTACCGTGAATGGGAGTTTTCCTAATTTTTCTTTCAGCTGATTCATTACTGACGTATAGGAATGCAACCGACTTATAGGAAAATGGGCTCATCGTGCACCTGTTCAGTGAAAACAGCTCACTCTGCTCACTGTTCACATGCTGCCTAGGCACCTACCAGTCCCAGAAATAAGAAGAGTGCTGTTCCCGGGGCAGGTACGACACTCTGCAAGGGCACAAGGGGCCTCTGGGGCCTGTATGGGACACAAGAGTGCTGGCACTGGTCAAAACCTAGACTTGTGCACTTCATAGCAGGTAAATTAGGCCTCGACAAAAGCTAATACCCTTCCCTCAAAAACAAAGAGGCCACTGACTGCTTCAGGTCCTTTCTCGCCTGTGTGTGGCACTGGCTGGCAAATCTAGTGTCCCTCCACACTGTCCACACAGCATGTCGTCTGGTTTGTTACAGTCATTTTAAATTTTATTTTTGTCTTCTGGAAAAACTGCTGTTCAGTATTACTTCTGCATAATGTGTCTACTGGATCCAACTTGTGCCTTGCAAAAGCAGGCAGGAGAGAATGGCCTAAAACTGCTGGGGCACCAGCCTGCCTCGTTAATACTGTGTGGACGTGCACGCCCTGCACAGTGTCCAGACAGCAGTCACAGAGGTAATGACCAGGTGACCACTTTCCTAGGTTTCTGCTCACCAAAATGAGGAACAAATAAAAAACAGAAATACACATACCACGTACCTCCCCACCACCAAAGTGCAGAAAAGTCAAGTAACACACTATGTCCATAATGACAGTACCTGATAATGATTGCTCTGCACCATGTGCTGAGGGCTAGGGTAAAAGCCTTCACTGGAGCGTGGACTGGGGTAACCAGGTCTGCTGGGCTGTGAACAAATTGACAAGAATATCATAGGGATGAACACATCTAAGTTTTATAGAAATAATAGGGAAATCAATCTCTAACAAAGAGCTTGGTTAAAAGCAATGATTAAAGATGCTAACATATTTCAATGAGGAAAGAAGACATCTGTGTGTGAAAAAGGCCAATCATTCCTTGCATCACACACAAAAGTTAACTGAAGATGGACCCCAACCTAAATGTAAGAGTGAAAGCTCTTAGGATTCTTAGAAAGGGAAACAGGGGCAAATCTTTGTGATCCTGGCTTAGGCAACAGTTTCTTAACTACAACACCAAAAACACCTGACAAAGGGGGAGAGAAGGTAAAGTGGACATCATCAAAAACAGACTATGTGTTGCAAATAACACCATCCAGAGTGAGAAGATAATCCAAAGGACACAAGAACATGCTTGCCAATACTTTATCTAAGAAACCATATTCAGAACACTCAGAGACTCCGAGCACGTCAGTAGTGAAATGGCAAACAATACTATTAAAGAGTGGCAGGGGCATGGGCACCCCCCAGAGAGCACAGGCACTCGGCTCCTGGGGTCCCGGCAGACCAACTCAAAACCACACTGAGCTACTGCTTACAACTGCTGCGATGGTTTGATGAGAACAGACAGAAAATGGAAAAAAAAAAAGCCAGGATGTGGAAAAATGGACACCCTTCAGCACTGGTGCTGGGAACACAGACAGCAAAGCAGCTGCTGTGGAGGACAGTCAAGGGACAGCTGCAGGAGCCCCAGAGCTGGGGACGCACAGCAGAGAAACGCAGCCCACGTGTGGGTCAACATGGTTCTCTAGGGCACCCCCTGCAGCAGCCAGAGAGGGAGCGTGGCTACCCGGAGGAGAGGAGAATACCCGCAGCACACCCATGGGGAGCACCACCTGGTGCTGCGTGCTGATACAGACCACGACAGAGGAACCTTGGCACATGCTGAGAGTAGGAGAAGCGTGAGGGCAGGCGCAGGAATGGGAGGAGGGTGTGTCTCGAGGAGACAGCCGTTCAGTGGTGCACTGTGGAGATGGCGTGAACTCTGAACACACAGAAAGGCTGTGTGCATGCTCTCGGGAGTAGGTTCATCATGAGTTCTGTCCCCACAAAGTTATTAACCTGTCACCAGTGAAAGACACTGGCCACTCTGGGCATGCCCTCTGCCACCCACCTGCTCAGGCACTCTCTGCCAGGCCCTGCTGGGTGAGTGATTCACCTGACTGGCCTGGGCTTCTCGCTGTCAGCCAGGTGGAGCCAGAAGAGCTCTCAGCCCTCTTGTACTGGGGCTCTCCTTCCAGTTTCTAAAGTAAGTGAATTCATGTTCACAGCAAAAGGAGACTTTAGTTTGAAACAGGAAGAGACAAGAAGGGAAGTCTGTAAGGTCTTAGACGACGTGAAGGATTCAACCAGGTGGGAACCCACTGGTCTCCGATGAGGTAAGACCAGAGTATAAAGGACATGGACTGGTGTCCATCAAGTGAGGGCACTGAAGACTCCGTGGCACCATGTCATCTGGCACTGGCGCTGGGTGGACTCAGGCTTTGCTTGCACTGTGCCCAAGGCCTGGAGCATTCCCACCTTCACCTGCAGGACACTTGCCATCCCGTGAGTCTTCAGCAAAGAGCTCCTGGTCCCACCAGCCTGGGGGAACACAGGTCCTCTGCTCCTCTGACTCAGGAGCAGGGCCAGCATTCCTGTGCTTGCTCCAGCCAAGGAGCCACTGATTCCCGAGGGTAGAAAGGTCCCTTTACCCCTCAGCCCTGTCACACTGCACAAGCAGTCCATGCCAAACTTCTCCGAATGTGAGTATGAACTCCCCAAGACCCCGCCACAGGAGAGGGTCTGAGGGGCACTGTAGGCTTCTCTCTACTCCTGCCAAAATGGCAGGTTACAAAGCGTGTTCTCTGGGGGATAAGGGGCTGTGTGGAGATTTATATCTTTGAAGGTTTAATTTGAAAAAGTGGTTGTGGTGATTTAAAAGAGGTTTCAAAAGAAAGAGTGTGACCCCCTCTGTACCCTGAGGCTTCGTGGCGAGCTGTTTAGAGGAGTGCGCCAGTACACAGGCAGCACAAGAGTGGCCGCACGGGGCCTTCTTTAGTCCCGTGAGGAAGTGCGCGGAGCCGAGCTAAGGCAACACATGGAGCTTCCCAGTCACAAGGCAACATGCACGGCCTCAATTCTGGGCAGGGCACGTAAGTAACAAAAGCAGAAATACGAACGCTGCCACGTACTCACGCACCCTGCACACACCCACACAAGGGCTTTATGTACAAGTTGCTAACTGTGACAGTGAGGGGCCATAGCATCACCCCCACTTTATGTAGGCTCAAAGAAGGCAAGTGATTTTAATAGAGTCACACAGCAGGTCATGGCAGAATTCCAAAATCTGCTGTGCCATCATGCTTCTGTATGACAAGTGCACTTCTGACTCAAGCAAAAAGGAGGCCATAGAAACAGAAACGGCAAAAGCTCTAAAACACCTCAGTGACCCAAAAAATAGGTGACTTAAAAAATCGGTGGTGAATGATAAAACCTAGAAGGCTCTATTTCAAAACAGTAACAGGTAAGAAGATGAAGAGGTTTTGTGACAGATGAAGCAACTTCACAAAGGATGCCCCAAGTCCAGTGCTGAGGAGGGAATGAGGGCCAAGGTGAAGGCGGGCTCCTGGCCAGAATGCTGGGGTTGTCATAGAGACAGTGTGATGCCACCTCCCCCTCCAGGAAAACTGGATTTTCACCTGAGGGAACATGGGGCAGAGGGGATTTTGTTGACCTCTCCCAAGTGAGGAGGAGAGAAGAAGACAGGGCAGCCTAAACCAGAGGTGCTCGGCAAGGGTGCTGCCTTTGGGGTGTGCAGGGCACTTGTGAGGTGTTCCTGATGGCCACAGTGACTGGCACGAGACTGGGGGCCTGACAGGGAGGTTTCCAGCAACCAGAGGGGTTTCGTGTCCTGTAGATTCCCATGTCACTCAAGTTCATGTAGGTAACAAAACACAGAGCAACAAACATCATTGGCGCCCAGAAGTGGCTCTGCATTACTTGTTAACACAGGTGACATTGTGCCTGGCTCATCAGACAGTTTACTTTCCAGGACTGCAACCACTGGGAAGAAATCTGGCCTCCTAGAGTGTGCCACCAGGACTAGGAGAACTGAGAATGGGCTCAGGCCCTCGGGCACAGCAGGCAGCACCTACTGCTCAGCTGGCCCTGCTGTAAGACTTAGCCATTAAGTACAGTTAAGCTTTTACTTTTGAGTCTTGGATAGCAGAAAAACATTTCTTCTTTAAAAACCAATGAAGCCACACTGAATATCTTCTTTTATTCACCTTTTCTTTCTTTCTTTCGTGCAGTGTTGGGGACTGAACCCAGCATGAGGCCAAGCGGCACTCTGCCACTAAGCTATGCCCCACAGCCTCATGCTTTATTATTATACAAGATGCATCTACAGATGCTTAGATCCTGCCGGAAGTCAGGAAGTCTAAATGGAATGTATCCTGAGGTATCATAGTCGGAGCCAGGAAACCCACAGGATCTGCAGAATTCCCATTTTGTGAAGCAGAGTGAACCATAATACTAGCCTACTACCGTGGAATAACAGAGCCCCTTTAGAAATAGCAACGATTGTGACCCTAAACGCAGAATCTGACCCTAACGGTGAACTGTGGGAAGAAAACACTGCATATGAGACTTGATTCTGGCTGGTGTGGAGGGGAGCCTGGCGTGCTGTCCCAAGTCTGGCTGACAGGATCAGGAGGTGGGCCACCTTGGCTGGCCACTGCTGCAAGCAAGTGTGGTGGGGGGAAGAACCTTTGCCTGCAGACGAGAGCCCCAGATGCACATTCCAACGACATTTCAAAGCAAGAGAAAGGGAAAGCGAGAGAGGAAAGGGTGTTTAAAAAGATCAGTGCAACGGCTCTTGCATGCTAAACCAAGAAAAGCCAAGCCAGCTCCACCCCATGGCCCTAATTTAAAAATCAAATATAAATGATAAACCAACAGATCAGGATATAGAAAGATGCTTAGAGGCTGTTGCGTGGCTCAGCAGTGGAGTGCTTGCCTGGCACATGGAGGTCCTGGGCTCTACCCCCAGCACACCAGAGGGAGAGAGGAAGGGAGGGAGGAAGGGGGAGTGGAGGAGGGAGGGAGGGAGAGAGAGAATGAGAGAGTGAGAGGAAAGAAATATTTAGATGAAAAAAGTTCTTCAATTCTATGAGTTCTAGGGCAGTGTGGCACCGTGTGGCGCTCGTCACAGAACACTGAGCCATCTATACTTCAGTGTGCAAGAGGAGAGCCGCGTGATGAAACATCTCGCAGCATGCCCCACTGGCTGGAAGAGGAAGTGAGGTGTGGAGTAGGGAGGCAACCAGACAGCACAGTGTGAACCAGACTCGATTCTCCTACCTCCCAGCAAAGGGCCGCTGTGCAGCTGCTACAGAATTAAAACACAGGCCAACCTGTGGAGACCAGGAAGAGGGGCTCCACGGGAACCAAGCAGTCTTGCTGTTTTTAAACTAGGAGCAGCAGAGGAATGCTTGGGCCTCTCCCTGTAGTGGGGTGCTTTTCCTCCTCTACAGAGGGGCTGGGCAGAGCCCCTTCACCTCTCCCTTCTGCAGGACTGTGCTCATCACCCATGTTCATCTTCAACGTGGTGACAGGTTTACTGCCACATGGCTCAACAAGAAAATGAATTTTTAGGCATCATGTTCAAAACCTGGTTCAATACTTACATTATTTTGTGTTAGCAGATTCGTGAACAGTTTTCAAAAAGAAGACAAAGTCATATTTTTAGCTAATCAACTATCAAAGAACAAGTAACTATTAACTGCAAAAAAGCCTGTTACCTTCTTGCTTTCCAGAAAAAGGTTTGACGGGCTTATTCATGGCAAGCATGCCATGGTGTGAAAAGCCATTCCACCAAAGCAAAAGGTGCAGTAAAGCACCAGGGGCCAACTCTACCCAAGCCCCAGCTGTAGTAGAAGGCTGTGGCTGCCCTTCTGGGTAAGAGAGGACAAAAGAAAAAGGGACAAGGGCAGTGTGCAGGCAAAGTGCAAGGGTGCCCCTGGTAGGCCTCGCCAAGGAAGGAAGGGAAGAGCCACAAGCTCCCACGTACATACCCCAGCAGCAGGCAGAAAATGTACAGTATTCTCAGCAAATCAAGAAAAAGCCAAAGGAATATGGTCGGGGGGGACTGGACTCATTTTAAAATAAAGCAAAACATGAAGCATCTGTGGCCCAGTTTGATGTTTAGTGATGACTGATCATTAGGGAAAGCCCAACAGCCAATGAAAGGGAAGCCTCCCAAGTCCAGCTTCCCCTCACAATGGAGGAGGGAGGTGCGGAGGAAAGGGAGCACATTCTACATGGGCTGCAACCATCCTCCTTTCTTCTCCTGCCTATAGCACAGACTCCAGAAGGCACTTAAAGAGTTACTCCAAGCTGGGGTGGGGACAGTGGCTACCTTGGGTGGTGCTTCATCAGACCCTCCAGAGTCCCAAGACACGGTGGCCTGTCTTCTGGACTCCATCCTCATCCGTTCTTCCTGCTGAGCCTTCTCCTCCTCCAGGATAGTGCTAGAGAGAAAACACACCGGGTCAGAGGGCTGAGAGCCAGAGCAGCACCCGCCAGAGCCCCCCGCCCATCCAGGAACACAGTGGCTCCCAGCAGGACAATCATAAAGAAAGGGGAACGTGGGATCGGGTTCCTAACCCTGCGTACCAAGACGCTAGAGCTGCTGTGGTTCCCACGGGCACAGAGAAGAGAGAGGCTGGCGAGAGTGGAGCACTGGCCCAGGGGAAGCACCTACAAGCTGAAGTGCACTTGGAATAGATCAGAACGACCCGAGAAATCCCAAGCAGCCCTTTGTCAAGCATCTACACATCTGAGGCAAATTCTGCATGGACACAGACTCCCACAGAATGTGACCTCACCAGCATGTTATGTGACCAATTAGCAAGTTGGCCAACAACTTCCTCAATTGCTCAGTACTACTAATTCTCAGCTTTTACCTGACGAGGAAAGTACAGAAGACTGCAGCAGCACTCACAAGTGCTTCAGAAAATACTGTCTGCCCTAAGCTGGAAGTGCTACACTTACCCTGCTGCGCAGAGGCTGAGGTCCCACACGACTGCCAACTGCCCTGCCGAGACTTCTCGGGCAGAGGGGCCGGGAGAATTAGCTAGCTGCCAGGCCACAGGCACCCTACCTCCACTCGCCAGGCTCAGTAGGCTCAGTGGGCTCAGTGGGCCCAGAGGGTCTTTGAAACCCTCCTCCTAAGCCTAAGCGGCAGATAGCGCTTTCCTACGTGCCTGCAGCTCCAAGTTCCAATAATGCAGCTCATTCAAAGTTTCTGGCCCCTGGCAGGCAGAATGCAGTAAATAACCACCCAGAATTACTCAGGAAAGAGTGACATCAGCGGCAGAGACTCTTTCTAATCTGGGAATTTGCTCAACTGTTCACAAAGACATTCCTGCTGAGCTGGAGGCTGGAGCCTGCTGGCTCTCACTCAGGCACCTTCCCAATCAGGAAGACAGACAAGATTCATGTCCTAGCTGCCCTGAGTCAGAAAGCCATCACTACAGACCTTAAAGACATTTTTTCCTCAAAAGGAAAGGACACTGTTCTCAAAGCAAGGATTGAGTTACCACTTTAAAGAAAATTTTCAAAGCTAAAGAGCCTCTGGGTTCCTTCCCACGTTAGTTAAGACTGTAGCCGAGTAAACCAAGGCCAAGCCGCCTCCGCAGTAACCAAGAATCCCTCAGCAGCCTACCCAGACAGGGTCTCTGGGCACCTGGCTGAGGGCGAGTTCCAGGTGAGCCAGGGCAGTGGGCAGAGTTTGGGGAGGGAGCCCAGGGCACTGGGAAGTGGCTCTGCCTTGTGCTGCAATTGGAAGAGCACTCACCTCAGGCTGGGAGGGGTACAGGAGCCCTGGGCACAGTGTTTGAGAAGCTCTGGTTCAGGTTAAAGGGAGACTCAGAAGCCCGAAAGAGAATAGCAGTGCCCGGGCAGAGAGGGAGGGTGGGCTCTGTCTGGGGCGTCCCCAGCTGCACAGGCACCAGCTCAAATCACCACAGGCCCTGGTGAAGCCAGTGGGAAGATTTCTAGCAAGCTACCAGGGCAAACCCATGGGATCGCACAAGCATTACATGACTAACGCTTGGCACTGCACTCTGTCCACTCTGCATGGAAATAAATACCTTTATATTTAAATTTTCTCTACTCTTTTATGTTTATGATCCTACAGCTCTGTGTTACACTGTGTCTGCCACATAGTTGACACTTAAGCACTTGCTGGACGAACAAAGGATTTGTGGTGAATGGGTAAGACACATGCATTCCTATGGCCCAGCAGATAAGTGACCTGGCTGAGTAAGTTCATCAGTGATGACAGCTGTGGTGAGCAGTCAGGTACAGGAAAGGAGCCTGTGGTCTGAGTCAGACTGATGTCAGGTTTGAGTTCTGCCACAGACAGGCTGTGACCAGACAACTTGATCTCTCCACACCTCACCTATAAAATGGGATGTCTCCCTAACCACCCCTAACAACTGACCTTGAGGGTTACTGTAAAGATTAGAATGAGGGGCTAGGATTATAGTTCAGTGGTAGAGTGCTTGCCTCACATATGTGAGTCACTGGGTTCGATCCTCAGCACCACTTTAAAAAAAAAAAAAAAAGATGTTGTGTCCATCTACAACTAAAAAAAAAATTAAAAAAAAAGATTAAAATGAAATTCAGACAATCTTTATAAAGTACACCAAAACCCAAGAAGCTTTTAAAAATGAAAAGAACTATGCCAAATTCCCTACCAAATAACATCCCCCAGTGGCTAATGGCTACCATTCCCACAGGGGCTGCAAGTATTTTACATAAGTTAAGATGCAATTAGAGTTTGAGGCATGAAAAGAGCAACCACCCAATCTCCTACTGAAGTGTTTGCAATGCAACTTCCATGAGCCTGCTAGAACAGTGACTGACACCAGTGCCTCCCACTAGTCAAGCACGTCACCACGACTGGGAACAGGTGAGACTTTGGTATGAGCTAAAACAGCTCCACACAGAAAGCTGACATGCACCTTAACTTCTCAGGTCACAGAACACAGGTGCACCCCTCCAAGGCTGCTGGGGAGAATGGAGACAGGTACCCATGGTATTACCACTCTTCCAAAGTAATGTAGGTGCTTTCTTTGTTCCCCTCTGCCTCCATGCCCAGGGAGTTCCTGGGGCCATCACAATCTCCACCCATCTCCTGGAACATCTCTCTCTCCTCTACTTGGCCATGCCCTACTTATATTTCAAACGTCCTCCACAGTATCTTCACTAAGCTCCCAACTCCCTTCAGGCTGTCTGTACATGTTAGGAACTAGCACAGACCCTGATAGTAACATGCATGAAAAAAATGACAGGGGAGGGGCTGAGTGAAGCCTAGGATCAGAGCAGGTCTGCTGTCTAGTGAAGAGGAACACACTGCGAGCCTCCAGCACTGGCCAGTGGTGGGACAGGGGAGGCCTGCACACAGGCTGCTTTCTTTGAGATGGTCCCTGGGGACAGCACAGTTCCAACTGGCCTAGGGAGAAGCACATCCCCTCTTAGCAGTTCAGGTACCTTGCTCTTTATCACCTGACTCTTAAAGAAAACAGCAGAACCTGAATCCTAACATTCTATGACTTAAAAACACTGCAAAGTGGGAAGGACGGTAGAAAGAGACAGACATTATTACCCTATACATATGTATGATTACACTATTGCAGTAACTGTGAACCATGTACAGCCAGAGGAATAAGAACTTGTACTCCATTTGTGTCCTATATGTCAAAATGCATTCTATTGTAAAATAAATTAATTAAAAAGAAAACACTGAAAAGTCCTTAAAATATCAAGGGAAAAAATCATCACAAAATAACTTTAAAAAGTTCTTTATTTCTTCAAATAATAAATAAATAAAACACAGGCAAGCTATAAGACTAAGCAGGACATTTCTTCCAGGCAATGGCAACTCCGCTTTAAATAGGTCCCATTGTGCCATTTTATGTCACAAGGGTTGTTCTGATCTTGTGGCTGTGTCCCTAACACCTGTATTCAGGGTTGTGAAGTCCCTTGCATAAGGAGACCTCCTGAGGCCCTACCTGGCCAACTCCCCAACCCCAAAGTCACTTCCCCGTCTCTCCAACCTGCTCAATTCACCTATGCATCTTTCCTTGAGCCCTTAACCACTACTGCTTTGGTGCAGGGTTCAGGCTGTAAGCTTCCTGTAGCTGTCAGACAGGGCTCCATTCCTCTTCTCAGCTGCACAGCTTGTGCATACCACATATCCTCCAGAATTTCTTTTCTTTTTAAATATAATTTTAATTATAGATGAACACATACCTTTATCTTATTTATTTTTATGTCGTACTGAGGATCAAATCCAGTGCCTCACATGTGTTAAGCAAGCACTTTACCACTGAGCTACAACTCCAGCCCCCAAAATTTCTTTAGCTGAGCACACCAGTCCTGTGCTTTAGAGGACACTAGGACAACTAGGAAGTGAGTTTCTGCAATCTCACACCAGAAAAACAGCATGCCAAATACTCCTCAGAAACCATAATCTGTTGCTCAGAGTAGCCAAGAATATAAATCACTCACAAAACATCTGTTTTCACAATGGAAGGCTAGTCCATAGATGCAGGAGGAGGGCACAAGACACGCCGAGCTGCTCTCTGCATCTGCTGAGGAACCCAGGGCAACGCTAGAATATGCACAGGGTCATGGAGGTCGAGCTGAAGCATATTTTCCCAAACTCCCAATATTTTTAGTAGCAATTCATTCCACTTGGAAGCTTTTAGCTGCTGAATGTGAACTGGCAGTGAGCCCTCGTGATTTTTCCTAGAATGGTGGTTTCCAAGTCTCATGCTTGCAAAGAGACAGAACAGTAAGAACTGAGAACAAACATGAGCACACTTGGTAACTATGTCCATTTATCCACAGGGCCCAGCTTAGGAAGACAGTCCTGAAGAGAGCAAAGGAGAACTCTGAACTTGTTTTCAGTTGCCTCATTTTAAAAGAAAGAGTTGCCCAAGTAGCAGATTCACAGTTAGAGGACACAAAATTGTGGGAGAGTGGCTGATTTCCCCCTGGCTGCAATATCCCTTGTGCAACTGGGTCTCAGGCTCCCTGAGTGGGCACGAGAAGGTATTATTCACACCTTTCCCGAGCAACCAACGTGAGTACACTTTTAAGGTATTTTGATGGTGAACAAGAATGTGGCCTATTAAGTCCCTCATTTCAAGCACTCAGTCAAGATACACAAACAAATCTCCAGCAAGGACAGGTTTCAGGAATGGAAAAGGCCCATCAATGCCGAGTGGTTAATGTTCAGGTTGTCCCAGTGGTTTCAGAGAAAAGGGGCTGCACCCCTGGTGGGTCATGCAGCCATGAGGCTCTCCCTGATCCACAGGTTAGAAGGTGGCTGGCAGATGAAGGAACCATGTACTGAAGAAGACCTGGAGAAACTGAGGGAAACGCTAGTTGGTTCAGTGCTTGGAGCTGCCCTACAGCCATGAAGAAAAAAAGGAATGTTCATCTGTTCCCTTTCTGTAGCCTGTGTCTTGAGATTGACTGTGATGTGAACTCTTCTCTTTGAAACTACAAAACTATATTTCTTTAAATATAAGAAACATCCTCTGCTTTACTTAATATGGAGGGAAGAATTTTTATTTTTTAAAAAGACTGGATTTTGGACCACCTAAACCTAAATGATAATATCATGAAATTTGCTTTGGACATAAAATCAGTCTCGGTTTATAGTGCAATAAATTTGAAGGAAAAAAGTGGGAGGGAATGGCTTGCTCTGGCAAGTTCATGGGAATGCCAGTTTTGAAACATGATCTCTTGTGATTACTTAACGTTGTCTCATCACAAAGGAACGGAGCTGACCTTTCTGAGAGCCCCCTGGTGTCTGTGCAGAAAACACGCCTGTAAGCTTGAACAGGGCTGGGAGGCTCAGCCAAGCGGGCTGAGCCAGGGACTAACTGCCAACCTGTGCCCTAGCTGTGCCCCTCTGGGAACAGGCACAGTCACTGAGCTCACACTTCCCTCTTCACCTAAGACGTATCTCTGTGTGCAGAATGTGAGCACTGCTGTATGGCTGGTGTGTTGGCTATCTCAAAATTGTTTTAAAAAGCAGTTTCTTCTAAAGTCCTTTTTTTTTTTTTTTTTTTTAAGTATTTTTTTAGTTGTAGATGGACACAATGTCTTTATTTTATTGCTTTGTACGTGGTGCTGAGGATCGAACCCAGGGCCTCACACATGCAAGGCAAGCACTCTACCGCTAAGCTACAATCCCAGCCCTCTTCTAAAGTCTTACTGCACAATGGTGAGCTCTTTTTATTCCTGGCATGCCTGATAGCTCTTGGGGTTTGGAACTGTAAACTCTGAATATACGAAACAACTCAGCAAAGGCTCAGGAGAGCAGCCAACTGCTGCTGGAGGGCACTGATCAGAGAAGGAGTGTCACCAAGTGGGTTCTCATAAGTGGGAAAGCGCTCTGCACCTGAGCTGTACCCCATCCTGGCTTCCTACTTTTTAATGGCCCTTAGCCAGCAGGCAGACCCCAGTATTACTGGCTCAATGAACCAGAGAACTGAGTCTGGAGCAGCCACGGCTGACAGAAACGAAGGGGAAATCCAAGAAAGAAGAGAGCAGAGAGGGAATGCCTTGATTCTGAAGCACAAGTTCTGCCCACATGTCTGGCTCACACAGGGCAAACTCCAAGCAGCCTAGCCAGGCTAAATAAAAGAAGTGGGCAGAGATGTGACTGGCTGCCCACCACAGGTAGGGTCTGCAATCGACATCAGCCAAGTTGGTTGCCTGTTAAAACAATTTGAACTCTCATGAGAGGAATAATTAAATCACGGGTTTCTGCAACTTATTAGTCACAATGTCTAGGACATGATCTAAAATTCTTTGATATACAAGTCAACATGAAAATGTGATCTGCTCTCAAGAAGAAAAAAAAGATGGACTCCAAAGAGGACTCAGATGTTGGAATTAGTAGGCAGTAGCTTTCAAAGAAGCTACTATATTCAAGGATAAAATATAAACTCTGTTCACAATAAATGAAATGATAGGAGATGTTAGCAGAGAAAGAAAATACAAAATAAAAACTCTATAACTGAAAAATATGTCTGAGATAAAATTTCCATGGATGGGATGATAAGATAGAGATGAGAGAAGAGTTAGAGAACTTGAAGATAAGTCAATAAAAAATTATCAAGTCTGAAAGACAGAAAAAAGGGAGGGAGAGGAAGGCAAGGAGGAGCATTCTGGCCTAGGGGTGCACGTCTGTAATCCCAGTGCCTGGGAGGCTGAGACAGGAGGATCACAAGTTCAAAGCCAGCCTTGGCAATTTAGCCAGGCCCTAAGCAACTTAATAAGACCCTGTCTCAAAATAAAATAAATAATAAAAAGGGCTAGGGATGTGGCTCAGTGGTTAAGTACCCTTGGGTTCAATTCCTAGAACCAAAAAAAAAAAAAAAAAAAAAGAAAGGCAGGGGGTTTTCACATACACAACTGGAGTTCTAAAGGAGAAGAGGGGAAAGAAAATGAAAATGAAATACACAAAATGCATCAGAAGAAGTAACGGTCAAAGTCCCTCTACACTTGGCAAAAACAAACAAACAAAAAACCCAGAGGTTCAGAAAACCCCAAGAATCATGAATACAGAGAAAACCTCTCCCGGCACCTGCTGTGTGAACTGCGGAACACCACAGACCAAAGATGATTAAAGCCACTCACCAAGGACACAACACCAGCACTGGTGTGCCAGAGGCTCCTTCTGAGAAGGCACGGGGCAGAAGGGCTGAGAGGAGAAACAAATGCACAACAAACTCGACTCTGGCAACTCGGCAAAACTCAAGTTTAATCCACTATGGGTGTGGCAGGACTAACAGAATTCACCACCACCACATCTGCATAAGAAATGCTGAAGAAGCAAAGTGCGAGACCTTCCTGCAGAAGGGAGACTGCATGGGGACAAATACAGAGGACTCTTTAAAACATATTCAACACAAAAACTACAGTCTTATTCTTTTTTTTTTTTTTGTACTGGGGCTTGAACTCAGGAGTACTCGACCACTGAGCCACATCCCCAGCCCCTTATTTTGTTTTATGTAGAGACAGGGTCTCACTGAATTGCTTAGCACCTCGCCGTTGCTGAGGCTGGCTTTGAACTTGCGATTCTCCTGTCTCAGCCTCCCTAAGTGCTGGGATTACAGGCTTGTGCCACCGCGCCCGGCTTACAGTCTTATTCTGCTGGGTTGATAGCACGCCCGAATGTGGTACACACCTGGTCACCAGAGCACAGCAGGCTGAGGTGTGGTGAATGTAGGTTCTACATTTCCATCGAGTCCAGTGATCAACTCTAAGGAGACGTGAAAGGTCACAGATGGTGTTGAAATCCCCAATGCGGCAAAAGAAGCCTAAGGCAAAGGTACTGCTGCAAGTGTGAGCCAGAGAGTGGGGCAGAGGACGGATGACTGCTGTGGAAGGCCACAGCCTCTGGAGAAAAGACACTGGCCATAGAGGACCTGGGCTCCTCCCTGTGTCCTGGCTACTGACATGGAGCCAGTGGCCTTACATTTGCTCCATTTCTCCGTCCATTCTCTCTTATCCCCTTCATAAGCTGAAGCAGAGGAGGTACCACTTGGGGCCCGAGGCACTTCTTTCCCAAGAGGCAGAGAGGGACATTCATGCCTGTTAACTCTTCTTTAATGTTTCTAGGGACACTAACCCTGTAGACAAATTCCATGGGATTTTGGAAAACTATAGGGAGAAGGAAAATAGAAACAGAACAGATGGAAGAAATCACAGTAGCTAGGCAGAGCCTGGAGGACTTCATCGTGGGCACCGAGGACAGAAGTCTCTGCCACTGAGAAGACAGTAGGAGAAGGGATCAGAGACAGGGAAGAAGGTGGCCCTAGAGGGTGAAGGAGGGTCAGCCACTTAGAGCCTGTCTTTGCGAGCTGTGTAATCCAGGACAAGTCAGGTGACTTCCAAAGACTCGCTGGCTGCACACAAAACCAACAGTGGAGATGCAGCCACAAATGCACCTGGAAAGCCCTGTCTAGGCTGGCGAGAAACACTGACAGTAGAGAATAAATTAGATAGGAAACGGTTAAGACAATATTTTTAGTGGAAACAATTTTAAGTTTACATTAAATTCCTATTAAATTCAGATTCACTCATTACTTCTCATTAGTGGGAAGGCTGGGGATGCCGTGAACATCTTAAGAAGTACAGAGATAACCAGAATGTGGACTGCCCTTTAGATAACCAAATGTGGACTGCCCTTTAGATAATAGCCAGGTATCGGAGAGCAAGGAGAAGGAAAACACGGGTGTGATGACAGGAAGGCCTGCAGATGCCCCTCTGAAAGGAATTCTGGAAGCAAATACAGAAGTACTTTAAAAGATATGCAGAGAAGAAGCACAAGCCATCTCGTCATTAGTCAAACCCTGAGCTTCTAACGTAAGAGTCCATGTGGAGGACAAGTGGAGAGTCACAAAGAGCTGTGTGCAGACTGACACTCCAGGAGACCTCTGTGAAGTGTCACAGTGCACTTGCCATTGTCATGTCTGGAGAGCAGGAAGGGCTCCCTGTATTCAAGGGAGCTGTCGGCACTCCTTCAGCCTATACAAGCAGACCCTGCAAAGGAGCTGCTGCTGTCGTCCCTGTTTTGGAAATGTGGTGGGGGCTTATAGGTGTTCCCCAGGGAGACTGAGTGGTGGGGTCAGGACTCACGTTCAAGTCTGGTGCCAAAGCTCATAATCTTGCACAGTTCTGTTGCCGCTTAAGGTTAAATTCAATCAGATTATTCTAAACACATTTAACTAACCAGTAACTGTGGATCTTCAGAAAAGCTTTTTTGTAGTACCTGCCACTAGGCAGGCTCAAAGGGTGTGTGTGCCTACCTTGGGCCATGTGCAATTATAGGGATTTGGATGAATTATTTCATTTAATCCTGAAAACCACTATATGGGCAATATTTATGGCCCTCCTCTTACAGGGAGGCTAAGCAACTTGCCCAGGGTCACAGAACCTTTTAAACATTCTTTGAACAATTCCCCCACCCCCATTTATCCTAAAAGTGTTGCTAGCTTGAACTGGCTTCACAAATCAACTGGAAGGTTTTGTTCCCAAGGTGTCTTGTAATTCACTTGGGTATGATACTGAGACACAATATGAAAAAGAAAAAAAAAAAAGTAAAAAATTTGTGCCTATAGCTACTGAACCAAACTTTAGTCCTGACCAAATAATCTGTCAGTGTTATATAATGAAGTTAAGCACCAAAACACGATAATACAAAGTTAAAACAAATTACCAAAGATCTAAGACTAAAATTACACATGCACACATACATATCAAAACCCCAAGTCCCAAAAGCAAGCTCCCAGCAGCCCCAAGCTGGAGCCGAGTCCATATACTGCGTGAATTTACAGCAGACTCAGGACAATCCCCAGAGAGGTCTGATTCCACACCTGCTCCCTGATCCCTGCAGGACCACTGGCTACAGCAGTGAAGTGCAGCACATTAGGGATGAGCCAGCAAAACAGCGGGACAAGTCCTTTGAAAGTCACACCTTGGAAACTGTCACTGAGAAAGCCCTGGGGTAGAGGCCTCTGTGCTGCTGTTGCACTTTTTTTCCCTTGGTACTGGGGATTGAACTCAGGGGCACTCGACCACTGAGCCACATCCCCAGCCCTATTTTGTGTTTTATGTAGAGACAGGGTCTCACTGAGTTGCTTGGTGCCTCGCCGTTGCTGAGGCTGCCTTTGAACTCGCAATTCTCCTGGCTCAGCCTCCCAAAGTGCTGGGATTACAGGCCTGTGCCACTGCGCCTGGCTCTGTTGCATCTTTTAATACTCAAAGCCCAGCCTTAGGAATTCGGAATTTTTCCTTCTTGTTTCTTTTTTAACTTTGTATTAACAACTTGCTGACCAGTCCAAATCATATGACAATGTTTTCTCTTTAAAAAAAAAAATTATTGGTACTGGGAATTTAACCCAGGTGCACTTCACCACTGAGCCACATGCCCAGCCCTTTTTATTTTTTATTCTGAGACAGGGTCTCACTAAGTTGCCAAGGCTAGCTTTAAACTTGTGATCTCCTGCCTCAGCCTCCAGAGTCACTGGGATTACAGGTGTGTGCCATAGCACGAACTAGGACAATGTTTTCAGGGAATTCTA
The DNA here is from genome assembly GCA_028644305.1 of Xerus rutilus. Lineage (NCBI taxonomy): Eukaryota > Metazoa > Chordata > Mammalia > Rodentia > Sciuridae > Xerus > Xerus rutilus. The sequence continues at coordinate 179,588,728 of CM053400.1, forward strand.
GCTATCTAACTGAGGCTGTGGGCAGGATAGCTCGAGCTATGGACTGGGTGCACCTGCTGGGCCACAGTACTGTGCCCAAGTCTCAGTGCCTTGCGATGTGGTCTCAGTCTCTTCATCTGCAAAGCGAAGGTAAGGGTGCCACCTACGTCCCCAGGGGCAGCGGTGAAAGATCATGGTGTAGTGCCTGGATACTCAAAGGGCTTAGAGACTGTCCCTTTCTAATGCTGTGATTAGTAATGCAGAGGTGACTCACTACCAACTTGGCGAGCACTTGCGAAAGAGCTCAGTGAAGGAGACTGGCTCAAAATGTGACTGTCTTCTAAGGCTGTGCTTGCAAGGCAAGTGTCCTTACAACACAGACCTCCAGGTGAGTTCCTTGACATGCCATATCTTCTTTTCTAAACGGCTTGTTTAGAAATAAATAATCATTTCCAAAGGTTTTTAAAAAATAAAACTGAAAACTACTGTTGGAGCAAGTGGAAGTTGTGCTCTCTGTGGGGCACCCGTCTGTCCGCTTGGACACTGAAGGCACACAGCCTCAGGTGCATGGATACACGTCAGATCTCGATGCCACATGTGTACTCACAAGGCCTTTCTGCTGCACTCCTGGAACAGCATTCTTGCTTTTTTTCCAGTACTGGGGACTGAACCTAGGGGTGCTCTTTCTAGCTACATCCCCAGTTCTTTTTATTTTATTTTGAGACAGTCTTGATAAGTTGCCCAGGCTGGCCTCCAACTTGTGATCCTCCTGCCTCCTGAGTCACTGGGACTATAGGTATGGCCCCTGTTTGGCTGGAGCAACATTCTCAACAGCCCCAAACTGGAAAGCATTCAAATCTCTGTGGAATGGAGAAAACTCTGGTGTGGGCAGAAGCAGGGCCACACAGACATGACAATCAGGTACAGCTACCTGAGTGACAGGGACAACCTCACCAGCTAAATGCTGAGCAAAATGAATCACACAGAAGCGGTGTATATGGCTGAGACCTTCCACACGAAGGTCAAAGCAGGCGACTCTGGGAGAGTGGACAGTGGATGAGGGAGGGCAATTCGGGTGCATTTCCAGGCTGTGGCTTCCTTGTTCCCCACTGGCTACAGTGTGTCCAAACCGAGAGACTCTCCTGAGCTGTTGACTCAGCACTCCCCTCAGCCTTGGTGTTTCTTACACTGCAGTAAGAAGCTGAGGAGGAGATGACACTTATGGCACAAACTTTAATAATTTTGTTCATTCATATTAATCTGAAGCGGATTTAAGAAATTTAACATGCATTTAAAACTTTCCCTAAACTGAGATGAAATTATGTTGATCTTTTTTACAGAGGCACAGACGCCTTTGTCAGGGAGAGTGCAGCTCGGAAGTCCTGGTTTTGAACAGAAGCTCCTCAAGTTCCTTCTTATGGTCTCTTGCACACAGAATCTGACCAAGAATTCACTGAACTCAAGCAGGGATCAAATAAATAACTGTCCATCAGAAAAGTTCTGGTGCTCTCTCATAATCTGTCAACCACAAAACACAAAAATGCCAGAACATGTATGATGTGAAATTTTTACTGTTGTTCACTTAAAGTACTCCTGTTGTGGGATGTTTTTACACTTCATAACAAGCCACCTGTAGGTTGATCTCCCCCTCCTCCATGAATTCATTCCTACGAACATGGAAAGTGGTCATGAGGACAGGTTCCTGGGGCCACAGGGACTGACTCAGGAAAGTTTCACCAAGTAATTTTCCTAAGACGCCACCTAACAAGCTTGATCCTAAAAGTCATTTCTTCAACTCACGCAGTCAGAACAAATGCACAGCCCAGTCAGGACCAGTGGAGGCCACAGTGCAGTGGGTAGGCTCACAGTGTTGCTCTGCAAGTGCAGCAGGAACATGGGGTGGGAAACACGCCTGACTGGCCTGGTGGGTGAGGACCACTTGGCACTTGCTGTTTCTTTGTGAAAACCCTGACTATAATAAAAATTCTTAAAAACTCCACAATAGCAGCTATTTAATCATGTAAATGCCCAAGCAAGTGATTACATCAAAAAGTTTAATTTCATCAGCTATTTGGTAGCCATATTACAAATATTCAAAATGCCAAGTTCAACTCCATCTCTGCTGAAAGCAGAGCGCTTGGGATACATGAGGGCTCAGTTACCTGTGCTCAGTGTGCACAGGCCAGCCAGTGCTCCTGGTGGGAGGTGTGGGCAAACCGAGGCGAGTGTGACGATCCCTGTCCTCAAGGAGCCTCAGTCTAGTAGGGAGGAGACATACTAGACTGTGAGCTCCTCGAGGGCAGGAAAAGTGCTCCGGTCATCTGGCCCAGTGACCAGTGCCAGGCTCGGCAGCCCTTGTGGAACAGAGCTGAACAGGGATGCAGCCCTCTGCGGTAGCACAAGTACAGGGACACAGGGCTCTGGAGACCCACGGTGCAGGCTGCACAGCTGACAGCCCAGGAGAGCCAGTGTGGGATAGCAGCTGATAGGGAGGGCCGCGCAGGTGGCAGGGCACACCAGGCCAGGCGGGGAAGTCTGCAAGGCTGTTTGGAAGGGATGTGGGGATGCCCTCTAGCCATCTTAGAAGGGGGCCTAAGTATGAAACTGTAGGCTTCTGTCTGGACACGAGAGGTGCCAGTGACCTACTGGGAGTTGTTTTGAGCAAGGGAAGTCCCTTTCCATGGTGTCATTTCAGAAAGATCAAGCCAGCTGTGTCAGCCAGACAGGGGAGGAATGGAGGGGAAGAGCTGGCTTAGAGGGGAAGGCAACAGATTTGCTTCTTGGGTAACACAATGCCCAACTGGCAATTTAAAATTTAGGTTGGGACCTGTGAGAAAAGGACAGGGCCAAAGCTAAGAAGTGGAGAGGCCCACCCAGTCCATAGACTAAAGGCACATGGTATCAGCAGGAGTACTGAGGGCACATGGGTGGCTGAGAACAGAGGCCTGGCCAACACCCCTGGGAAGGGTGTGGTGAGCATGTCAGTTAGTGAGGAGACATCAGGCAGGTGGGGTGATGGAACCCATACTAGAAGGGGAATTTCAAGGACAAGATTGTCAAGTTCTGGGGAAAGATGAAGGAGGAGCAAAAAAGTCTGAGCAAAACATGAAATAAAGCACATTTAACCCTAGCTACCATAGTAGGGGACATGGTGAAGGCAGAGGAGAACAGACTAAGGCTGGAGGATGTCCGCTGGATGAGGACTGAAGAGATGAGAGTGCCAATGTGCAGATAACCCTCGTGGCCTCACGGTGAAAGGCGGGGACAGCAAGCGAGGCTGGCCTGACTGCACTCTTCCCTCAGGAAGATGCTTTCTTGAGCAAGGACTGGGCCTGGTCACCATGAACCCACAGAACCTCGCTCAGAGTACAAGGGCACCCAGCAAACACCTGCTGACGGGAAGAGGCTTCACACTCCTTCCAACAGAGCTGACCTCCCAAGAGGCTCTCGTGCAAGGAGCCTTCTTCTAGTGACTGAGCCGTCTGAAGGAGGTGAGGCTTCAGGAGGGCTTGGGCATCAGCCAAGAAGCACAGTCCAGATGAGGAGGCAGGGTCCTGTGGACCCTGATATTTGGAGATTAAAAAAAAATTCTGTCTTTATTCAAGTATTAGGCCCCAATGTAGATTCTAATTTGATTCAATTCAACAAACATTCATTGAATGCTTACATAGTGTCTGGTCTGGTCCTACACTCTGTACTGGCTGAAAAATGAGATATGGTGATGCTTATCAGCAACCCTCAGTCAAGCTAGGGACACAGACACGAAAATAAGGCCCTTCCCAGGGCAGGCAGTAGGTATACCAGCAGGTATACCATGCAGATGCTTCTCTGAGGGACTTGGCACATACCTGGTCCCTGTGTGACTGCTAAGGGTCTGGAAGCTACTGGGGGCCAAGGGCCTGACAGTGCCTGGCACAAAGTGGGAACCATAAAAAGGCACCTGAACCAGCAATGGTGGCAGACGGGAGGTTACCTCTCTGGGGGACAGGGCTACATGAACAAGTATCCTGGATTCTGAAGACTGAGTAGGTGGCAAGGTGGGGGAGCAGGCAGTGAGTTCCTTGCACAAGTACAGGGAGGTGAAGGGGCTGAGTAGAGGAGGCTACAGCAAAAGCAGGGCTGCAGTGACAACAGGGCTGCAGCCACCAAGGGCTGCCTGAGCCAGGCCAAGTGAGGAGCTAGGAGGAGAGATCTGACCAAAACTGGAACTTCACTAAGGTTTTAAGGCATTACTTGCTAAAGGCTGCAGCCAGTACAAAGAAATGCCAATTAGATTTAAAAATAACTCAGTTTGCAGAAGAAACAGTCAAGCCTTAGGTGTCCTGATGAAACGACTTAGAATGTCATGACTGCAAAGGAGGAGAAGCAGCAACATCTGCCCCCGCCCAGGCCCTCTCCGCCCCACTCCTACCTGAGCTGTGCCTTAAGTTCAGTAAACCTGGGCCGCCTGCTGGGGTCATAGGCCCAGCATTTCGTCATAAGGCTGTAGAGGGTAGGAGGACAATTTGGAGGCATTGGTAATCTTTCCCCGTTTTCAATTCGACCGATCACATCATTGTTCTTCACTCCTTGAAAAGGCTTCACACCATGCATCAGTATCTCCCACATACATACACCTGTGAAGTGGGAATGAGAACAGTGCAGTGAGCTTGGCAGGAAGGGCAACCCCACGTCTAGGAAAGGCTTCACAGTGTGCACCGTGGGGCCAGCGTGAGATCTGGCAACACGTCAAGCAGGGCAGCATTCACACCTCCGACACATAGCGAGAGCAGCGAGGACCGCGTCACAGGGTGTGGAGAATGGAGTGCTGGATTATCATAAAGAACCATGAAATCATTATTTTCCTCAGAGGTCTACTTCTCTGAAAATGCTGCACTAGAAAGTGACCCAACAGCTCCATGGCTCCATGAACCAGTTCAGAAGAGGCTGAACAACCTGTGCAGCCCCACCCAACTTCAGCCTAGCCTCATTACCACTGCAGCTGCTGACCCAAGGCCCCAGAAAGTAACTCCTCCACCACAAGTCTGCAGCTTTCAGAGGTGCAGCTTTCCCACAGAGGTGCACAACGGCCTTGCTGTCTGGACAACCCTCCAGCCCACTACTGCCTTCCCTTGGCCTGGTCGAGGGCTCCTGTGGCCATAGCCATCTTATCCAGACCAGGCCACACCTCAGCTATGACTGCATTCTGCCCCCAGGAGGCCACACTTTCCTGTTACCTGCTCAGTGATCCACGAAAGCTCAATGCTGAGGATAGGGACTGTGATGTGACCAAAGGCAGCGTGCGGCTGGCAGCGGGGTACCTTCTGCAGTAGCCTGCGATGACCACCTGCACTCTGGCCGCCTAGAAGGCCATTGCCTCGACAGGACACAGCATGCCTTCCCTGGCATCAGCTCTGTTACTCTCAGAGCGTCTCCTTACAGCACACTCCAACGCACTTCTAGGAAGCGCTTCTACCTCCCGGGAAGGGGCTGCCATCTCAGGTCTGACTCTACTCTGAAATGCGCACTGTAGGAACAATGCCCACGCAGAGGACTTGGGATGCAGAGCAGGAAACTCCCATGCTGGTATGAGCTGGATTCTCAAACTGAGCCACACGTTAGCAACTACTAATAATTCTAAAGTCTCTGACAAAAAAAAAAGTCTTGGTGCCACTTTTCTTAGCAGAAATTAAATTCCCATTATCAGTAACAAGAAGAGTCAGCATTGCTTAAGAACTTAGTATATCACTGGTTCCTTTCTTTGAAAATTACATATATTATCCTTAATTCTCATAATGCCCTTACCTTTTTTTTTTTTTGGTACTGAGGATTGAACTCACGGGTACTCAACCACTGAGCCGCACCCCCAGCCCTATTTTGTGTTTTATGTAGAGACAGGGTCTCACTGAGTTGCTTAGCGCCTCGCCATTGCTGAGGCTGGCTTTGAACTTGTGATCCTCCTGTCTCAGCCTCCCAAAGTGCTGGGATTACAGGCTTGCACCACTGTGCCTGGCTGCCCTTACCTTTCTTTAAATACTATTTTATTAAATCAAATCTGAGATGCTATTAATTATGTGACAAAAAGGGAGAAATACTGTCAGGGTGATCATGATGTAAGCCTTTCTTCCCACTTAGGGTTATTGCTTTATTCTTACCAGAAGTGCCCTTTTAAACTCACTTGATACAAAAGCAGTAACATGAACAAAATGTGATGTCTGTGAGGTCAGCACAACAGTACAGAGACGCCCCCACGACACAACTTCCAGATAGGCCCCGCTCTGGAAAGGGTACGATGTGACTGTGGGCTCTGGAGAATTTGGAGCATGACCTTCCTGGGGGGGATCCTGTGGTCTGAGTTACCCAGCTGCTCTTCCCTTTCCTACCTGCGAGCTCCTAAATACCAATCAGGGAACCAAATGGTTCCTGAAAATCAACAGCAAGTAGTCAGGAGAAGCTGCTACTTAACTGACACTCTGAGCAGCTCCTGATCTCATGGGACACTCGCACATAGGACTGCCAGCAGGTTAACACGTGAGGGTGAAAGACAAGAGATTCCAGGGAGTGGAATGACGCAGGACAGGCAGGTGGCAGTGCTGCCCATAGGAGGAAGGGCAAGTCACGTCACAGTAAGGACGAGCTGTTCAGCCACACAGTGCAGGTGGACTAGCTCATGTTTACACTAGCTGGGAGTCATTGTGACACTCCAGGGAGGACGATGACCCAGGAGCACGAGGGGCACAGACTAGACAAAGAAGCAGCAGCCCTGAGGCCAGCAGACCTAGAGGAAGGAGACCAAGCACAGCGCAAGCCTCAGGCAGGGGGGCCACTATAGGGCCAAAGACACCTGAGTGTTGAGTCTGTCACATCAGAGAACAAGACGGCCAAGGAGAGAGAAGGAAGGAAGGAGACAGACAAGGCTGCTTCCCGGGCAGAAGAGACAGCAGCAGGAGCACAGAACAGCGACCACAGCGGGCGTGCTGACAAAGGCAGAGCACCATGAAGCGAGCCTGAGAACTGTGAGCTGCACAAACTCCTCAACCACTGCCCTATGACCGCATAGAGACACGCAGGCTCAGAGGGCCGGGCAACTCACGTGCTCCTGAGAGACAGTACTAGACCTGTTTTGCAAAGCATATGAAATACAATAGTAAAAACGCAAAACTTCAAGAAATACTCACCAAACATCCACACGTCACTAGCTGAGGTAAAACGTCGAAAATTGATTGACTCTGGAGCCATCCATTTAATAGGCAATTTTCCTTTGGAAGCTAGAAGATCAATTTTAGAAAATAAATTTTCCCTGTTATCTGCTTGAGAATCTAGCAGAGCTGAGATTTTCAGTATCAAAATATAAAGCTTCAAATATTCCACCTGATGCCTTAGACCTCCTGTGCCTCTGGGAGAGCAACTCTCTGCTTCCTTGATGCCCTGAGTGGTTAGGCTGGGGTGAGGACACAAACCCTGGCGTCCCTCCCTCTGTGGTGAGGCAGGGGCAGGTAGGAGAGTGAGCAGCTCAGCTCTGTCATGCAGGGCTTCGCTGTTCACCAGAACATGCCCGCACCTGCAGGACAGGTAGGTTTTGCTAAAGTCTACTGCACACTTGACTGTCCTGGCCTGCGAACATGGGGCCAGCGCTCCATGCACACGTGAATGTCTCACACAGACCACAACCAAAACCGTAAGACTACTCGTCAGGAGACCTGCTGGAGGCTGCCCCACTAACAGGTGGCAGAGCTGTTGGCTCTGCGCTGAGCGCCCTGCAGACCCAGACTTCTGGCTGGACAGAGGCAGACTGCCAATGTGCCTACTGGGGAGACTCGAAATGTTCGCTGCCCCACGCATGTCTTCAAAGGACTACAAAAGCACCTTGTGTACAAGTTCTATGGCTTACAGATTGTAGCAAATCAGTAGATGCATAAATATGAACTCCACACAGAAAGAAGGGACTACATCCTCCTCCAGCATGTGAAGAATGAGGGGCATGGAAAGGCGACTTCTTCAGGATAGCCCAAGTCAACCCCTGGGCGAGGCCAGGAAGGTTCCTTCCTGTGGCTAGGGCCCACCATCCAGGACTAACACCCCTCCAGCTGCTGGGCTCCCAGAGAGCCAAAAGAGCCAGGCTACAGGTGGGAACAGGCACTTCAAACATGGCCTGGGCGGGCAGGGGCAGACCTGGGCCGGGAAGGGTGGGAGCAGGGACAGCAGCCAGGAACAGGCAGACACCAAGGGCCTGTGCAGGGTCCTTAGGTCCTTCAGAATGCTGAGAAGAAGTAGTAGTTTGATGAAGCCCTAACCCTTAGGGGTTCTTTATTCCAACATACAAAAAAGGGACACTCGATCATCCTGAGGTGATATCTGCGTGAATTTACCAACTGCCCATTTAATTTTAATTTTATTTCTTTTACATATGTTTGAAATTGTAGATGGACACAATACCTTTGTTTTATTTATTTTTCATGTGGTGCTGAGGATTGAACCCATTGCCTCACATGTGCCAGGCAAGTGTTCTACCAGTGAGCCACAACCCTAGTCCCCAAATGCTGTTAAAGGAGGTGAAATCTTGGTATTTGTATTAACTTAGAACTTAGCTCTTTACTGGAATTCTAGAACTTGGACTGGTTGAGATTTGAGCTGAAAATGACCTGTATTTCAAAAATTGGAAAAACTGAGTTGGTCTTTTTCAAGTTAAATGACTAAATAATGAAAACAAATTTTTTTCTCACATATCAAAGGATCACAGGGTAGTAGTCACAGGGACAACACACAGAAAGGGTGTGGAAGAGAGCAGCCAGGAGGCGTCTGCCTGCTGCCCAAGAGCCCAGGCCCCGCACACGAGGCAAGCTCTCCACCACTGAGCCACACCCTGAGAGGACTGAAATTCGGAGCCAATACAAGTAGAAATATAGTACAGGAGTGGCACACGCTAAGTCTTCATTTCTCTGGGATCAGTGCCCAGGAGTCCAACTGCAGTGCTGTATGGCAGTCAGTTTTAGTTCACGGAGAGTCTGCAAACTGTCCTGCGTGGCTCTAATGCTCTACATTTCCACGAGGAACTTGTGAGTGATTGAGCTTCTCTGAATCACTGCTAGCATCAGGTATGGGTAGTGTTTATTTCAGTGATTCTGATGGGTGTGTAGTGTTCTCTCACTCTGGTCTTAATCTGCATTTTCCTGATGGTTAAAGATACCTAACAACTTCATGGCTCATTTGCCAGCCATATGTTCTCTTCAGTGACTGTCTTCATGCCTTTTGTTGGTTTTCTGAGTGCATTCTTTGTTTATTTTACTGTTAAGGAAGCTCTTCTATATGTGGGTGGTAAATCCTTTCTCCTACCCTGTACTTTGTCTTTTCATCCTCTTAACAGTTTTTGGCAGAACAAAAATTACAAATTCTAATGTGGTCCAATTTATCAATTTTTCCTTCCTTTTGGTATCAAGTTCAAGGATTCTCTGGCTCTGTAGTCTAAAGATGTATGTTTTTCTTCTACAGGTTCTATGGTTTTATGTTTTGGATCACTCTGGATGAGGTCTGGCTGAGGATGTCCCTCTCCTCTAGCACCGTTTGTGGACAGGGCTCTCCTTCCTCCACCAAAGCCATCTTATGCCTAAGGAAAACATACTAGAAAACACCTTTTTAAAGAAATATAAATACATTAAAGATTTGGAGCCCATTTTTAGTTATTGCTTTAGTTTCTTACCTTTATAGTAAGTACTGTCTTCCATGTACCGGGATAATCCAAAGTCTCCTAATTTTACACAATCATTTGAGGATACTAGGACATTCCGAGCAGCAATGTCCCTGACAAGGAAGAATTGGGGACAATAAATTTTAACACAGTAAAAACAAACCCATAAACTCATCTATACTATATAAACTTATTCTCACAGGTACACTCTGAAAGATAGCTTATAGACAATGCAAATAGATTTGTTATAAGCTAAAGAACACGATTTTACTTCACATGCATTCCTTTTGGTAGATATTTACTCATGAAAATATGTTGATAGTTACCTTAAATAATGGAAAAATAGGGGCTCGGGTTGTGGCTCTGTGGTAGAGTGCCTATCTAGCATGTGTGAGGCAATGGGTTCGATCCTCAGCACCACATAAAAATAAATAAATAAAGGTATTGGGTCCATCTACAACTAAAAATATATTTTTAAAAATAATGGAAAAATGCATTCTCAAATGATGAAAATGCTTATTAACTTTTCATAAAATTCTATCATCAGCTGCATTAACTGACAGACATGAATGACGGGGGTCTGTAACTTCACTAGTACTAAAGAGATCTTGTTAAATAAAGTAAAAGTCATCTTCTGAGCACAAGACTTGTGACTGATTTTAGAGATATAGCTTGTTTCAAAGCTGGACAACAAATCAGTAACAAACACGATCCTTGGCAAACAGCTCTTAAGGACTTCACTGATACTTAAACTGGAGCCACGAATTATAAACAGAAATTCCATAGATGGCCAATAGATGTCGCTGGTAACAATGTGGTGTCCTGGAGTTATCTGTTTTGGGGACCCTTTCCACATGCCCACTGCTTAAGTGTCAAGTGCACACTCTTGACTATATTTGTGGAAGGAATAAATGTCCTGGAAACATCCAAGAAAAACCTTTATCCATGTATTGTCAAGCCAGGCAGTCCCCTCTGAAGGACACAACTTGACAGGACTGTGCAACAGGTTCGAGAGATATGAAGGGTTCTGGGGGCATGGGGAGTGCATCTCCTCCCTGTGCCTGGCCTATGGCCCCACCCATTCAAGGCACTTGGTGGCTTCAGCATCATGTCTCACCTGTGTACAAATCTTTTGCTCTCCAGATACGCCAGGGCGGTACTTAGCTGATAGGCATACAGGATCAGAGATGCCAGATCCAAGCTGTATTTCCTTACTTGCAAAAATGACCTCAGCTTTGGGAACAATAGCCAAGATACAAAAGAGAAAGAGAGACAGAGAAGAAAACTCAACAGCATAAAAGCTACACTCCAACAGCATTGCAACCACGTCCTAAACACATTTTAATACTATGAAACGGCTTCACTTTCCCCCTTATTCAAAAAAAGTAACAAATGAAACATTTTAACTCAGAAATTATAGTCAATCATTACTTTAATCCTATTGTAAAATTACAATCTTTATGCCTGTATACAAATTTCTAAAAAATTATAGAAAGAGATGCTTCAAGAGAATGGTTAGAATCACAGAATAAAGAACTGCTAACAACAACAGGGATCCAAAAGATCTAGCTAGTGTTCAAACTAACCTTTCATACAAATACAGTCTATTCATCCCCATTGCAAAACTCAGTGTGGCTCAGGCGGGTGTGCCACGCAGTGGGGAGGATAGGAGGAAAGGACAGGAAGGAGGACACCCAACCCATGGTTTGGACTCAGAAGGGTGCAGTGGTCAGGTACTGGGTGCTCACTAGCCTCGAGACAAGACTGACACAGTAATTTAGCTACATGCTAACTCGAGGAAGAAAGGCACATGGCTTTATTAACACCCTAAAAAATCAGCAAATAAAGGACAGATATTTAGCAACAGGCTCTTACGCCAGAGAAATGAGCAAACTCTCCAAAAGCAAAAGCAGAAAAAAGCCAGGGGGAAGAAAATCTACATAAACTCAGCTGGGGTGGGGCCTGAGAGCTTGTGTTTCCAGCAAGTTTCCAGGTGCTCCAACTGATTAGGGTTTCCATAATCTGGAGAATGTCAAAGAAGGCTGCTGACATTCTTGCTACTTATATTTTTCAAAGAAACTGTGACTGATGGCAATTGGTCTAATAGTTTCAATTGAATTCTCAATTGAAACTATTCAGATTTACCTAAATTCAGAATTTACCCAAACTCTATTAACAATATTTCTTCCATCCTCAAATCATTGGGCTAGTTCTTTAGGTAATGGCACCAGAGAGAAAAGCAACTCTTTGGTCCTGTGTTGCTACCAGCCCTGATAAAATATCTGGATGCAATAGCTGCCAGTACTGTGATGGATTATCTGGGAATTTAGTGACAAAGTTTCTTTTTTTCTTGAGACAGAATTTCCCCTACATTGCCCAGGCTGATCTGGAACTCCTGGACTCAAGCAATCGGCCCACCTCAACCTCCTGAGCAGCTGGGACCACGGCACGTGCCACTGTGCCTGGCTCAGTGATGAAGATATCCACACTTTTATATTCTCTGGATGGAAACCACGCATGATCCTGAACTCTCCTGAAAATCTAGGATGTAATCTCTGGACTCCCCTCTCAGAAGCAAAGGACGTCATGTCCAAACTGCTGGCTGACTGTAAAGCCACAGATCACTGAGTGGACAGCCCAGGCAGGCACACAGCTCACGGTACCTCTCCCAGCGTGCACAGCTCCATGATTATCCACACAGGGTTCTCTGTGATGACGCCAATCAATTTCACGATGTGAGGATGGTCAAACTGACGCATTGTTACTAAGGAAAAAAGTTGTCTATAGTTATTCTTTTGAAACTTTCATTTTTCTTGAAGACTAGTCCAATGAAGGCAAACACTGATGGTGTGGGAACTTGGAGCAAAATGCAACAGGGCGCACCTGCAACTAAGTGGGCATGCACTGGCATGTGTCTCTGCATGCATATCTTTGGCACAAGATAACCACTGTAGCAAACTCATGCCATAGGAAAAGAGAGGTGGATACATGGTTAAGAAAACCCACACTTTTCCTTTAGGACAAAGCTGACTTAGGCTTACTTTCCAGGTTTTCCTCTGGACATCTGATAAAGTGGGAACATGCACTTCACTTAATTGGGCAACATGCTCCATGGTGAAAGCCACCCAACTGGTATGCTGAGAAGGGAGTGAGGGAGAGTGGGAAGCCACTGCAAGGAGTGTTCTTGAGGGTGGAGACCTTGCTGGCTGGGTATGTTCCCTGCAAGGCTTGAAGCCACGTCTATGGGGCTGTCACAGGGATCTTTAGTTGGGACACAAGGGTTCCTGCATCTGACACTGTGGCGCTGTCCCCTTGCATGTGACTGGCTACTCTCATGGCCCTAAGGAAGGCATGTTCTGGACGGACAGCTGTGAGGGCCTTCGGGTGGACTGCCCTGCTCTAGTTCTGGTCCTATGTGCTCTACTATGGCCCCTAAGGCCTACCCACTTGCCTGGGCCGGGACGACCACCAGGGCCTGCACACACACAGGCACACCACCTAGTGGGTATGTGCTAGCTCAAGATTTCTAAGAGTCACTTGCACTGTGTGCTAGTATTAGCAAGACACAGATGATCTTCACAGAAATACAGGATTGCAAAACAACTCAGAGTAACTTCAAGGTGACCTAGTCCAGTGGCAATGAAAACACCTGCATTTTACAGACTATTAAAATGGGGTGGGAGGAGCCCAAGGTATGGTGATGCTAAGCAAGGGCATTATGATAATAGCAGCAATGACTTTCTTTTTTTTAAATATGTTTTTGAGTTGTTGATGGACTTTTATTTTATTCATTTATTTATACGCACTGCTGAGAATTGAACCCAGTGCTTCACGCATGCTAGGCAAGTGCTCTACCACTGAGCCACAACCTCAGCCCAATGACTTTCTTTTAATATTGCCAACATGTTATGAAAAAACTGGTGCCTGAATGTTGTCAGAAATAATTGTGAAAGACTAAAATGGGGTCTCCAATGCTAGTGAGTATTCCATGCAGCTCATTCATGCATTTCACAACTCCTAAGTTGTAGGAACTGGTAATAATGTCCAAAATTCTTGTCCATAAAAATGCAACTCAGTTTTGTGGGGAAGTAAAACTAAATCTGCACGTATTTTAAAAATCCCCTTATTCTCTACAGACACAGGGTTTTGGAATTCTCTTGAACCAGCTGTCACACTTGCTGCTTTCCTATTGACTCCATTGCTTCCGTTCCATTTTCCCTGTCTCCAGTTAGGGAAACGGTACAACATGTTCTCAAGCTGTCATCTCACTGGCATAAGCATGGAACCATGGGGCCATGGGCCAGAGCCAGGCATGCCTGGAGGTGGGTCTTAGCCGCTCACAGACCCTGCGGGTCCTGCTGACACACCTGGAGTTTCTCGCCAGGTTATCTCACTTTCACACCACATAACTAAAATCCCTGATGTGTAGTAGGGTACCCCCGCGTCCAACCACCAACTAAATGTCCACATATTTCAAGAGTAAGACCTTGTAGTTTTGGTTTTGTTTAACATATAAACACCCAGTACAAAATTCAAAGTGTATCATTAAATTTGCTCTTGTCAGATTTAGGTCACTGTGAGTACTCTATCATCGTTGGATGAATAGTTGAGCATCCAGCGTATTTACACGTATTTTCAATTCACTGTGAGTATTTACTATCACTTTTGGTTTCATGCGATCTTCACATATAATTATCAAGACTTTTCTGTCTCCTCTGAATTACTAAAATATTAGTAATCACACTGGGCTAGGGCACAGGAGTGTCCAGTACCAAAGCACAAAGGGAAAGTATACATTCCACTCTGATATGTAAAACACCATGTTTACTGGGGAAAACCTGTAGACATGTACCTGTTCAAATCCAGATATTAATTTACAAGGCAAAAATAGTAAACAGTTATACCATAAAAGTTAAGACATATTTTTCCTTACTTCAGAGACAGTTTAGAGTTCACAGGTAGAAAGTCAAATAAAGTTCCACAGAAATTTCTAGAGACTTACAGGCTTCTTGAAGGAATTTCTCTCTCACGCTGTCCGAAGTACAGTTTTTACATGTTTTAATTGCAACTGCCAAAGCTGGATTCTCCTGTGTTAGGGAAATCATAGAATCACATACATGCAGGAAAGTTCTCTATCAACAGGCAAATTCATGAAAAGCTTGTTTCTTTTGCAACTATGTGGATTCTGGACCACACAGAATTGGCATCACAGAATTTTAAAGAATGAGAGAAATACTTGAAACAAAAATACTCTGTAGAATCCGCCAAGCAAAATGGACATGCATGAGACTGTAGACGATTCACTCATCAGAGTTCAGTGTCTTCCAGTGGCAGCTGCTGCTCTAGGCCTGCAGGAGGTGCGTGCCCGTGGATAGCAGAGGCACAGTTCCTGTTCTCGTCCAGCTTACCTCCCAGGGAAGAACTGACAGTAAACACAAACGTGTCAGTTGCCAGAGGGGAGATGAGGATGTGAAGGTGGGGTGGTGGTTGTGCAGGAGGAGGCCTCCTGGAACAGATGGGAGGAGAGTGAAGATCGGAAGGAGGCAAGGCACCTGCCACGGAGGGCAGGAAGTTATGCCTGGCTGAGACTGGCTGCATGTAGCCAACTCAAGGGACTCACTCAGGTGTGAGGCAGGGGGCAGGCCTGAGGGTGGAGGGCTCAACTGGAGGGGGCCTTCTAGACCAACGGAAAGCATGGCTTTCACACTGAGTGAGATAGGGAGCCAGGGCAGGGTGAGGGCAGAGGAAGGAACACTCTGGCTGTGTTGCTGAGGAATGGCTGCTGGGAGGCAAACCTAGTCACGGAAACCCCATAGGTGGCTGTCATGGTAAGTCATGGGGGAAGGGGGGTGGCAGCAGATGATAGTGGCTTGGTCAAGTGTGGTCACAGTGGAGAAACAGAGAGGGCTGAGTTTCCGGAGGGGCTCTGAAGGCAGGACAAAGCTGGCTGCTGGTGGACCCAGTGACACAAACAGAAGCTCTTGTTTTTGGCCAGAGAAATGGGCAAGATGGAAGAGGAAGACCAGAAGTTCAGCTTTGGCTGTGATGAGTTTGAGATGTCAGTGAGACACCACAGCACCCAGGTACAAAGGAGTTCAGGAGGAAGCCTGGCTGGACATAGGAATCTGGAAATAGTGCAGTCCATGGGACTGCAGTCATCAGGGGGACATAGGTCCAAACTCTACAAAAATGAACGAGTGCCAGGCTGGTGATGCATGCCTGTAATCCCAGAGATTCGGAAGGTTGAGGCAGGAGGAATGCAAGTTCAAGGCCAGCCTCAGCAACTTAGTGAGGTCCTGTCTCTACAACATAAAAGGGGCTGGGGATGTGGTTCAATGGTTAAGCACCCTGGTTTCAATCCCTGGTACCAAAAAAAAAAAAAAAAAAAAACCCAAAAGAAGTAGTAGTATAGTAGTAGTTGTTAGGTAGAAGAGAAAATAGCAAAGGAGGTTAGGAAGGTGTGACCACAGGGTAGGAAAAAAACAAGAAAATGTGTTTTCCTAGGAACCAAAAAGTCTGTCTTTTCTTCAAGTTCAAAAGATAGAGCTTAAGAAATGTAAGAAATATGATACCAGAAATGATCTGCCACTTGCAACAAATCAAGGGTCTGGACACATCTGAGTGTGCCTCTCTCTCACTGGGCTAGAGGTTCCTTTGCCAGAACACCTATTCACCTCACTTCTACAGGTACTTTAGCAAAGCATCTCACATTCTGTTAAAGAGGCAGAAAAGGGGGCGGACAGGAACAGGGGATGAGAGCAAAGAGGAGCGGGGGCTATTTGTGAAGGTTCAGAAACGCTGCATCACATCTCTATCTCATTGCTGCTGCAGGTCAGCTCCTTTCTGGGAATCCTCCTGAGCCTCTTTGTGAAATGTAGGCGCATCAGCCAGACACTCAGTGGGGGTGGGGGTGATGCTGTCCGCAGTCCTCCTTACTACTCTGCACCTCTCTTCTCGCTGTCTAGCTTCTCCAGAGCTCTTGCATGTCCTGGCTTTATATAAGCAGGTTCTCCCAGGCTGACAAATGTTATCTATCTCTTAAAGCAAGTGACAGGTGACACCTAGGACAGGCATCCTGTAGGTGAGTCAGTGGAGGCTAGAGGCATGGAGGCTGTTCATGGTCATGCTGCCAGCAGTGAAAGGTCCTTTGGGCACTTCATTAAGAGTGAATTAGGGTAACCAGGGTGTGGTAGTGGATGCTTGTAATCCCAGTGGCTCCGGAGGCTGAGGCCTGAGCAATTTAGTGAGACCCAGATTCAAAAATAAAAGATAAAAAGGGGTGGGTAGATGGGCTGGGGCTGTGGCTCAGTGGTAGAGCGCTTGCCTAGCATGTGTGAGGCACTGGGTTTGATCCTCAGCACCACATATAAATAATAAATGAATAAAATAAAGATCCATCAACAACTAAAAAAAAAAAAATTAAAAAAAAGGGGAGGGTGGGTGGGTAGATGTAGTTCAGTGGTAAAAATGCCCCAAGGGTTCAATCTCCAGTATCAAAAAAACCAACAAAAACACAACGAAATCCCCCGCCCCCAAAACCCACAAAAACCAGTGAATGAGGATAATTGGCGAATTTGTAGTTGTGATAAGAAGCAGGTGATGGCAAGAGCTTGGTAACACAGTACCCATTCTGAGTAAAAATCAGTCCCCAGCCAGGATGGCTCTGGCACTTGTCCCAAGGTCTAATGTGGAAATAGAGCCCACAGCTAACTTCTTCCAGTGCCTGGAGCTTGTCGATTCCCACCTTCCTTTCAAGAGCAAGCTACTGGGCTGGGGTTGCAACTTGTGATAGAGCACTCACCTAGCATGTGTGAGGTACTGGGTTTGATCCTCAGCACCCCATCAAAATAAAGAA
This sequence comes from Xerus rutilus, assembly GCA_028644305.1. NCBI lineage: Eukaryota > Metazoa > Chordata > Mammalia > Rodentia > Sciuridae > Xerus > Xerus rutilus. The sequence goes on from CM053400.1 coordinate 179,606,226, forward strand.
ATCAAATAAAGGTATTGTGTCCATCTACAACATATTTATACACACACACATGCACACACACACAGAGCGAACTACCTAACTATGGGAGTGGTTTTCATAAACATGGTTCACAGGCAGGAGAGACTGGTATGATGAGATGCTACTACCTCTTGCCCTCTCAGTGCTGGGGCACTGGGATCTGGTCCTAGCTCACCTCTATATAAGCAAACTCATCTGTGCAAAGAACTCAAGTGCCACTTGCATGTCAGTCTCAAAGTAGCATGCCAGCTCTACCTCCCTCTTGGTCCATATTTTTTATTTTTTGTACTGAAGATTGAACTCAGGGGCACTCGACCACTGAGCCACATCCCCAGCCCTATTTTGTGTTTTATGTAGAGACAAGGTCTCAGTGAGTTGCTTAGCGCCTCGCCATTGCTGAGGCTGGCTTTGAACTCGCAATTCTCCTGTCTCAGCCTCCCTAAGTGCTGGAATTACAGGCTTGTGCCACCGCGCCCAGCTTGGTCCAGATTTAACATGGAGCCCACCTATTCCCTGTCTCCTTGGGAAGTAGAAATGCTATGCTACACCATGAGGGTGAATCTCATGTGGCCATTTGATTGGGCCATGAGGTGTCCAGATATCTGGTCCAAAGTTATTCCAGACATTTCTGTGAGTTTAACATGCAAGTCAGCAAGCTGCCTAAAGCAGACTGCCCTCCACCACATGGACCTTTTAGGAGGAGGAGATGCTGCTTGGCAGCTGCCAAGCTGGGATACTGGCCACTTCCTGCCTTCAGATTTGGACTGCTCTCTACCCTCTCAGCCTTTGGGTCTTGACTGGACCATACCACGGGCCCTCTTGTGTCTCTGGCTTGCTGAGTGGAGATCTCAGGACTTATTGGCCCCCATAACCATGTGAGTCAACTGCTTATGATAAGTCTCTGTGTGGCTCAGATTCTGTTGGTTCTGCCTCTGGAGAACACTGTCAAAGATGTGTCTTCCAGAGTCTCCTGTACCTCACTTAAGGAAACAGACTCATACAGATGCTTAAGGCAGATAGCTAGAGCTATTGTGACTCTTCTGTTCCTATGTTTGCTGGGTCCTATAAGCAAGGAGCAGGCCTCACAGCTCCTACCTGCACCACCACCAGCTCACCAGCTCTCCAGCTCCTCCACCAGCACCCCCGGAGAGCAACCGATGTTGCTTTGCTGCCACTCACTCTCCACAAGGCAGGGACAGGCTCAAAAACGGCCATCGGATCATTTCACAAAGCCCCACCCTCTCCCACAGGCTCTAGGCCCCCCTTCCGCCAGCATCTCCTGCCCAGCGTCATCTGTACACTCCTACACTCTGCTGCTGCAACACAGACACATCTTCAACATAATGGGAGCCCTGGTATTTTTCTGGGGCTAGGATTCATTCAACAAAGATTCAGTAAACATTACACTGAGAATATTAAAAAAATTCTCTAGTATTTTTGCAGCTAAAATGGACTTATTTTTAAAGTGTGAATGATTTAAAGTCCACCATTAGCTGTGTGACCCTGCTGAGACACCAAGCCTGGGAACTTTGCAATGTTTATTTATCAGGAACTGTAGGGATGGGAATAAGCTGAGGTCACCTGGGTTAGTAACTGGACTGCTCCTGCCTCATGGGCATTGGAGCCAGGCCTAAGTTCATGCCTTTCCACCAAGTTTAGATCCAACGCTCTTCTACAACATTTTACCTCAAAAACAGAGTTAGGGGGGCTGGGATTGTGGCTCAATGGTGGAGCGCTTGCCTCGCATGCGTGAGGCACTGGGTTCGATCCTCAGCACCACATAAAAATAAATAAAGATATTGTGTCCATGTACAACTAAAAAAAAAATTTTAACAACAACAACAACAAAAAACAGTTAGGAGAATAAGGAAGATAAATATGCATAGAGTTAAAAAAAAAAAAAGAGAAACCGGAAAAGAGTAAACAGAGAAAAAATAAATAAGTTCTATAATTTGATAAAAGCACAAAGTAAAGCCTTCAAAGTGGAACTTTAAAAAAGTGAAATTCTAGTTATCTACATGGTGGCACTTCTCTCTTGTCCCTGATATTAAAGGGGAAAAAAGTCTATAAGCTTTTGGTAATTTGTGTAGCGGGTTTAACAAATGGGCAGACATGGAAGGGAGAAGGACAGCAGCACCTGCAGGCTTCATAGCAAGACGATGGGCTTCAAGAAAGACAGTGTGAACATCGAGAGGAAACAGACTCCTAAAGACAAAGAGGTGATTTACACTCGACAGTCGCAATTAGTGCATATTTTGGGTAAGGAACTTACTGGACTCATGTACACGCCTTGATGTACGTCTCCAAACTGGCCTTCTCCAATACAGCGTCCGAGTTCTATTCTTTCTCTTTGAATCTCATAGTCCCTGGCTGCAAAACACGACCCCTGTCAATACATACTTAGACGCAACACTCTAAATGTAGACACAACACTTGGCACATAGTTTCATTATGAGCAGAAACTTCTGTGTCACATGGATATACAGAGGTGCTTTCAACTGAGTGGAATTCTCTTAAACAATACTTTAAAAGGAACTTCTGTTCAGTTATGGTATTGGATGAATATAAAAATGAGTTTTATTAAAGGTAGATTTTATTTTCACACTAGGAGTCTTTGAATGTCCGATTTATTTGGTATCTGTTCAGTAGTTCTCTAAATAATTGCTCTAAGTATTAAAGTGTATGCTTCATTAATAAGAGCTATTAGTTTAGGTATTAATGTAGGAAGCCCAGAAAAACACATTTAAAGCAATTATTTTGCAAGTAACTAAAGTTTATAAATATGGAGGCAATATAAAATTATTAAACTTTATGCTGTGAAAGTTTAAGAGTTTCCACTTCATTATAACCCTATCTCTAGATTATCATGAAGCTAAGAGAGTTTAAAGAGGTAGTTTCCAAAAACCAATTTTAAAATCAGATGACATGGAATCAAGGCTGAACATACCAGTATAAACTTGAGAGTATGTGCCTTAAATATGAGTTATACAAGATCAGTGTCTTGGCAGGCTGCTGAGGCACACAGAAAGAAAATACCCTCTAGGAACAGAGTAGATGGAATTCCAATTCAGTTACTCACTTGGTCCTTGGATTTACTTCCCATAAGAAATTCATCCCCACAACCAGGGCTGTATATATTCCATTAATGTAATCGCCAAAAGAATAAATCAACAGCCAAATGTGTTAAAACATTCCCCTGGGTGATCAAATTGTATAAATCAATTGTATATAAATATTGAACCGGCATTTTGATAGTTTTCCTCTTTAAAATCAATTTAGCTAGTAATTCCATTGATTTAACAGAATGAGTAAACCAATGATAAACAGTTTAAAATAAGTTAACTGAAAACTGATAGGTCCCGTATCACTCCACGGTTGCAATTGCAAGCAAATGCAGTTATTTCAAAGGAATCCTGTTACCTTCATCTATTCCATAGCTTTCTGTATTGCAATTAAGAGAGAAAAAAATTGAAAACCTTGCTTAGAAATAACTAATAGCAATTAGGTTAACAACAAAAACTTGGAGAGTATATTTCAATAATATTTACTTTATTATTTTAAACTCAAATATGTATTAAAAAAAAAGAACGAAAGAAGTAAAAACTAAATATCTTTAAGTGAACTTGATATTTTTAACATAATGTCTTTAAATTCCTGTCTCATAAATTCCTATCTTTCAATTCATTTTTTGTGAGGGTTAGGTAAAAAGTATTCATGTTAGAAATTCACTGTTCAACTATGAATAATAAGTAAATAATTTGTATATGTATACGTATATGTAAACATGGATTCTCTGTAGGAATGTACAAATGACTAAATGGTCAATCAAAACATTAACTTTAAATTTAAAATATTTCTTCCAAATGGCCACTGGCTGTTAATTTTCACCTCTTGCCTTGGTTTTAACTACTCTGATAAACAACTCCCCCACCCCCTGTACTGGGGATTGAACCCAGAAGTGCTCCACCACTGTGCTATATCTCAACTCTCCCACCCTTTTTGAAGACAGGCTCTTGCTAAGTTGTGGAGGCTGGTTTTGAACTTGTGACCCTCCTGCTTCAGCCTCCAGTGTCACTGGGATTACAGGTGTGAGCCACCATGCCTGTTGTAATTGGTGGGTTTTGAAAGGCCAGTGTGGCTCACCCAGGAAAATGCCTGCCTTAGAGGCCTAGTTGTTTCTCTTTGTTTTCATAATGTTTCCTGATTGCATATACAAAACTCAAATGAGAGCACTTTTGAAAATATTTACAAAACAGAATAAAGAACCTAAAATACTTAGTTCTACTGATATTGGGACATTTGGATTTCAGTTAAAGCTGCTGAGGCTGCTTTAAGAAGTGGGATTAAATTTTTTTCTTTGTTTTTTACAAAAATGAAATTTCGAGGACTTATCCAATTCAAGAGCTGGGGACTATAGTCTCCAAGGCAAGAGCTGGGGCATCTAGATTCTCCTCTGTTAGCACCTGCACAGCCAGAGAGGACAGCACCTTGCCACTTCCAGGTGGCAGAAGCTCATCCAAGGGTTCTGTGTTCCACCCGATCCCGCGGAGGGGATGGACTGAAGGTGGAAGCTGCTGGCACTGCTCGGTCAACCCCAGTAAGGAATGATTTCAAGGGGAAGTGCAATTCTTTGCATGTGTATGTGTGTACTAAACTTTTAAAGAATACTAATTTTCTACAGAGTTAAGTACTCTATTAAAGGTTGTTATATTATCATAGAGCCAGAAAACAAGACTGGAAAAATACTCTATATAAACTACATTAATTATTTGCATTTTAGGCTTCTGATTTTATAGGGGGTGCACATACAGAATTCTTAAGGTTGAAAAGAACATTCTGTTAAGCACACAATAAAGTTCTCAAAGGACAATAAAAACCTAAAACCCATAACTGCAAGGCACTATCTGTCAACCCCAGCAAGCACACAGAGAGAAGGGCACTTACTCGAGGGCATGGTGTAAGTATCTTCTTCGTCGATTATCTCGGCATAATCGTCAGTCTCTGTGTGAAAGGAAAACAGATACATTGGTAGAGGTCAGGTACGTGACCTCTTGACCTTTGATACAATCTAAAAAGGCAAAACAATCTATCTATACCCCTACTATGCTAAAATGTTCTTTAAAATACTTGAATTCTGCTCACAAATGAGTCATTTATGGAAATGCAAGTGACATCACTGTCACTGTGATAATGCAGACTTGTCTCTCAGAGCTAACAGGCTAACATAGGAAGCCCTTGTTTAAAAACATACACGAGGTAACTGCATGATTCAAATTGATCAACCTGTGCTGACTGCCAAACTCTCCCTCAACACACCAAGTACATGTTGAGAACCATGCTGCCGGCTACTGCATTCTCCCAAACAAGACCGGCCCCTCCAGAGCCCAGGAAATTTTGATTTTATTAACAAGATTCAATAGCATATTCTGAAACTTTCCTTTGAGGAAAGTTTCTCAAAGGTAGCCTGATTTTGGGGGAATTGGGCTGATTTATTTCATTTGTTCGGGCTTGAAAAATCAGGGTTTTATCTTTTGTAACTTTTTCACTCAAGTATTTCAAGAAGTATGTCAATGCCAAAAAGCTAAAAGATCTGGGCGTGGTGGTGCACACCTGTAATCCCAGAGGCTCAGGAAGCTGAAGCAGGAGGATATCAAGTTCAAAGCCAGCTTCAGCAACTTGGTGAGGCCCTAAGTAACTCAGTGAGACCCTGCCTCTAAATAAAATACAAAAAAGGGCTGGAGATGTGGCTCAGTGGTTAAGCACCCCTGGATTCACTCCACAGTAGGCCACCGCCCCCCCGCAAAGGCTAAAAGATCTACAAAAAAAAAGAAAGAAAGGAAGAAAGAAAGAAATGAAGAAAGAAACCATATTAAAATAGTTATTTTTGAGACAATGTCAAGGAGTTCCAATGTTTCCACTAACTCCTTGCTGTAAAGCAGGACCTTAAAAACCTACCACTGGGGTTGGGGTTGTGGCTCAGTGGTAGAGCACTTGCCTGGCATGTGTGAGGCATTGGGTTCGATTCTCAGCACCACATATAAATAAATAAAAAATCCACTGACGACTAAGAAAACAACTATATTAAAAAAAAAAACAAAAAACCCTACCACTGTACTAGTGGGGACATTCCCAAGCACTCCTCTAGGAGACAGCAGACACTCCAACAGCACTGTGTTGAAACACACTACTACTACTCTCCTCCTTCTGGAAAAGGAGAATCCTTTGCCCAGAGGGCCACTAATTCCTTGAAGAGAGCTAAAGGACAGCTGCAGGGCCTCTGCTTGCCTATGCTACTCTCCATACTTCACTCAGCTGCAAAAGTATGTAAGTCAAAGAAAACAGAGAACCATGAGGGTGAGCTGCACCTGGAACTGGAGGAATTCAGTTCTCAATGTGTATCATCATCAAAATGACTATAAAAATTCTGGCTGGCAGAAAGTAATGCTAATAAATCAATTATCTTTTAGATATTTATCATATGTAAACTATCCTGGAGAGGTGAATATTATGTACTATTCTTATATATTTATTATTAAGTAATGATACTTATAGGATTACAGAAAAAATTTTAATCTACTCCAAACCTTATAGTCTTTCGTTTCCATATTTCTCCCTGGCCTCCAACACTTTTTTTTTTTTGGCAGTGCTAGGTTGGAACTCGGGGCCTCATACATGCTAGGCAAGCCTCTACAACTGTACTACACCCCAGCCCTTTGATTATTTTTATTTTGAGACAGGATCTTGCTAAATTGCCTAGGTTGTCCTTGAACTGCCTCAGCCTCCCAAATTGCTGGGATGACAGGCGTGCACCACCAAATTTGGCCCATCTTCTTTCCTTCTCCTGTTCTCAAGAGAATACGAAGAACAGTAACCTGGCAACCTGTAGGCCTGCAACCTTGCTTCTGTGTAAGATGGTTTATCAAAAGATCTTGGGGAAACAGATCTGGAGCTGCAGAGGGAGCTGCTCAGGTAGCTGTGACAATCAGGGCTAAGATGGGAAGAATCTATTCCAAGGGCTGAGATGATGGAAGCAGCACAAGCCCCACATGGGGGCACCTGCTCATCACTTTCTCTTTTCATTCTGTAATTCAGCAGACTCAACTTCCTGACACGACCTTCAGAAAATGAATGCCAACAAGGCTGCCTTTCCACAAACAGAAGCCCCAGCTCCCTGTCTCCTTTCATGCAAGACAGCACATGCCTCTTGCTGACCCTGGTGGGGCAGGTCTGGGGGGAACTGCTAAGACTTCCTACCTCTGCTGCCCTCCCACAGTGGCCCTCGTCCCCAGACTGTTGAAGGCTCTTTGACAACCCTGCCCTCACTTTCAGTCTGACTCAGCAGATGCTGCAGACTCCGCAGAAGCCCGTGAACACCAGGTGTGTGCTGACTGAAGACACGAAGCTGGTAAGCACAGCGATGGCACACCCCATGAGGCTTACCACCTGCTGAAGCTTACTGTGGCTAAGAGTCAATTCTGGTTTCAGCCCAAGTGCTGGTTATTCAGAGCCCTCTCCCCAAACTTATCTGCCCTGCCCCTATGTTCTTGATCATGTTCCTTGACTTACTGTCCTCTTACTTTTTAAACTTTTTCCCTGCTTCCTTCTTCCTGGTCTGTACACCTCTTGGGAGCAGAGCCCTTGTGCATCTTATGTACCTCTCTGTCCTCAGCATGAAAAGCAGTACGTGGCACCCAGCAGGTGCTCAGGAGATGCAGCTTCAAGGAGATGAGCGCACCGACACACTGACAGCCTCGAAGCTTTGCAGTTGCTATGCAGGAGTTTCAAGTGGCAGTTCTTGGCCAATTTCTCTGAGAATTATTGATACTGATTTGGTTGTTTCCCCCCTGGCTTTTGGGATCATCCGATACTATGACAGACACTGAGGTGAGAACTTTCTCTTTTTCCGTGCTTAGGGTCTTGGGCCTGCTGGGCAAGCACCCTACTGCTGAGCCACATCCCCAAGTCAGAGGTGTTTTTACACACTTATGGGCCCTGGTGAGTTGCAGCCCAGCCTGAGACTGCTTCCTCCACCCCTAAATAATGGCATCATAGAGGGACAATGTGGGACAATGCAGGACAAGGAAATGGTCAAGGATCTGCTAGACTGCATTCTACTTCTCATGGAGACTGTGAGCTCTGGGAGGTGACAGTGTCCAAGGGCTGCATGTGCTGTGGCGCACCCTCAGCGGAGTGCTCTGGGGCACTGCTGTCACTTCCTTTTTCCCAGTGGTGGCTGGCACGCAGCCTAGTGCCATAGCACAGAGCCTGGTCTGTAGTGCTGCATGGTCCTTTACCGCCTTTCAACCAGATACCCTTCTCTTTGAAACTACCGCAACTTCCTCTAGACATACTTTTCCTCTCCACAGGACTGAGTGCTACACCAGGGACACTCACAGGAAGGCTCGTCTAGACCGGCGAATCTGGGAGACAGTTTTGAGATGACTGGCCCAGGAGTTCAAGGTTTAAAGAGGAAACACTAACAGCTGGGCCTGGTGGCACATGCCTGAACTCCCAGCTTGTGGGAGGCTGAGGCAAGAGGGTTGCTTGAGTGCAGGGATTCAAGGCCAGCCTGGGCAAACTAGGAAGACTCTGACTTATAAAAAGGATGAATGAGGGGCTGGGATTGTGGCTCAGTGGTTGAGCGCTTGCCTCGCATGCATGAGGCACTGGGTTTGATCCTCAGCACCACATAAAAATAAATAAAGATATTGTGTGTCCATCTACAACTAAAAAAAAAAAAATTAAAAAAAAAGGATGAATGAATAGATAAATAAATAGGAACATTAAAAAGGGAGAATCCTAAACTTTAGATATTATATTTGAATAACTTGGTCTCAAAATATGTGGTAAAATTAAATGAAAGATTCATTAAAAGGACAGACACTAGCCGGGTGCGGTAGCGAATGCTTGTAATCCCAGCACTTTGGGAGGCTGAGACAGGAGGATCACGAGTTCAAAGCCAGTCTCAGCAATGGCGAGGTGCTAAGCAACTCAGTGAGACCCTGTCTCTAAATAAAACACAAAATAGGGCTGGGGATGAGGCTCAGTGGTTGAGTGCCCCTGAGTTCAATCCTCAGTACCAAAAAAAAAAAAAAAAATGGACAGACACTGACAGCTCAGAAAATAGGGAGAAAATTACTAAGTTGTCATTTCAAAGCAAGTTTAAAAGGAGATAAAGTCATTATGGAATGATCAGCATGCACGAAGACATTAAAGGTTCATGCTCTGTCACTTAAGAGCCTGCTCTGGAGCTGCTATCATGAGGTCCGTTTGGTGTTCAGGAGGGATGAATTCGTGGAGAAAGCACACTATTGCCTGGCTTATAAACAAAAAGAAACACAAGTCTTTGAGCTCAGAAAGTTCCCTGGTACTGAAAACCTGTGGAATTTTTCAGGTATGAGGCAGAGTGGGACCCGTCTCCACACCTTTTCCTGTCTCCTTGCGGTAGCAATTCTAACAACCTGCTCCCTTGCCTGGCTTCCTTGCTGTTCCCAGAGGCATGGGGCCCAGCAAGAGGGGCAGGAAGTCTGAGGCAGCATCACTCTCAAGCACTGACATTGTCACAGGGCCCAGGCTATGGGAAATTCACAAAGACTAACCAATGTCAGTCTTTTATCCAACCTGTATAATTCAGATGTGCCATGGACTCTACAGGCATGTGAAACAGTAGAAGATTCTTTTCTAGAAGCCAAGATGAGTCCAGTTTTGCTCAGTAATATTATCTAGCTACATCACCTAGGCCAGGGACTGGCCTTCTTTTTCTACAAGGCCAGGTGGGAAGTGTATGAGACTGTGCGGGCCACACACTCTGGGGGCAGCACTCAGCTTTGCCATCTGCATTGCAGTCAGCGAGCAGCGAGGACACCACATAAGCACAGGCATGGGGCCATGTTCCCGCAGAACTTGACTTACACATACTGAAACTGGAATTTCACGTAACTGTGATATCACAAATATTACCTTTCTTTTGATATTTTCTGTGCAACCATTAAAAAATGCAAAAACACTGCTAGTTCAAGAGGAAGCACAAGAACAGCTGAGTCATTAGGCCTTAGTTTGTGGACCCCCGACCAATACCGACCGAGTCAGCCCTCAGGACTTGGCTATTCTCTTGTAAGATGGGTTGAGTACTTGCCCTGGCTAATTCGCAGTACGGGGAAGTTCCAGTGTGGGGAAGAGACATGGAAATGTTTGCATTCTGTCATTCTGTAGTAATGACCATTTGTCTGCAGATGTTTAAATCTGTATGCTTCAAAGTAATCCTTACAACCACCCTGGGAGCCCTTTCCAGATGGAGATGCCAGGGATAAGCAATCTGCTGCAGGTCACGCGAGTCAACTGGTGATAGGATGGAGCAGGGGAAAAGGGTAACACTGGAGCCCAGACCTGGCCTCTCCTCTCTGATCCTCAAGCTCTTCATCTCTACATAGGGCCACCCAGTGATATTCCTGACTGCTGTGAGCAGGAATCACATAGGTAAGGTGCTTGCACGCAGGAAGCTCTCAATGACTCAAACTGCTGACTTATTACCATGAGGGATCTATCTATAAAGGAAGCTGAGATCTTCGGGCTTCAAATCCTATGAAAACACACACTTTCTGAGAGTCCTATGTGTAAAGACTTTTCCCTAAGGCCACACTGATCATTCTATGCAGGTCTCCACACTACCATCCCATCACAGCAGGAGCAGAGGTTGAATCCTCAGTAAGAGTGTTCTTTCACTTAGTCTTGGGGAAAACACACTGTCCCCTTTGCTTTAGCATATAAAAATCTCACTTCTTTGATGTGAAGGACCATAAAGTTCTATGCAGGCAGCACAGACTGAGAAACATAAGACACTAGATGTGATTTTAATTTTCCAGCTTATTAAGTGCTATCAACTGTTTACAAAAAACAACCATTATCATTATTGCTAGTATGTCCCCTAATTGTTAGTTTGCAAGACTCTAAAATCACTTTCATTCTTTCCTCTCTACTTCCTCATTTCTGATCTAAGAATTATTAATATACATACCATACTTGCTATAAATATAGAATGTATGGTTCTCTGTCACTTACTGTGTTTTAGTGTGACTAATTTTGCTGAAATATGGCATTGACAATTTTCTAGAATGTTAAAGTTTTAATTTAAAAAATCTAGGAAACTCACTATGAACATACAACTCAAATTTCCTGCTGTGATGCGATAAGCTAATAGCTAGTTATACCTTCCATGCAACACCCTGAACAATTCTTAGCAGATCATGTTCTTGTACCATCCATACTTGTTTCTGTTGTATAAAAACTATATTTCGCTTTTCATTAAATACTGGACTGTACTTATTTCCATAAATATCATAGCAGTAACACAAATTGTGAAAATAGATTTTACCGTCCCCACTAATTTCATCTGCAGATCCAGGTGGCATGCAAAGAAAGGGGGAGCAGGGAACAGAGGGAAGGAGAGACAGAAGAGGAGAGAAGAGAAGGAGACACTATTAAAATGACAAGTTTATCAAATCTTGAGAAAAGTAACAAAATCACCCCCCAGGTCTAATTCAAAGGGTAAAAGACTGTAGTCATGTGTTACTTGAACTGAAGGATACTATGCCAAGTTTTAAGCTATGAACCTGTTATACGGAGTTACACAGCAATACTGCAGAGTTTTAAATTAGTTTCTATCACACTAAACAAAATTAATTTCATAGCATCTCAAAATTAAATGTTAAAAAATGCTTCTACCTCCCTCAAGGAGAATTTGTTTCCTCTTAGTAAAAATGAAGACAAACCAGTTGTTACATGTATGTTAAAAGATAAGGGGGACCGGCCTGGAGCAAGCCTATCACAGTGCGTGGGAGATGCAGTCCAGGCCCACTCAAACCATGTGGAGTGCAGTGCTCCAAGCTCTGCCAACAAGTAAGGCTCTCCTTTAAATTTGTATGAAACAACAAATTTTATTCCAAATATTCTGGAGAAATTTTGTTTCAACAATTATAAGAAAATCATTGCTTTCCTAGAAAACCCTCCAAACAGCATAGCTGGCCCTTCTCTGCAGTCTCCCTGAGCACAGAAAGCAGACATGGCGATTCTGAGCAGCTCCTCCTCATTCAGGTGCATGCTGTGTTAGGAAACCCACAGTGCAAGGAATGTGGTCCTGCCCACCCCTGTGGGAAAACACTCAGAACACAACAGGACGAGACAGCTGCTTTTTGTCCTGTCATGCATTTGGAAACCAGCAAACAGGCAAACAGAAGTCTACTACTCAAGAGAGCAGCCCTAAGATTGTGAGACACCAAACTGCCCCCAGTTACCACCTCTGGACCATGGACACCACACACACTGACACTCAGTAAAGCTACGAGCTGCTGAGGATAGTCTCTAAGCACTGGTTAGGGTTAGCTTCATGGGTGCTGTGGTTAGCAAGGGACCCTAGGCAACAGAGTGCAGTACCGGCAGGAGAAGGTTCATGGGAACAGAAGACCAAAGGGAGAAAGCGCCTAGCTTTCTTAACTTTATGTTGGCAGGGACTGACTCCTTTACAAAGAGGCAAGAGGAGGAAAGAGAAAAACAGAAAAATTATTTCAGTACAAAAGATAACCTGTTACATTTTAAGGCACATCTATTAAAACAGACACAAATTTGCAAATGTTCTTATTTCACTACTGGCACACATTATTTAGTACTATGACTGACTTGCAGCTTTTAAAACAAATGCTACTATTTTAAGATATAATTTTCTGTCTTAGTCAAGGTTAGCACTGGATACAGAAGATACAGCGAAACTTCCAGACCTGCAGCCAGCCATTGAGAGTACAGATATGCTTACAAACAACAAAACCCAAACAAAAGAAACAACAAAAAACAGTAATTCAAGATTCAAGAACATTCAATATCCTTGTGAACATTTAACATTCAACAATAAAGAAAAAGAAAAGAAAAACTAGCAGATCCTGAATTTCAAAGAGTTTTATAAGCAATGTACTCCACATTATCAGCAGAGACAAGACTTGCAAATCTGGAGTACCGTGCCCACCCCTGGTGAGGGAGGTGTTTGAACACACAGGCAGCACACCTTGCCTCATTTACTCACTCGCCCACTCAGGCACTGAAACTCACTGGAGGTGTCCTGCTCTGATTTCAGTAGTGAGAACACACGCAGTGATTACAGGATGACGACAGCATGTGAAGTCCAAGCACGGGATGGAGCTTTAAGACGCAGAAGTAGCAGCTGGCCGGCCCAGGCAGCATGCAAATGCAGAGGGCATCATCGGTCAGTCGCCACTTAGAGCGTGGGCCCTGGAGAAGGCAGGCCAGGGCCATCTGGCCACAAGATGGCAATGATCTCACCAACAGTACCAACACACACGGAGCAGAAATAAAAGGACTAGGAAGATAACTTTGGTGTTTTTTAAATGCTGTGTTTTGATTCCAATGACACAATCTCACTGCTTGGTTTGAAAAGCTACCCTATTTATATGCCAGAGTCCTGGACCTACACATGATGGCCCAGGAATGCCACTGTCCCTGGGATACTGGTGAAGAAGATGGCCTGACCTGACAAACAGGTGCACCAGGCTCAGGTGGGAAGGATCAACAGGCAAAGAGCTATCTATGTGGGATATCCTGGGATGAAACAAGAACGTGCACTGTGGACAAGGGCCTCCATCAGCATTAAATGTGTGATTTTGTTAATTCTACTCTGTATAAGATGATGCCTTTGATCCTAAGAAATACACATTGAGCTAAAATATCAACAGTGCATTCAGGTAAACCATATATGAGAGATTTCATTTTTACTATTCCTACAAACATTCTCTAAGAATAAAACCATAAAAAACAAAAATACAGGGAGCATGGGCTCTGTTTCAGAGAACTGTCTGGATTCAGCTATCGGCTCCACCACTCATCCCCTTACTTTGGGAATGTGACCCCATTCTGATTTCTCAGTTTTCTTACCTATTCAACAGGGTGGTAGCAAGCTACCTCAGGTAAAGCGCTGGAGGAAAACTTTCTGCTGATGGTAAGTGGAAGGAACTGGACAGGGCAGAGACGGTGAGCGAGTGTGCCAGCAATGCCAGGGCAGGGCCTGGCCACTGAGCAGTGAGGACACACATGTGGGGGTCCTGGAGCTGGAGGTGAGTACTCAAGGACTAAGCTAGAAAAACAGGAGGGCATGGTCCAAGAGAGTTTTCTTAAAATGAAACTGTAGCTGGGTGCAGTGGCACACACCTGTGGTCCCAGCTACTAGGGAGGCCTAGGCAGGGCAATCAAAAGTTCAAGGCCAGCTTGGGCAATTTAACAAGCAAATAATTTTATTTATTTCAAAATAAAAATAACAAGGGCTGGGACGGGGCTCAGTTTCAGAGCTGGGCCCAATCCCCAGCGACCCCCCTCCCCCATCACATACACACTGTGGCGGGGTGGCAGGTAAGACCAAGTGCGAGCACTATGGGGGTAATGGGCTATGGGATGGGGAGGACAGGCCCCTACACAGATTGCCAACAGGGAACACAGAGCCTCCCTTGGTGAGCTGGGTGCTCAGAACACAGGCAGAACTTGCATACACAGGATTCAAAGCCAGCGTTTGTGAAGGAGCAACAATGAGAAGCAAGGGACACTTCCCTCACCTCCTGTCCCAGGACTGCAACAGCTCCCAGAGAAGTCATTGCCAATAGGGTGCCCAGCCCGGTGGCACATACCTGTCACATGGGAAGGGACACTAAGGGACACCAACACCCTCAAGGTGAGGGCCAGTTTGCACAAGAGGAAGGTGACAGGCAGGTTCAGAGCAGAAGCTGTGGGCTCAGAGGAGTGGCAGAAGGCACAGGTGAGGGTTGGGAGCTAAAAGAGCAAGGGAAGACAGCAGTGATGTTCAGGGCGTCCGGGTGACACGGGAGCTTGAGGCTTCTACAGGAATAAGGGCAAGAGTCCAGGGGGTCACTGTTGACCTTTCCAGCTCTGTACAGTGAGGTCAAGTTCCCTCTGGCCACTCCTCTCAGGAGCACTTGGTGCTGGGGGTGTTGAACATTACCTGAGTTCTGCACTCTGGAAGACAGTCTTCGCAGCAAGCCATCCCACCGAGGGTGGCGTGGGGGGACCCTGCACCACCAGTGTGAGAAACACATTCACTCATAATGATGGTTTAACTAGAACATCCCAAAGGACAAAAAAACATCTGGCTAGTGAGGTAAAACTTCTTGTTTTAAAAGAACATGGTTGTTTTTTCCTGCTTTTCCAGTAGTCCCCATTCCCTAGGGTGACTGAACAGCTGAAGTGGAGAAGTGCTTTCTAAAGTGCTCCAGCAGAAGGAAGGAAGGAAGGAAGGAGTGACAGAGTTTGCACCTGCCTGTTGTGGTCTTTGATGAAAGCCAGGCAGGGGTATCAATAGCTGCTAAAACCAAAAGGCCAGATGTTCATGGGAATGTTCCAAGGGATGGATCAGAGACTGGTGGGACCTAACACACTGATCAATCTTTATGTCACCAAGAAAGGTAATCAGACGTATATGACATATGAACCATTTTCTTTCTTCCTTTTTCTTGCTCACTGTACTGGGAATTATAACCCAGGGCCTCACACATGCAGGGCCAGTGCTCTACCACTAAACTATATCCCAGCCCTTTTTATTTTTTACTTTGAGACAGAGTCTCACTAAGTTGCCAAGGCTGATCTTAAACTTGCGACCCTCCTCCCTCAGCTGGGATTACAGGTCTGCAGCCCCATGCTTAGCACCTGTAAAGCAGTCTTAAAGGAGCATAGACCACTGGCTCTGAGTTGGATCAAACTTCTCTAGATCCTAACAACCAGTTTACAGCGACCAAAGAGGCCAGAGATAACAGTTTTAAACAAAATGATGTGACAGAGATGTCATCAGCCAAATGTGGAGTGTAGGGGATGCGCCAGCATCTCTTCAAGGGTAAAAGCCATACAAACAACAGGGAGGCCCAGCCGCCAGACACGGAGAGGCAGTGAGCATGTCCCACAAGTGTTACTTGCTTGACTCCTGTTTGCACAAGACAAAGTGTAAAAATGGGGCAGTAAGGGAAATTTGAATGCTGGCTGGATATTTGGTAATGTTTTTTAAAGGATCTTATAAGAAACATAGGTGAAACATGTCTTAGATTTGCTTACAAAAACCAGTGAGGATTATGTGCCAGTGTAAATAGCTGGAGGCAGAAATGAAATGACACTGGCCGTGACTCTCCACTGCTGACTGGGTGATGAGCATGTGAAAAATCATGGTACAATTCTGTGCTCTCTCTTCTGCACATGTTGGAAACTCTCCATGACGAAAAACTAGAGAAATGATTCAAAGGTGTAACACATAGTAGACACTTCATAATATTTGTTCCTTGCCCTTTGTTCTGACTCAAGCAGCTTCAATTTTAATACACAATTACTCTATAGTCACTATAGGCTACACAAACTGGGCCCTGAGGTCTAACTCCAGAATTTTATTTTATAGTCCCCAGTATTCCTTTAAAGTTTTTCTATGCAGAGAAAAAATAATTGGGCCACTTGACGTTGTCAATATTTGTTTTATATTTAGCAAGATGATACCTGGGCTTCTTGCATGTTAATAATATTATCTTTAAAAAGATTATTAAGGGGCTGGGATTGTGGCGCAGTGGTAGAGTGCTCGCCTTGCACGCATAAGGCACTGGGTTCGATCCTCAGCACCACATAAAAATAAAATAAAGATATTCTGTCACCTACAACTAAAAAATAAACATTTAAAAAAAAAAAAAAAAAAAAAGATTATTAAAGTTGGGGCTGGGATATGGCTCAGTGGTAGAGCGCTTGCCTACCATGCGTGAGGCATTGGGTTCAATTCTCAGTACCATATATAAATAAATAAAACAATAAAGGTCCATTGACAACTAAAAAAAATATTTAAAAAAAAAGATTATTAAAGTTTATCAATGACTGCATTGCCAACTGTGAAACATACACCATCAGAAAGACAGAAATGCATTTCTGTTCACAACACACTCATGAAGGCTGGGCTACAGCTCAGTGGTAGAGTGTTTGCTTAGCATGTGTGAGGCACTGGGTTTGAACCTCAGTACCACATAAAAAAATAAATTAATAAAATAAAGATATTGTGTCCATCTACTACCAAAAATATTTTTTAAAAATACACTCATGAAGCATTTCATTCTTCTTCAGATGCGGAGTATGTTGGGGAGAAGATGAGAATAACTCTCTATTCTGGAAAAACTGTTCACAGGACAGAAGCAAGAGATCTGTTGGGGTGGGTCTATGAAATCAAAAGTCCTCCCTGCTCAGCTGTTGCTCCCAGCTTCTCCAGGCCTGCCCACAAGCCAATGCTCCAAGGTTGGGCAAGGGCAGAGGACAGGGTACCTGGCACTAGGGCTCTTGCAGGGCACACTTCTCAGCTGATGGTGCTATCTCAGTGCCTGTGTGATGTCTGAGATTCTCAACTCCTAGGAAAACCAAAGGAGACTGATATGATTGAGTTATGGCACCCCTAAATTTCAGGAGCAGCAGGCAGAGTTCCAGTGATGCCAAGGTGGGAGAGGGTGGCTTCCTTGGGTCACTGACATCCTTACCCATGCACAAGGCTCCAGCCAGAGTATCTCTGTGAAGCCAGACTGCAAACTTCGCAATGGCTTAGCATCTCTTCTAATGCTAGGCTGATCACAAAACATCAACAATTGCTGGTGAAACTAGAAGAATATCTAATACTCCAGTCACTAGAAACATATCAGTCATGTCTAATACCTACCACTTTGTGCACAAAAATTATCAGCAGCATTTTGATCATGTCATAAAGCACATAATTTATAAAATGAACTTCTTACCTACTAGGTAAGAATACTCTAAAATTAGGGCACGATTGGTTGTTTTCCCATTCAATTTCTGAAAAGCCAGCATTTAAATCAAGCATTCAGCAGAAGAGACTACCGTGGAGATAACAGTATTATAAAAATTGTAGTTAAAATATAAAACCAGATACAAGTAACTTTTTCAAATTTAAATACAGGACAGACTTGAATTTTAGCAGAAGAGTCAGTACCATGTTATTCCAGTTTAGTGAGGGAAAAACTATCATGCAATCACCCACATGAAAGTATTACACCCTTCCACACACATCAAGCTTTTGAAATGAACCAAAGGGGTGTAATGAAAAAACAATGAGCCCAAGTTCAGGCTCTAGGTTCCTATCACAAGCAACACTGAGCCAGGCCGAGCACTTAGGCACCCAGAGTGGCCATTTCCTCATCTGTAGAGGGGAAATGCTGCAGACTGTCTTGAAGTTTAAGCTGGGCATGTGCACGAATGTGCCTGCGAGGCCTAGTAACTGCTGGCCCAATCATACTTCAGCACTACTTGTGTTTACACAGCAGTACAGGAACAAAGACCTAGTGTGCAAGGCCTGCTGTTAAATGTTTTAATATTTAAGAATTCTTTTCAGTCACTAATTTGAAATACCTAAAGAAAATCATGCTGCATGGTTTGGTTAACAACCAAGCCAAAATAAAGTTACAATTTTTTTTTTTAAAGTTTACAATAATACTGAAAAAGCAGCCCTAGTTGGACATTTGTACTTTAGCATAATAGGGCTGGCAGAGACAATCAAACTAAATATTCTTACTGGCAGGTGAAAAAGGTCTCTGTGCTCATTTCCATGACGAGACACAAAAGAGGAAAACTGCAGTCTATAGTCTTCTTGTGTAAACATGGAAACACTAACAAGAGTCATGGCCACGATGCAGTGGTCATAAAGTCAGCTCTGAGCATCAGTTTGGAAATATCTGTATTCCTAGGCACATTTCCCTCCCTCCCCACTCTGTTCCAGCAGCACTGCCATGCAAGCCACCCCTCCCTGTCTGAGCACACATACAGATAATGCATGGCAGACTGACACTGGCCTCTCAGATGCACCCTCAATTCCACCAGAGCTTTACAATAAGTATGTTTCCTAAAAACGTAATATTTAGTCTTAAAAGTCCTTTAGGCCCTCAGAATAGAATGCATGGGGAAATACACTATTCCCATTATGTATTTCTGAAAACCTCTGTTATTCTCATTTTCATAGAGAAGCTGCTCAAATTTCAAAGTTAGACCCTCCAGAAAGAGGGGTATATCCAGCACAGTGCTAGACAGGCAGCACCCACTGTTTGCCAGGTGGGCTGCTGTGCAATGGGGAATGGGGTGCTGGAGGAACCCCCACCTTGAAGGAAGGCCAGAGTAGGTGGTGTCTGGCAGGAAAGCAGACCACCAGCTGGCCTGGCTGGATCGCCATCCCACACCACTGGCCTGCACACAGAACAGGCTTGCCCAGGAGCAGAAGCAAAATGCCCCAGGGTCCAGCAGTGTGTTAGCACCACAGCCCACATGGGAGGGACGTATCCAGGCAGAGAAATAACCTTTGGGGTCAGTTAATGGTACTGGTTTTCCAGGTGTCAGTTTAACAAAGATATTTCAAGAATCATTGACTCTCAGCTTTGGGCAAGTGTGATGCATGGACAGGTTGGATGCTGTGTGGCTGTCTTTGTGGATGACTCCGATTCTGCCTACATAAGCAGCAAAAGGTGGAATGACTATGACTGACAGGACTCTGAACAAACAGCCACATTGCTGACTACAGCAGACACGCCTCTCTCTGGATCTGCAATCACCCAGGACAGTCTCAGCCCTGGAGAAACTGTTGTGAGAATGAGAAGAACAGAGGTGGTGGGCCATCTCCAGCAGGGCTATAGGGACAGGGGACCACAACCCCAACTTAGTGTGGCTGAGAAACGATGTAGAGAAGGGGAAAGTGGCCTATGGGCAAGCAGATGGACTTCAAGGGCTGAGCCAGACAGTTTGAGGTTTATCTGATGGGTACTAAATTATCACTCTACGTTATCACTCTAAATTATCACTCTGACCCAAGTGATGCATATTTAAATTAACATGGTAGCAAAGAAGTCACCAAGAGGGAGGTATAACCTTGTTAAGGTACACCTAGGAGGAAATTGCAAAGGCAGAATCAGAAGAAAGTAAGATAGGAGTTGAAGCTGAAGAGCTAAATTTGAGTACTGATTCTACCTTTTGCTAGTTATGTAATCTTGAGCAAATTACCTAACCTCTCTGGGCTTTCATCTTCATCTGTATATTAAGAACTATCTCCTTGGGCTAGTGTGAAGACTACAAGAGTTAATCCATGAAAAAGGATACAGAGCATGAGGCAGAGCCTGGAACAAAGTATGTCCTACAAGTACACCTCAAAAGTCAGCTGACTTTCTTTTCCGTGTGTGTCTGAAATAGGATAAAAACTGGAGTGTGATGCCTGGGAATGTAAAATGTAGAGGCCCCATGATGACCAGCTGCTGAAAGAAATGGAGACTCAGCCTGAAGAATGGAGAAAACTGATGAAGAGATCAAACTGAAGGAAAAGATATAAAGCTTCCCTAGGACCCACTTGATCAGCCGAGACAGATGCAGGAATCATGCTCATTAGCCCAACAGGAGCTCAACTTGCTCTCAGGCAGGAGTGACCATGGGGAGTGTGCATGGGCACGCACAGAGCCAAGGCCTGCTCTACACAAGGGGACTCTGCAGGACACCCTCAGATGCCCTGGGCCCTTCTTGCCTCTGGAGTCTGCTTAGGGCACATGGTGGCCTCCCATTCCACCAGATGGTGAACTGGGAGGGTGAGTGTTGCAGGTGACCCAGATCCACTTCTGGAAACCTTGGCCACTGCCCGCATCTTGCACTAGGCTTGTGGAAAGACTAACGTGTACTGGAGAATGAGTGGGCAGCACCGAGAATGCCTCCGCCATTAGGCCCGAGGGTCTTTCCCTGGAACAGAGACACAAGACCCACTCTGCTGAGGGTGTGTGTACAACAAAAGACAAGAAGTTACGTTTTAATGTTGGATGCTAAGAGAGAATCTAGTATCAACTAGGCAAAAGAACAAAACCAAATGTCAGGAAAAACTACCTCATAACAAATTAAACAGGAATTGAGTCCCTGCTATGCCAGAGATTGAGGACTAATGTTATCAGGAAGCTACAATTTTAGAAATGAAACATATATGTTCATATTTTTGTCCAACAACAGAAGAAACACATGTATGCAGCTCCGCCAGTGGTGCTCGTGCCTGCATCAACAGCCAGCACGGGCCCTTGGAAGGGGCTGTCTCCAGCCTCTCTCTTTCCTCTATCTTCCTTATTTTCAGATTGGAAAAAAAGGCACATGTATTTTAAAAACATACAAGAAAGGCACACCACACTCATCACACCAGCAAATAGTTAAGATGATGCTCATGCCAGCACCTTAACTATATGTAAAAGAAGAACCATACCAAACACCATTGTGTGTTCACTGAGAAAGACAAAAACCACTTGAAGATGTTTCACATTTCTTGAAGTTCAAAAGACAATAAAATAAATGTATGAAGCATATGGTTTCAAATTCTGCTGAACTGCAAAGATAAATTATGATGGCAATACTAAAAGTAATGATTTTTACTCCAAATATGATTAACATGAAAAACTGAAAAACAACCCAGAATTTACACAGCCCAGAGAGTAATCTGGTATTTCACATGGCTCATCTAAAACAACAAAACCTCTGAGAGCATTTACAACTACCTAATGATGGCAAAAACCATGCAAATCTCCATTCTAAGCTAGTCCGGAAGGAGCCTTCACACTAGAAGTGGAGAGAGGTCTGCAATGCTCTTCGTCTGGCAGCTTGCTGCAGAGACCTTTCCCTTGGGCCCTTACCTGACACAGAGACCGCATGTGTCCGCACGCCTTGCTTCTCACTGTTGGCCAACCTGCAAGAGATGAGGGAAGGGTGAGCGCTGTCTTCCCAGGTCCAAGTATCCAGGCCCCACCCAATGGGAAATGGCCCTGGATTAGAAGGATCCCACTTCACAGGGAGATTATAGATTTTAGATGAGTGTTTTGTTTTGCTTTTTAAATTGCATTCTGGTACTTGAGGAACTACCTGGGGAGACTGCTTTCATGCTTTAAAGATAAGAAATTAAAATAGATAACTGGGCTGGGGCTCAGTTGCAGAGTGCTTGCCTATCATGTGCAAAACCCTTGGTTCATCCCCAGAATCACAAAAGAAAGAAAGAAATTCATTAAAAAAGAGTCATCTAAAGAAATGCTTAACTTCTCTGAGAAAGTTACTCATTGTGGTAGCTTAAAACTGGCAATATCATGCAATGTGGTGTGTGTGAATGATACAGAATTTTGTGTTTAAAATGCTAGACTGTAAGGACTGCTGAAAAGTTAGGAGAAAAAAAAGCCACACAGCTGGCACTGAATTTCACTCTCTAGGATATAACCTGAGGACTAGTGGGTGGGGATCAGTGACAGAGGCTTGCCTACCATGCATAAACCCCTGGGTTCCATCCCCAGCACTGTGGGAAAGGTTTTTTTGAAACACTGTAACATGATTGATCCATCTTAAATTTACACCGTGTAAAAAAGCCAGGAAGTACACTGAGACATATTGTCATTCACAGACTGAAAAGGGGTAATATTCTGGAACTATTTCAAATCTTTTATCTTTATTATAAAAATTAAAGTTCTTTGCTAAGGAGTCACCCATTTCTCTCCTGTTATAGCTGCATGATCACAGCTTTTGCTGCTGATGCTTTTTCTTTTTTCTTTTTTAACATGTCACAATTTTTATTGCAACGTGGCCATTTTTGTGAGGGTGAGGAGTTTGATTGCAAAATAATGCTCCCTTTAGAGCTCCCTTCTACAGAAATTGCCACCATGATTGACATTCAAAATATCTTTAGTGCTGCAAGACTCATACAGTAAACACAGAACTCCTACATTTACTTAACTGTAGGCTCAATCAAAAGCAAAAGGCATTAATGACCAGCTACTTCCTCTAGGAAGACGTGGGAAATGGGCATGAACACTAGGCACCAGAATAAAGGTACCCGTTGCTCACAGGGCCAGTGAAACTCAACTGGCATTTCCTTAGGAGATTAAACTTATTTTTTAAAAAGTGCTAAAAGTGCATAGTGTTATAACTGTGCTGCCACGTCACACAGGAAGTCTGCAGAGCGGGCGAGGCACACGAGTGCTGCAGTGAGCACGACTGCACAGAGCACTGCAGGAGTGCACCGGCTGGCCAGCAGACAGTGCGCCCCAAGTGTCCACTCTGCTGCACTTTGCAGGACTCCAGACTGTTCACACCAACAGCCACATTCACGGCAGTGCTTGCTGAAGGGGGGCACACAGCCAACTGTTAGGCCAAAATAAGACAGGAAGCACTCCTTGGGTCCTACATAAAATCGACCCTATTAAGGTGTCAAATGGCAATCATTGACAGGTGCCTTGAATGAATGACATCTCCTTCATTCACTGTGCTGGAAGGGCCCCGTGGAAAGGGGGGAAAATACCTCATGCTATTCCAATGGACAAAGTGGGAGAAATGAAAACCCCTTACGATCCACAAGGCACTTGATGGTCATTTTATACAATGGTCTTTCTTCAAGTGCAACTACTGCATTGCCTCCCAATTTCTCTCCAAGTGTCGAACGGTTCCTAATATCATCCAAGCCATTTACTTGCCAACTTGTGTTTACTACCTGCATATTATTTTTGTTTTGTTTTGTTTTGTTTTGACACTGGGGATTGAACCCGGGGCAATTTACCACTAAGCCACATCCCCAGCCCTTTTCCTTTTTTTTATGTTAAGACAGGATCTTATGAAGTTGCTGAGGTTGGCCTTGAACTTGTGATCCTCTTGAGTGGCTGGGATTATAGGTGTGTGCCACTGTGCTCGGCTGTATTTCCTTTTCACAGCATCATTAGAGCTAGCATAAATCATATTCCTTTTTAAAGTGTGAGCTTTTAGAAGCCCAGAATATACACACTAGGTCTTTATTCTTATACTCGTTTTGTATGTGGTATCCTACAAAGCATCTCAGCAATCATTTAGAGGTAGCAACCTCACAGAAGATGTGTAGGGGTCCTCTCCACTATCGACAACATCACCCACCAAATCTGCTTTGCTTCCTCTACAATTATTTGTCTTTTGTCATTGCTTAAACAGAAGGGAACTGCTTCTTTTTCTGATCTCCACTTGTGTAGATTTCCTTACTTTCACACCATTAAAAATGTTGATGATTTCATTATTCCCTGTAACTCCAGATGACCTTATGCCTCTGGCGACTACACCGAACTGCACCCCTGGGCCTCATGGACCCTCACCTGCATGGGCACTGCTCCCCAGTCTGTGGTCAGCATGCTTGCCCCGCCAGCTTCCTGCCATCATTCTCAGCAGTGGCAAGAAGTGTCCTGCAGCTCTGGCATTTATGCAAACTCCACTCTTCAAAAGTCTGCTTCATTAATTCTGTTTTTCTAGTGTTTGTTTTCATTTCTGCTGCTGCCTTCTTTCACTTTTGTATCTGTGTTTATAATTTCCATGTTTTAAACTTCGAAGTCATTCCTTCACTCTCCACAAGGAAAAGGAGTGAAGACGAGCAGCAAGCAAGCATTCCTTCCCGACCTGGGTGGGACCCTCTTCATTTCTCAACAGTGCAGACTCTGTCAAGCACTCTTCCTCTAACCCAGAGGAGAGCTACTTCACCCCTCACCTGCCGGCCCGAACAGCTATGGTGCACCCCCAGGCTAGATCCTGGCAAGGCCAGGCCTGCAATTCCACAGTGTTCAGAGAGCTGACTGCCAGTGCAACAAGTGGTTAAGAAATAAGCTTTACAGGGAAATTTACAGGAAAATGCTACCAGCATGCCCTCTGGCTTGAGGGCCCAGTTTTCTAGAAGTAATGTAGGAACAGACCTGAAAGATGAACAGGGCTTAGGCAAGGGGTAGGGGTAGAGTGTGTCATGCAGGGGAAGAGCGTTGTCAAAGGTTGTATGGAAAAGAATGGACAGTTTACTTTAGCAACTGAAAAAGTCCAACAGAGCTGAAGAATGCAGTGAGGCATGGTGAAAACCAGGGCTGGAAGAGTCTGTAGGAAGTGGCGGGGGGGCAGACTTTGCAAGACAGGACACTGTAAGCTGTCTGAAGAGTGACAGTAAGCCAGGTAAGAGCTTGAACTAGGGCTGTGCCTGGTGCTACAAGGTGGAGAAGGACAGAATGGTGGCAGAAATGGGTAGGAATGTCTGCAGGAGGTGTACAGACACAAGTGGACATAGTGGCCCTGAGACTGGCCTGCTTGTGTGGTGGGCCTTGACTGGGGTCTGGGAACGTGGGTTGAAAGAGAGTTCCCATTGTCTTGAGACAGTGGTAAGCTATGCCTGAACTGCTTACATGAATAATACAGTTCATGCCAGACTCCTGCTTTCCTTGTGGGAGTCTGGCTTGTGGTACGTGGCACGTCACCAGGGCCCATAAAAACCCAGGGCACCGAGACTTCCCAGGCAACATGCTGGGGGAGCACGTCCTGTGTGCCCCCGAGAGACCCTTGATGGCCTGGCTTTGCTGGGCTCTGCCCTTTTGCTATGTGATCACAGGCTGCGTTCTATGAGTCCTCTACAGACCCGCTGGGTTGAGTGGTCTTGACATCCCTGACAGGGTTCACTGCTGAGGAAGGACAGGAAAAAACCATCCCAACACGAGGGGCAGTGGGTCTGATCCATCTAGAAGGGCAACTAGAACAAGCCACAAGGGCTGTGCAGGAGAGGACAGAGCACCAGGCCCTCCTGGTGTCCACTGCTTCTCCATCTGCATAAGGACTGCTGAAAACTAACTCTCACATCTGGCCCCAGTTCCTAGCACTCTGGCTACAATTACAGAGCTAATTACATGGGTTCCTTTGGCATTACTATTTGACTTCTTTAAAGACCAACACATCTATCATGAAATTTGAGACATAAACAAGCAAAAATATTAGCATAAATTATTGATGTTTAATTTTCCTACTTGTAAAATAGCAGAACAGCACCTCTTTTCAGGTTCTCGTAAGGTTTGTGATAAGGACATGAAGCGAGTATTCAACAGAAAGTATTACCATGATGATATTCTTTAGCTCCTTAATTAAACCTCAAATAAAGAAAAACTAATGTTAACTTTTTCATTAAACTTAAATTCCTATTAGAATTGGCAATCGATTTGGTTCGTGATGGGATGGAGAGGCGTGGGAGTTTTCAGGCAGTAGGTGACATGGCACAGCAGATCCCATACTGCTCTCCCGGCACAGGACAAGTCAAACAGAGCAGGACTTACTTGGGTATCGATGGCAAAGCCCGTTCACCTTCTGAGGAAAAAAAGGAAAGAGAGCCATGAGGTCACTTTCATTCCTGTTGCGAAGACTATGCATAGAAGCCAAGGAATAAGGGTGAGCCTCCTCCCGGGACTTAGCAGTACTCCTTTAAACAATCAGCGCACTGTCTTAGCTGTCCGAATACCTATCACAACGCAGACTGCTATGTGCATCTGTTTAAAAGGCTTGCTGAATCATAATAAAGAACAATGATGATACGTTGGTAAAAGATTTCTAAAATCAAAATCAATCTTCCTTGCCAAAGGACCAAACATTCTGCATTTTGACAAAACTGTTTACCAGTAACAGCTCCGAAACCCGTTCAGGCAGCCTGGCGAAACACCAGGGAAACAAGGCTCAGATGAATTTAACTGCCAGAGGAGTTACTGCACCCAAGAAGCAGAGGCACGGGGACGACCCTGAAGGCCAGAAAGTGTGCCAAGCAGACAGCTGCCACAGTGCTTTGAGTGGGGCCCTTTTGTGCAGAGCAGGGCAGCTCTTCCTTTGGGGTGCAGTGACTGGCTCATGTAGGGGATCATGTGCTCTTCTCCAGTCTCCTTCTCTGAGTCCTTCCTTGTTTTCGCCTCTTTAAATCCAAGTTTATTTTTCTCAATCCAGCTGATCACCATTTGGTACATTATATACTTTGTTATTTATTTTGTCTTAACAGTTTATTTATGGTATTTATGTCTCCATGAATATTCCAGGCATGCAGGGCTTTGTGTGTTATCTGCTGCTATGTTCCTGACTCAAGTCTGGAAGGCAGTAGGTGCCTAATGACCTCATGAGGGCAGGCCTCCTTCTCCAGCCTCACTTTCTACTATTCCCAGATCCTGTCCCTGGCACACAGTGCCACCCTGACCGTGTTAGGCCCACCTTCACAGGAGCTCTCCTTCCAGTGGGAACATTTCTCCCTATTCCTTACCAGGCTTCTGAAGCTCAACTTGAGCACCGTCTCCTGCAGACCTGCACCTGGTACACGCAGGGCACACCACACAATGCACTTCTGTGGACTACTGCCCCGTGGCACCCTGACACCTGCAGAGCACATGGCACTGAGGCAGCTCTCAGGCCACTGCTCGAGGAAGGAGGACGTAAGTTAACCTGGTGCGCCCAAGTGACTGCCTCTTTCAGCAGTGCTGTGAAACCTGGATAACAGGGCACACCCATGCCCCATGGCAGAACCACAGCAGCTCAGTGCCAGCAGCACCACCTGCCGAGCTGGACAGCCAGCTAGCACGCCCTGAAGACCACATGTCAGAGTAGGGAAGACCACAAGGAGCTGAGCACCGGCAGGCACGACTACTACACCACACCCAACACCATCATTTACCAAGATGGCCTTTCTAACGACACAGGGGTGTGATATTTAGATTCCGCTTTTAGATTTTTTGTGCTGTGAAATTTCTACTTCCTCTGAGAGAAAACCAGCCATTCCATTTGTGAATGATACAGATTCCAAAGTAACTGGGCAGGCAGAAGCTGGCCATGGGAAGGTGAAGACCAATTGGAGAGTCCTGAGAGCGAACCTGAGGAAGTGAGAAGGCAGCAGACACCAGCACCAGGCATCAGGAAACCCTGTGCTCCTTAACTGGAGGGCTCAGTGTGGGGATTAGGTTTCAGCACTCCTTTAAACCCATCAGACTGCTAACTGAGTTAACACAGATTCTCGTGTCCGTCGGGATGGCTCTTACTCCTCTGCATACATTCTGTTAAGAATCTTTACATCACCTTACATTTTGTTTCAGTTGTAGGACTTTCAATTTCAATTTCTTTTTTTTTTTTTGGTACCGGAGATTGAACTCAGGGGCACTCAACCACTGAGCCACATCCCAGCCCTATTTTGTGTTTTATGTAGAGACAGGGTCTCACTGAGTTGCTTAGCACCTTCCTGTTGCTGAGGCTGGCCTTGAACTCACGATCCTCCTGTCTCAGCCTCCCTAAGTGCTGGGATTACAGGCTTGAGCCACCGCGCCCGGCTCAATTTCAATTTCTAAATAAAAGTTTTTCTCTACTGGTCTTCATGCATTTAATAAAGATTCACTGTAAGAAATCTAAATGGTGACCTGCACCCAGTGAAGAACCTGGGAGAGCTGACAGCTGGTTCCCCGGGAGCACTGCCCATCTGCAGCACTGTCCACCTCACACCTTCCTTATGCCGTGGGCACTTAGGACACACCCCCGTGTGGACACACAGGCACACACTGCATGTGGGTGCTGCACCCCACACTAAGCTACCTGGTCATTCTCAACAGCTCCAGCGCTGTTGCTTGCTGCTCCCCACTCTGCCTCTAGCACCTACTGCCAGGGGCAGTGCAATGGCGCTCATCCCTGTGGCAGTGCTGCCGGGGAACCAGCCACAGCACTCCTGTGCCTGCTGGCAGTGCTGCACAGCGGCACCACTCAGGTGGCAGCAGGCTCCCAACACCTGCCATGGTGGCTGACAGCTACTGTTTTAAAAAACAATCTAATAAATGCAAAGTGACACATGTCCCTGTCTGGGTCCATGTTTACGGGAGGTCTGCACGTCTGTTCTCCTATGAGTTCATTCTTTTTATGTCGGGCTGCCTTTTATTCAATGAGCCTGAAGGACACATCACAGAGAGTTTTAATTCCTTACTGCAGGTGTCACCAGCTTCTCCCCTCTGTG
>CM053400.1:179635586-179688332 GCA_028644305.1 Xerus rutilus
TTTTGGTACTAGGGATTGAACTCAGAGGCACTCGACCACTGAGCCATATCCCCAGCCCTATTTTGTGTTTTATGTAGAGACAGGGTCTCACTGAGTTGCTTAGCGCCTCGCCGTTGCTGAGGCTGGCTTTGAACTCGCGATTCTCCTGTCTCAGCCTCCCTAAGTGCTGGGATTACAAGCGTGAGCCACCACGCCCGGCAGACCTTCCCATTCTTACCCTCACCCCTATCCAGTCTTCCCATCATTCTAGGGGAACAAATCTCAATTAAAAAATCCACATGTGGCTTTTCCATATATATTTCTGACTACTATTCTTTAAAAAAGGTTTGACTTCAATATTATATCAAGTAGGCAATAAATATGGTTTGCTTCAGGGACTTATAATCAAGTTGTTATGTAAAGGACTGGGCTACAGCTCAGTGGTTGAGTATCTGCCTCGTAGGCCAATGCCCTGGGTTTGGTCTTTGGCACCACGAAAATTACAGTTATGTAATATATAAACACACTAAGACTCAGAATAAGACAGGAAACTTCAAGCTTAATGATCCATCCTGAAAGACACTGTAGAATGGGCTGCGCCAATGCCCCGCTCTTCGTGCAGAGCACTTTCCTTCGTGCTCTTCCCTGTGAATGCGACTCTTACAAGCACCTCATTCTCATGTCCCACAGCAGAGCGCTCCTCCCTTCAGGACCACGAAGTGCATTAACTGTGCAACAGGCATGAGAAGAGGCCGACACCTTAAATGTGGAATAGATCAGCACCTACTGTTTGAATGCTGTTAATATGTATTAAAAATACTCACAAAACAGTGATTAAAGACATTTTGGTAAGTTAGGATAAAATTAGAAAGTTATTTACTAAAAAGGACATAGATGATACACAACATTTAACATTTGCTCCAAGGCACTTTCTGAAGGAATTTGCCCAAGATACTTAAATATTTGCAAGGCATATACTCCTACTTAAAGCACAAAGTGAAAAATCAAATACTTGTGGCTGTAAAGGTTTTAACTGAAGGGCGCTTCCAACATTTCTGAAAGCAACTTTTGCTACATTTTAGATAAAGAAAAACTTCAACAAACATACACATTTTACAAGAACATGTAGACAGGCTCCCCTGGTGCACTCTTCGTGGGAAGATCCTCTGCTAGGTGCATCTTATCTGGGCCTCATGCAGACGGGGCTCAGTCAGAACAGCATGACTGTGGCCTCAGCTCTTGCTCCAGAGCACAAGTGTCCCCACCTTCTAAACGTGACTCGTATTTGAGAAACAGGCCCACTGTACCTAGGGAACTCTGTGGCCAGATGCACTCCTACAGGGCAGGCGGGGCTCTCTGGGCTCCATCTCAGGAATCAGTCTTTGTCATTTGCTTTGCTTGTGTGTCCCTTCGCTCTGGTCACTGTTTAACTCAATCTAGCTTGTTGGACACACCGCACTGGAATGAGATTCTTTCTGACCATCCTGGTCACTGAGTGAATGCTGGAAGGGGTCTTGGCCACTAGAGCAAACTTTGCAGAGTGCCCATCTACCTGCTGCAAACCCCTTTAAGTTACCATTTGGGACCCACCTAATAACCCTACAAGGTGTCACCTTCCCTCTTTTACAGGAGTGGTCTCAAAGTCAAGGCTAATACAGTGCGTCAATACCCCACAGGATGGAAGAATGTGACTGAGCTTCTGTGCAAGCCCGCCCTCCCAGCCTCCCAGCACCAGGAAGGCAGGTTGGGTGCTCCGCTCTGTGGAATCAGGCACTGACAGATGGCAGTGCTGTGGACTCACGACATGAGCCACTAGCTGACACAACCACAGAGCCCGGGCCGCCCTGATTCATGCTACACTAGTGTCTTGCTGGGGATATTTTCATTTAATTATTTATTATTTATTGGAATTCTGAAACTCCAGATTCTCTGGAATAAGCTTTGTTTGCAAAACCCCTGTGGCATTTCTGAAAGGACAGACTCCTTTCTAGGTTAATTATTCCTTCTAATATTGAATTTCACATAATGATTTAGAATTTACTTTGTTCAATTATTCTAAGCTTTTGAAGTATGTTAGAAAAAGCATGAAAGAAACTTTATTTAACATGAGTTAAAAGCGACACTTCCTAAAAACAGAATGAAAGTCTTGAAATTTTACTTAAAAGTACTTATAGTAACTTAGAAAACACACTAAGTGGGCTGTGCAAACAGGGGCCTATGAGTGCAGGCCAAGATGTCTTTATGCTCTACTTGCTTGTGTCAAGCACCAGATCACCTACCCAGAGAAGCAAGCATCCGATTACAGGACCCTTATCCATCCATCTGGTCTTCACATTGCAGCGTGACAGAACAAGGGGAAGGCTGCCAGGGGAGCACCTCTAACTGCTCAGGAGGCAAGAGGGGCCAGGACAGAAGCGGAGCCTCACCTCTCTGAGGTCTGATGATGAAGGACTGCGTGGCTCCACTCACCAGCCGGCAGTACCCATCTATCAGGTCCGCCATGTTCTCCGCGATGCTCAGGGATGGGGCTGTCACTGTCAGAGGCTGAACAGGGGAAAAACCAAGAAAGAAACACTATTGTTCTTCCAGCAACCAGAGACACAGCTGCACTGACATCAGACCTCCACAACAGGGACCAGAGAGGAGTGTGCGAAACAAAGCTCGTCTCCAGACTAGAGCGCGGCAGGCAGGCTACTCGTTAAGGACACCATTCCTCAGATGTGCAACACAAGACCACTCCAGCCAGGGGAAAAGAGGACGATCACTTCAAATAAAGCTCACAAAAGGTGGGGATAAAAGGTGGGAAAATGTTTTTCTTCAGAGTGTCTGGCTCCCCTAGCACACTGTAACTGGGGAAGGATGTGGATAACTGGTGAGCTGAAGCAAAACTTGTTTTAGAAGTGAGACTAATGTGGTGTCCATTTTTATTACCGTCTATCACAATTTTTCTAACATTAAAGAAAATTAGCAAAATTCCACTGTTTTTAGCATACCTAGTGTGCTCTGCCCAAACATTTAGAATTCATTCTTCTCAAATGTTCTATCTGATAAATTTCCTAAGACCTATCTTTAAGAGTTCTCCAGGTCACAGTAAAAGCTGTGCTTCATTTTCAAATCCAAGAACGTCCTAGCATTCATGTCTCCTTCCACCTGAAGTGCTCCCTAAACCATCATCCTAAACACCATTGGGGGACAACTGGGGACAGAGCAAAAATGATGCTGGAGTTCATCACTGATGCTTCCAGAAACTGCAGTTTGCAACAAGTTTTTAGTCTTCTATGGGAGTATTTGTTGATCCTGAGAATCAACAAACTTCTGGAGCCCTACCCATCATGAACTCAAAACACCACAGAGTGGAAGAGTGAGGAAGCTCCTGAGGAGCTGCACTGAGCAGGGGAGGCCCAGGTGTCCACTTGACTGTCCACCTGAGTGTAGTCAGCCCATCTTTCAGTGGGTCATGCCACATGGTGCTTGTCAGAAGACCATTTCTGGTGATACTGCTTGCTTTTAATGCACTGCAGCATGGTGATTTAGAGTAAAACCTGTGGGTTCACCTGCTGCAGTGTGAACCCATCCCTGTCAAAAGTAAAACTGTGGCGAGGCTGTGCCTCAGCTTCCTCATCTATGGGGTTCATTAAAATAAAAGTACCTCCTTTGCTTCGTGTTGACACCATCACAAGCCTCATTAGGACGAGCCACTTCCGCTATCACCCTGTTACTACCCACAGCCCATCACACACAGCACAGGCTCAGAGTGGACACAGAGATATTATTCCAAGAACTTGATTTCCTTGATGCTTTGTGATCATCTTTAATTATCTTCGTAACAGTGTTCTTGACTGACTTAAAATTGGTCTCCTGTCCTATCCTTGGGAACATTTAATTATTATTTGGAAAGTAACTCTTACAAAAATGAGAAAGTTGTGATTCTGATGATCCATGAAAAAACTTCATCCTCATCCTAAAAAATATCATTTCTAAACTGGCGTGATGCTTTGCTTTCCCTCCCAGTGAGTGCAAGGGTCCCTTACCTCGGGTGCGCCTGCGATTTTGAGCTGCAGCATTCCTTTTCTGTCTTTGTCTTCACTGTTGGAATACTGAATGGTCTGCACTTGGGTGAAGTCAGCTAGATGTGTGGGCTTTGGGAAGGAAAGGATAAAACACTCACTTCACCAGTTCTGGCGGATATTCTGCCAAATTCTTGTGGCCCCAACTGCTAGCTCCTTCTCCTGAAGCCCCTCCCCAGTTTGGAGGCTAGAGGAGC
Organism: Xerus rutilus; assembly: GCA_028644305.1. Classification (NCBI taxonomy): domain Eukaryota; kingdom Metazoa; phylum Chordata; class Mammalia; order Rodentia; family Sciuridae; genus Xerus; species Xerus rutilus. The sequence goes on from CM053400.1 coordinate 179,639,830, forward strand.
ACTGACCCTGCACAGAGCTGTCTCCTGAGCTTCACATTTGGGGCATGTCCTGAGGATACCCAGACAAAGGAGCCAGTGAGGGAAAGTACAGCTCCCACAGAGGAAAGAAAGAAGCAGGAGCAGACTCTGCTTTGACCCACTGGCCAGCTTGGGATGGGCACCTGTAAAGTGGTTGGAATGAAGCTCTAAGGTACTAGATGCTCTGCAGTGTGTTGGGGTAGGGAGACCACAGGCAAGCAAAGGGCCCCAGGAGACAGCAGTATCGAAAAAGCCCCCCATCCTGCACTGACTGGACTCCAGAACAGCCAGAAGCGACTATGGTCCAGGTTTTCTTCTTGGAAAGACAAGACGTACACAAGTGTCTCCTGATCTCCTAGCACTCCGTGACCACCACTGACCATCATTGTGCATGCTGATTCCTATATGACTGGTTGGTGATGGACGATGGTTGATGGCCGGTTCCTTAGCACACTTAAGGTGTCACAAAGGGTACCACAGGCTAGAGCAGGAGCGGCTCTTCAGAAAGGGCCTCACACTGGGTGCCCTCCTCAGCAAAGCATCATCCCAATCTGTTTTTTTTTTTTTAAATTTTTGTTTTTAGTTGTAGATGAACACAATATCTTTATTTTTTTTTAAAGATTTTTTTTTTTTTTAGTTGTAGATGAACACAATGTCTTTATTTTATTGCTTTGTATGTGGTGCTGAGGATCGAACCCAGGGCCTCACGCGTGCAAGGCAAGCGCTCTACCACTGAGCTACAATCCCAGCCCAACAATATCTTTATTTATTTTATGTGGTGCTGAGGATCGAACCCAGTGCCTCACATATGCGAGGCAAGCGCTCAACCGCTGAGCCATAGCCCCAGCCCCCCCAATCTGTTTTGAGGGATGCAACATGTACAGTGTGCACATGGCGTCCCTCCAGGCCCCCGCTCTCCAGCCCACCACCTTACACTGTGCTGAGAAACTTGCAACCATTTCCTTATTGGCTCCCTCACCCATGGGTGTCCCCTACCTGGAAGTCAGGGAGATACTTCAAAAATGTAAAAATCAGAGCCTTGTACACTGGTGTGCACCTGTGATCCTAGCTACTCAGGAGGCAGAGGCAGGAGGATCACAAGTTCAAGGCCAACCTCGGCAACTAAGTTTCTGTCTCAAAATAAAAAATAAAGCGGGCTGGGGATATAGCTTGTCCCCTGGGCCTAGCATGGGCAAGGCCCTGGATTCAATCCCTAGCACCACAAAAAAATAAAAATGAAAAATGAGTAAAAATATGAATCAGATCATATTTCCCTACTTTAAAAGCTACAACACAAATGCCATACCTCACACGACTTACAGGATAACATGACTTCCACGATCAGACACTCTGCATGACCTGACCCCTCCCCTGCCCTTCTGAGCTAATTCCCCATCATGATCTCATCTGCTGAGATCTGCTCCAGACTCACTGGGGTAAAACCATTCCAGGGGTGAGTGGCTTCTAGTGGACCAAAGCATAAGGCATGAGAATGATGACCAGGGCTGCCAGAGGTCACAAAGTGTGGCTTTCCCAGGTCCTGCAGTGTGAGGTTGCACTCACAGCACTGAGCTGCCCAGGGACACATCTCACATGTGTCCCAGGGATGGTACATTGCACTGCACTTGGAACTTCCCTGAGAGGTGTCACTGTTGTAGATAGGGCATTGCCGGGATCAGGACTTAGCTGCAATGCGCTGGCATCAGTCTCCATTTATACCCAATGCACATGTGCGTGTAACGGCAGATATGGGCTGCTCTGACGAGGAGATCCAGACGTCAGCATGCTGGTGTGGCACATGGACTGAGGCATATCCCCCAATGAGTATCAAGTGCTGTCATCTCAAAATTTTTTTAAAAAACTTGGAAGCACAGTAAGGAATTTAGGGTATGGAAATGACACACTGAAATACTTAGAATTGCTTTTTTCAATCTGCTGTTTCTTGCCTCACTCTGATACACTCCCTCAGGGCTCTTCTCCCCCACTCTCCTGCCATACTTCCACAGATTACTTTTGGTCGTCCTCTCCAGATTCTAAACAGGTGCACCTCAATATAATGCTGTCCAAAGTATTTCACGTATCCAGACAAGTGCTCTATTGGAACCGTAAGGACCTAGGTTAAATCCCCAGCAAGACACACACAAAAATCAAAACTGGACACCTCTCCAGATAAAATGGAATAGCACTATCCAAGTCTCACTAACATGCGTAAGACATTTCCTTCCAAAACTAAAGAATTCTGAAGAACCTTAACGGAGGTCTAGGCTTTCTCTCGTCTTTGCCCCCTTGAGCAAGAAGCACACTGGATGGTGAGGCCTGACGCGGGGCGCTGCCTTGGCGCCTATCTCCTTAGTCTGACTCCTCTCTGTCTACAGTCACACTTGAGCGGTGTCACAGGAACAGACTTACGTTGCAGCCCTTGTCTGTTAGGTAACTGATCCCTTCTTCCGGGCCGATTGCCAGTTCCACTGAAATAATCCAGCTTGACTTTTGAAGGTCAAACAGGTGAGGACAGAGGCATAGGAAGAAAAAGAAAGATTTTAGGTCAAGAGCCATGGATATATTAAAGGAGGGGGGTGGCTGGCTTGGTTTGCAATTAACCTATCTAAAAAAAAAAAGTAAGAGAATATATAACTTCACAGCTCCTAGGCCTGCTGAACCTAGAGGGGCACAGCCTGGCATTCCAGCAGGCCAGACGCTAGTATCTTCTTTGGCAAGATGATGTGAACAGGCAAAACAAGTCTTGGAGAACAGTTAATTGACAAGTTGCAGGCTGGAATAAAAACACCTGATTATGAACACATTTCTTCACTGCCCAAGTGAAGAAATACCACCTATACCCATGATATTATAAAACCATACCTATAATAACTACTTATCAGAGCATTATTTTAAAAATAATTGTGATAGAATACACATGACAAAATGTGCCATCTAACCATTTCTAAGGCTATTAAAGACAACATTATTCTCACATTGATATATTTTCTTTATGCACTTTCTCCCACTATAAAATGACAAAATAGTATTCTCAGTTTTAAAAAAAATAGACACAAATTGATTCTTCCAATCAGAAATTTAGATACACATAGATAAGAAATAGCAGAAGAAGCTAGGCACGTGGTGCACGCCTGTAATCCCAGTGGCTTGGGAGCTGAGGCAGGAGGATCTCAAGTTCAAAGCCAGCCTCTTCAAAAAGCAAGGCACTAAGCAACTCATTGAAATAACGTCTCTAAATAAAATACAAAAAAATAGGGCTGTGGATGTGCTCAGTGGTCGAGTGGCCCTGAGTTCAGTACCAAGTATCTGTCCCCCGTGTCCCCCCCCCCAAAAAAAAACAAAGAAAGAAAAAGAAACAGCAGAAGAAACCAAACTGGCCTATTTCTCCATGTTCCCATACTTACCCCCAGGGCACACTTGAAGCATTCTTTATCAAATCTGTACACTGGAGAGAGGATCTCAAAGAATTTCAGAATACTTTCTTCTCTATTAAGGTTGGCAAACTGTCTAAATGTTTGTTGGATTAGTTTTCTTAAAGTTTTGGCCTGCATGATAAAATTACAAAAGAGCTCTTTAGAGTCAGCAATGAGTGAAGACAGCAGCAACAGATTTCTTCACTGCCCACCACTAAATACCACCTACACCCATGATATTATAAAATCATACCTACAATAACTATTTATCAGAGCATTATTTTAAAAATAATTGTGATAGAATACACATGACAAAATTTGCCATCTTACCATTTCTAAGTGTACTATTCAGTGGTATAGGGCTTTATTTCTTGAACATGTTAAGGCAATAATTTGCATATCAGAACAAGTGGTACAAAGTCAGGCATTAAACACACACCACAGATGCATGTGGCCCAGGCGTGGCATGGGTGAGTGCATTCAAGTACCACCTGCTCCACTGTTAGCAAGGAAAATCAATGAGCCTTTTTGAAGGGTATCACAAATCATTAACTTAAAGACCCCAATTTTTGGGGCTGGGGTTGTGGCTCAGTGGTACAGCGTGCACCTTAGACGTGTGAAGCACTGGGTTCAAACCTCAGCACCACATAAAAAATAAATAAAGGCATTGTGTCCATCTACAACTAAAAAAATATTTAAAAAAAAACCAAACAAGTAAAAAACCCCAATCTTTGATCCAAAAGGTAAAATTCAGATGTGAGGGCGATCTGGCTGTAACATGTCACCCCACTGATTGCCAGGGCTGAGTCGGCTGATCTGGCTGGCTAGGTGGGTGTCCCCTTCATCCCTCACCGTTCCATGTGCGTCCCTCCCAAAGCCGTGTGCTGGGTTGAAGAGGACGACCTTCCTCAAGACTTTCCTTGATAGAGGACAGTTTTGGGGTCAAGGATATACGAGTAAGCTGTGCTCCCCTGCTAGAACCTCCAAACAAGCTCTCAAAAGGTAAAATTCCAGAACATTATTCTTTATAAACAACTGGAGACAGATGCAAAGATTCAGCAACAAGAAGACTAGGGCAGGGCCATTTACAGGGACACGGAGACTGGCTATGTACTCTATGACGTATCCACCTACCCAACCGACATTCTACATGGCCCAGAAACTGCTTTGTGGGATTAACTTAACGACATTAAAACCCACACCACGTGGTTATGCAGCAGTGATGACAGGGCTGTCTGCACGAACAGAACACGTGTCCAGAAGAGGGCGCGCAGGGGAGCTCCCATGGACACGCAATCGAGGGCATGTGAAACAGCAAACAACCGTGGTTTTACTCTGAAGGGGATGATCAATGGCCTCTGGTCCTCTTTTGCTCATTTGTGATTTCAGTTCCTACACAGGAACATCTGGCTGGCAGAGCCAGTGCTTTCCAGGGAGAAACCCTAGCCCATGGTGTGAGAGGCAGGCGAAGGGTGGGGAGAACAGTAGAAGAATATGAAACATCCAGGCAGAGCTGTCCAGCAGGTCCCAGGAGGTCCTGGCTACTTCAGCACAGAAGGAAGCAAAGCTGGAAGACTGGAAGGTGGGAGTCGGGGGAGATGGACTAGGTGACCTGCTAATCTCGGTGGGCTGGGGTAATGGGGAGCTGCAGTTGCTGAGGCTGGGACAGGTGAGACAGGAGGGTGTGGCTACTCAAGCAGGTGACGGCCTATCTGATGATCTGGGTGGTCCCATAGGAGTCAGGGGATTACTGATCTGGGAAACCACAGATAGAGAGCTGGGAAGACAAGAATTTGGCCAAAGAGGGTTACACATGATGAGGGGCTGCAGCCGAGTGGGAGGCTGAGGTGAGGGAGGGCAAGACTGGAGGACAAATGTTGTCCTTAAGTGAGGACAACACCCTCACTTAAGCAGAGTGAGGGTGTTGGAAGGTTACCAAAGGGAGGAAAAAGACTTGTGTGGTAAGAGCTGTCTCTGCTCCTGCATACAGAGGGAGAGAGAGGTTCACCATCTATGGCTGCCTGTGTGGATGTGACTGTCCCTTAGAAGAGTGCACCCTGAGGATGATTCGTCTCTTGCCTGCAGCGGGCCACAGGCAGTTTTTTCATTATAAATCAACATATAGTATCCTAGAAGCTGCAGAATGTAAAGACTTTAAGAGCAGGTTCCTTCCAGTCCAGAAAAAAGGCACAAAAATTTTACTGGGTGCTTGGCATTTGGAATACACTGAAGAACCAGGACAAATATCTTGCTTCCAGAAGCCCAGTGCGGCTGAAGAAAGCTTCCAACCTGTTGTCAAGGCCACATGGGACTCTAAGAGTAGTGCTGGCAGACAATCACTAACACATTAAGAATGCTGCCAGAAAAGCCATGTACTGGCGGCCGCGGATGCAATTCCATGTGTTCACGATGACCCCTGCAAGAAGGATACTACTGTTCATAGCAAAAGGAGATTCAGAAAGGTTAGGTCAGAAGGCAGGGTCAGAAGAGTTGGTTGTAAGCCTAGGCTTCCAGAGCTCTCCTCACCAGATGGTGAGCAGTGCAGGCTGTGCTTATCCTAAGATGCTCTCCAAACTGCATTGTGAAGAAATAGCCACCAGGTTCTGTTGGCCTCACCTCACTCTGAAGGGGATTTGAACAGCACTGTGGTAAGATCTTTGTGGGCAAGAAGCCTCTGCAATGGTTGTCCACAGCTGAAACTCAGCTATACGTGTCAGCCTGGCAAGCACACGACTCTGCACAATGACCTGGACCCTGGTGGCCTGGTTCTCCTGCACAGCTTGATGACCCTGTCCTTCCTGCGTGACAGCAAGCATCCAGTGCAGCCCTCCTCACTTCAACATTGTCCGGAGCCTGTTACTGATGTTCAGATGGGAAGAAAATCTACATCAGCAAGCAGAAGACGAGTCCTGCAAAGGCCCTGGGTACTGGACCATTCTTCCTTGACATGGGGGACACCACAGCTTAGCATGAACAGCAGCTGTGGAGTAGAGGTCACACAAGCACAGGGACCACAGAGCAACGGCTCTACTGTTCACTTCAGTGTGAAGCTGACAATTATTCCCAGCTCTGACCTAGACATGCACAGATAGGTAGAGGTTAAAACTAAGTAAACACCTCAGTTCTCTGCTTTGTACCTTGATATAGTTTGGATCTGAGGTGTCCCCCAAAGCTCACATGTGAGACAGCGGAACAAAGTTCAAGGGTGAAATGACCTGAAACTAATCAGTGCATTAATCCCCTGATAGGGATGACCTGTGTGGTGACTGTAGGAAGGTAAGGTTGTGGCTGGAGAAGGTGGGTCCCTGGGGCGTACCTTGGGGTGAGTGTGTATACACACAAACACACACACCCACATATATTTTTGGTACTGGGGATTGAACTCAAGGGCACTCGACCACTGAGCCACATCCCCAGCCCTATTTTGTGTTTTATGTAGAGACAGGGTCTCACTGAGTTGCTTGGCGCCTCACCGTTGCTGAGACTGGCTTTGAACTAGCGATTCTCCTGTCTCAGCCTCCAAAGTGCTGGGTTCATAGGTAGGTGCCGCCCTGCCCAGCTTCGGGGTGTGTATTCTGTCCCTGGTGAGTGGAGCGCACAGGCTCTCACCCTCGCGCGCTCTCCTGATCACCATGACCTGAGCTGCTTCCCTCCAGCACAGCTTTCTGCCATGACATTCTTCCTCACCTCCAGCCCAGAGCAACGGGGTCAGCATCAATGGACCACGACCTCTGAAACCATGAGCCCCAAGTAAACTTTCCTCCTCCAAAATTGCTCTTGTCAGGTCTTTTGGTCACAGTGATGAAAAAGTTGACTGAAACAGAAATTAAGGGGCCAATGGAGCTGTTGCTATGACTAATCTGACCATGCGTTTCAGGAGCTTTTGAAACATTTTGGAGTTTTTAGGAAGGATTTTGAGGCATTTAAAGATGTAGGCTAGAAAAGCTTTGGAATGTTGTAAACAGAGCTTAATGGGCGATTCTGGTGGGAGTTCAGATGATCAGACTGCTGATAAGACGGTAAAGCCTGGACTCAAGAGGCTCCAGAGAGCAGGACTCTATGTTAGAAATTTGACTAGACACCATTTGTGTTATGATCTGGTAAAGAAGTTCTGTACATTTTGCCCATGTCCTGAGACTTCCTGTGAGGCTGAATTTAAAGGTGATGTACTAATTATTCTGGAGGAGGTAATTTCAAAGCAACACAGCATTTAGGGGTGGTGTGAATGTTGCTGGTGGCTTTCAGCCAAGTTTATTGTAATAATGAGAAGCAGAAAGCTGAGCAGGAAGATCTGAAAAACTTCCAGTTTGGCCAGAAGAGTGGAACTAAAACAGTGGCTAAAGAAGGGGTGGTTGTTAAGGACATTACAGCCACTAAAGAGATAGTAAATACTTCACCAGGGACAACAGGAATGATGGCCTAGAGGCATCTCAGGAATTGGCGTGACCATTTCGGAATAAAAGGGAATAAGAGAATAAAAGTATTTGAGAAGAAACCATGGGAGCGCCCTGCTTGTACAGGGGTGCCTAAGAAGTTGTTTTACCATGCTCAGTCACCCAGGCACTCAGAGGCTGCTGCAGCTGTGGTCCCTGAAGGATTGGCTACTGCTCCAGATAGTGGCAGACCCTGGCATCAACCATATGGAGGTAATTTTGCAAGATTGCAGGATGCTCGAGTTAGGGGGTCATGGAAGCTGCCACCAAAATTTCAAAAGAAAGGCCTGGGAGGCCAGGCAAAGTGCCCTAGGGTTGGAGACTCTGCTGGCAGCCCCTGAGAAGGTGATGCTTAGAGATGTGAGGAGGAAGCCACAGCTGTAGTGGAGACCCCCCAAGATTAAGAAATGCCAGGATCATGGGGCGTCTGCTGAAAGCTGCAGGAAATAAGCAGAAACAAGCCAAGAAAGGGGCCATGTGGGCTGCAACTAGAAAAGCCACATGGAGAGAAGAGCACCATGACATGTGGCATGCCCTAGATGCTGACTGTGGAGCTACAGGACTTGTTTGCCCAGAAGGATTTCAGTCTTCATTTGGTCTCATCCCATCTTTTTTTTTTTCTTTTTTTCTTTTTGGTACTGAGAGTGAATCCAGGGGTGCTTAACCACTGAGATACATCCCAAGCTGCCCCTTCTTTTTTCTACTTAATTTAGAGACAGGGTTATGTAGGGCCTAAGATGCTGAGACTAGCTTTGAACTTGCAATCCTCTTGCTTCTGCCTCCTGAGCCACTGGGACTACAGCTATGTAATCCATCCCTTCTTTCTATGCCCCTATTTCTCCCTTGTGGAATGCAAATGTTTATTCTGTTCCAGTATACCTTGGATATATGTAACTTACTTTTGATTTTTATAGGGGCTCATGCTGAGAGTTTGCCTTGAATCTCAGATGAGACTTTGGACTTGAACTTTTGAGCAATGCTAAAACTGTTGAGACTATGGGACCCTTGGAAATGGATTAAATGTATTTTGCATTGTGAGGTGGGCATGAGTTTCTAGGGGCAAAATGTTATGGTTTAGATAGAAGGTCTCCCCCAAAGGCTCATGTGTTAAGACCATGCAACAAAGTTCAGAACTGAAATGATTGGGTTATAAAAGGTATCAGTCCATTAATGTAATGATATGGTCTAACTGGGGGTAACTATAGGCAGGTACCTACTGGAGGAGGAAGGTCACTGGGGGCATGCCTTTGAAGTTAATAATTTGTCCCTGGTGAGTGGAGCTGATTGTCATGTCCTGAGCTGCTATCCTCTGCCATGATGTTCTGCCTCACCTCCAGCCCAGAGCAACAGAGCTGGCGATCAATGGACTGAGATCTCTGAAACCATGAATCCCAAATAAACTTTACCTCCCCTGAAATTGTTCTTGTCAGGTCTTTTGGCCACAGTGATGAAAAGGCTAACTAAAAGATGTTTAATTTCCAACCAACTGCTTGTTTATCAACTATTAAAAATCATACTAGATACTTATATCTGATTATTTGCTCAATGCTTTTGAAAATTCATTATCTAAAATACATCATCCTGTGAAATAGTGGAGCAGAAGCTAAGGAAGTACAGTGTCCCTTTAAGCTTCGGACTCACTTAGCTTCTTGGTCATCTGATAGTTCCACATGGATTTCCAGAAATTTAAACCCTCAGTGTGGGCACTGAGAGCCCTCCTTGCCTGGACCTGATGCTCACTCCCCTGCCTTGGGTCCCACTCCACAGGGCCAGGCCACTCAATCCCTCGATCTAAGGGCTGCTCCACAGCCTTGAGGTGTAGTGCTTGGTGGCTGAGTGGCTAGACCTTGTGAGTCCTGCCCAGTCCTCTTTGACTTCAACAGCTTGTCTCTCGACCACTAGCACTAGAATGCATCTAAGCACCTGAGGCAGAAATCTGAGCCCGCCCTGTCCCTCCTTCTCCCTCCTCCTGCATCAGATCAACAACCGAGCTCTGAGCTCTAGTGAGACTTCATGTACTCAACACACTTCAAATGCAGTCCTACAGTACTTTATCCTGTCGACCAAGAAAACAAATCTGGTGGTATGTTGTTCTACGGCAAGGGCTAGAGCCGTCAGCCTCACTGTGCCCAAGTCAGTCAGTTTGGTTCGGTCCTTTTTTTCCCATCAAAACTCCCTTAGAAACAGAATGTAGCCATGTGTGGAAGTGCACACCTGTCATCCCAACTACTTGGGAGGCTGAGGAAGGAAGATCACATGTTTGAGGGCAGCCTGGGCCACTGAGCAAGACCATATCTCAAAATAAAATTTTAAAAGAAAAGACACAGAATATGTATAGTGGTAAAGAACTAAACTGCTCCCTTGATCACTTCACTTGACAGAAAATTTCTGAGTGACTGGGCAAATGTGTTTGAAAATAACAACTATACAGGGTTAGAAGGTCGGAGCTCTAACTTCACCACGCTCACCTCACTCAGTTGCAAGGAGTAGAAACATGTCAGTTTTCTGCACGCTGCTGGGCCTGGCTCACCCCACTTGTACACATCAGCAAGTTAAAAACAGATGTCACAGTGACAGACAACCTCAGTCGGCTCGAGCAGCTGATGGATCTGGAGCTGGTTTCCTACAGACACAGAAAGAGCCCTCTTGCTCCCTCCCAACTAAGATGTGGGTCCTACTCAGGAGTGCACCAAGCTTTCTTATGGTCTGAATCAAAAGGTGACCACAAAGTGGACTGGGAAGTCCAAGCCCACAGTTCAAGCACTGAACTAGAACTAAAAAGTCTTTGCAATCTGAAAGAAGTTCCAAGATTAGTCTTCTTAAGGGGATATCTAAGAAACACTAGTTCTTTCCTAATTTCTCAGGGAGGAGAGATTTTCACAAGACGTAGCTCCAGGATCAAGGAGCTCTTGATGCTAACTCACACATTTCTAGAACTGGCGAGAGCAAGGCTGTCCTGCAGTGCATTTCAGGATCCAGCACTACTGTCTGCCAGAACTGCCCAGAACTAGGAAGCAAGGCACTCAGCTACATACATGCTTCAGTTTTAAACCAATTCACACGTGGAGAGAGAATGACTAAGCATGTGACACTTCTTCACAAGAAAGCAGCATTAATAGGCTGGACCATCAGAAATGACAACTATTTAGCCATGTTAAAACAGCAGATGACTTCACATTCACCAACCTGATGGCTTTCAGTTGTTGCTAGCAACAATGGGTTCCTAGGTCTCTCAAACGAAAAGGGTACAACGTGGGCCTAAAGAACATATTAGTAAGGAATGTCACCTATAGAGGTTCAGAACAGACAATCAGCAGTGTGTACTGAGCACCCTCCCTCCTGTTTACAGGGCCTAGACGCACAGCAAGCTCCTCAAGCTGGGATCCCACACTCTCCATGCCCCAACTCAGGTCCTGGCACACTGAAAATGCCAGGTACTCCCTGCCAAAGGAGTGTACAAATCCACATGCTCCTGTTTATCGTAAGAATGAAGGTGATGGCTATTTTCTTTAAGAGTCACATTAAATGATCCTGATGGTGCTATAGAAAACCATTTTATCTTATAACTAGGAACCCAACAAACTTGTTATTGCTGATCTCTCAACAATGCTAATTCTGAAATTAAATTTCTACTAAATTATGACTTGCTACCTACAACAGCAATTTCAGGCCTATGGCAGAGCTGCAGAGGCAGCACTCCCTGGGTGCCTGCCACAATGCAACCGTGCACACCCTGAGAACCAAGGCACCACCATGCACCTGGCACAGCCCTCACCAGGGCCACTCTGGTCCCTCCCAGCCAGACTCCACAGCACCCACACATCTCCTCCTCAGCCTGCTCCAACTGAGGCAGCCTCCTGGTCTCCTCATTGCTCATGACCTTGATGAGGAACGATCAGAGTGTGCACTGTCCCTGGACATGGGTTTGACTTACTAGTATTGCTGGTACAGTGATTTTAAAGATGTGTTTCTGGCAATACTAAATTTGAAGCATCTTTCTAATTTGTTTTGCATGTCCATCCTAGCTAATTCATGGTCCAGCAAGTACAGTAAGGTAACAAGTCTCTAGAAATTCACATGTAAGGGGAAAGGGCAGGTAAAACAAAATGATTTTTGGAAAAGCAAATGTATTGACATAGCTTGTTTATGGAAAAACAATTGTAAACTGGCCAGGCCACTGTACGGAACTACTCGAGAAGAAACAAGGCAGGCATCAATATTGTTAGATGAAGGCTCATTGGCATTTTTGAAGAAAGGGCTATGTGAATACCACCTGATTTGTACTGTAGTTGGTATACAATACACAGTAACAACCACAGAAGTTTGGTGGAGAAACACTGCAACAATTTATGTAGAAGATGAAGAAATCTTGGTCTGAGGATATGAATTCCTAATTAAACTACTTAAGAAGTCCAATCAATATTATTTGACTTACAAAGTTAAAGTCGATTCTTTTTATTTAAAAGAGCATGTCAGAAACCAGTGCTAAGAACCTCATTCATGAAGTGCTCCATGAATCAGATGATTCTGTGGCTGAGAGTAGCTAAAAATCAACTCTACCTGCCTCAAGACGAGCAGCAATGGAATTTCTGAAAAAGCACAACTGCTCTGTGCTTCCCACAAAGTTTCCTCAAGTCCCTCGGCCATCCCTCCTTGCCACCTAGTCCTTGGTCATGGCAAGTCTCGTTCATCTTCACCACTCCTATGCCTTCCTGCCTCTGGTTAGTGGACTTTCCATCTGTTTCTCAAGCTGCTGTTGGGAGTTATATTCTAAAATCAAAAAGTGATCATGTCTCTCCCCTCCTGCAAAATCTGCAGTAAGTGCTCAGCCTTCCAGTGCCCACTGAGCGATGGTCCACAGTGAGGAAGCCTGGCTCTGCTCAGCCTGACCTCTGTGCAGGCTGAGCTCCACTCTGCACTGCCAGGTGCAGCTCAAGATGGCAGGAAAAAGCACCAGGGAGTCAGCCAGCGCAAGGAAAGGCAAACAGCAAGGGTGCAGAGAGTGCCTGAAAGGGTCTGTGGTGGGTGGGTCTCTTGTGGTGTGGTGTCAGAACAGCAGGCAAACCCAGAGAAGCAAATCTTCCTAGCTTTCAATTCCACCATCTTGCTTAATCCGAGCTTCAGGGATATTTTCACATTTTAACCTCTTTCCAGCATCTTTTCTACTTTTCATTTTTCACTCTTCCATTTAAGTAGGATTTGCAAACTATTACTATGTGCCAGGTACTAACCAAGCCCCACATGCAGCATAGAGATTGCACACATGTTCTCTTGGCCTTGTGGATCTTACAGCACAGCGCAGGCAGCAGACAAATGCAAACAAGGAAACAGATGGGTTCACCCACTGAGAGTAAAATGAACAATTAAAATACAGAGCAAGGTCCTACAAACATAGGAGCGATGTTCCTCCTCTATTTTGGGGACAGAAATTGGGAGAGAACCCTGGAGCTGAGTTGGTTAAGTCAGGCAGGGGGCAGGGCCAGGGCTCCCTTGATCCCCATGGCACCTGCCTCCCTCCTGCTGTGCTCACCTGTGCACTGCAACCTGTATCTACAGCTCAGGGCCTCTTGCAGGCAAAGCAAGTGCCCTAGCACTAAGTTACTGCCCCAGACCCAAGGATGGTTTCTAAATCTAGAGTAATTCCAAACGACAGCAGGTGTGCTTCCTGTGACAACAGTTTCTGAACATAGAGATCTGAGGAGACCTGCGACAATTCTGAGGCCAGTAAGGGCCTCCATTGGAGAGCCCCTGGTCAATACTCCAACGAGCTCAACAGCGGGCAGCATGCTCTTCCAGTCGGTGGCAAGGTGAAGTCTCTGACACCCTGGTCCTCCACTGTCACCGTCTCTAGCATGCTCCTCAATCCTCCTCACACCCCAGCAATGGCTGCCCAGAGGCCTCTCTCCCACTCAGGCTCTCCTCAGCCTCCTCAGGCCTCACACCAGACATTCCAATCGGCAGAGTCCCCTATCCTCTCAGCTCTAGGAGTGTGGCCAGCTCCCACTGCTAACCCACCCCAGAGGTGCCCTAGAAATTGCCACAAACCTCTACACTTTGCTAAAGCTCTTTACCCTGACTGCCAAATATGCACTCTAGCTTGTGGGTGGCTTGAGGGTGGGAACAGTCTCCTTGCCTGCACCCTCCACCTCTGCCACACTACCTGTGTGGGCTGTGAAAGAGCTGCGATCTCGAGCTTGTTCCAGTGTTTCACCATCGATGAGGAACGCGAATGAGAATGTGAAAAGTGAGTGGAAGGATTGGAGAAAGGGGCTGGAAGGTTGGGCCCCCACCTCCAGCGCTCCTGCATGCACGCATGCTGAGCTTGGAGACATCTCTGCACTCATCCTCCCCATGGGCTCCCTCAGGAGCTGCATGAGAAAGGGAGAGTGATGTCGCTCCAGACTCTGGTCTGCACACCACTCCAACGGCTCGGAATGCTGGGACCGGCTCGGAATGCTGGGACCGAGGTCCAGGCAGGCTTTCCTCACAGACCTCCATTAGCTATGTTGGCACCCTGACCCCTCAACAGCCGCCAGGACCTTTGAGTCTCCGAGACACACACCAGGGAGCAGCCCGCCAGGCATCGTGGTGGGCACGAGGCGCTGCTGCTCTTCTAGGCTGGACACGCTGGCGGTGCTCAGTCTCAGCCTCTCATTCCCAGACTTCACACACATGACCCACTGAACCTTCACATGGAGCCCGTGTACTAAAAACTGGTTTCACTCACATGACAGATGTGGAAAAGAGATATAGAAAGTAATGGACCAAAGTCACAGGCGAGTCCCACAGAAGCAATGTTCTCACCAGGGCAGCTGGCTTGGGAGCCATTTCCTGAACCTTACGGTTTTCTGAACTCTTACACAACATGCTCTCATGGTGCATGTCATGGGATGTAGAATAAGACCTTTTTAGTGAAGAATAAGAGCAGTAACAGCCACTGTTTAAGAGTTGCTATGTGACATGTACTGTGGGATACATATATGGTCACACTGACCCTATATTTCCTTCATTATGGAAATAAGAAACCAGGTCCCATAGCATGAGGCTAGCAAACAGTGAGCCCATCTGAGCTAGAGTTTGTCTCGATGTCCGAGTTGGGGTGCTCCCAAGGCACCACGATGTGTGGCCCTGTGCTGTGGATGGAGCGGGAAGCAGCACTACACAGTCCCACTCCAGCCTGCTGCACGTGCAGAGGCACACCGACACGCACACACGCCTCTTCATGCCCCCCTGCTGCACGTGCAGACCATCACTGACATGCACACACGCCTCTTCATGGCCCCTCCGATTCTTTCGCACAGAGGTCCTTTCCTTCTGTATGCTCAATTACCCGAGATGTTGAAAACCCAGTAACGGGGACTAGCTTCAAGCTTCTAGCATCTTCTAGTTTGGTACTTAGCTGAATATCACATGCGATCAAGAAGTAAAACCATGGTTTTGTGGGAGAAAGCTGATCTATAAAAATCTCTTTGCCATTGACAGAACTAGAATTAACTGCCAGATTTTTACATGATGGCTTTTATACATAAGGAGAAAACTACACCATTTTATCTTCCCAAAAGCAATTGATCACTGGGGAAAGGGTATTGGCATGATTTCATTATTTGATTATGATAAAGTAGACTCTAATTACCTTGACAGAATCCAGTAAACTCTTAGGAAAAAATCGCTTTAAACCAACATCTTTTCTGAAATATAAAAAGAAGCATATTAACAAATAACACCACCAAAGAAATTAATATAATGACACACTTGCAAAACATAACAGCACTTCACATCATTTATCCTTCCACATCGTATGCAGGAAGGAACCAGGTGAGACAAAGTTCCAAGTTACCAGTGCACACACAGGAGATCGTTTTCTAGCTATGCGCAGAAAACAGGGACACAACTGCTTTAAGTAGAAATCTTTGTTTCCACCCTTATTGTTGAAAAACCTTCTAATATATTGCTTCTTTGCAAATTGTGAGTACAAAGAAAACCAAACTGGTCTTTTTCAGACATTGCAAGTTTATCTTTATAAACATCAATTCCAACTGGATGATACTGTATTTTTAAAGAAAGTAGGATATAACTTGGACAATTAAAAATTATCCCCTGGATTTATTCTAAAAGTTGACTGTTTTTTTAAATAAACTTTTTTTTTATACCAGTGATTAAACTCAGGCACTCAACCACTGAACCACATCCCCAGTCCTATTTTGTGTGTTAATTAGAGACAGGGTCTCACTGAGTTGCTTAGCACCTCACCCTTGCTGAGGCTGGATTTGAACTTGTGATTCTCCTGTCTCAGCCTCCCAAAGTGCTGGGATTACAGGCGTGTGCCACTGCACCTGGCTTAAAGTAACCTTTTTTGATTAAAGAACTCATTCACCTTATCATGATTTACCATCTAAATTTCACATAAGGAAAAAAAATAGAAGTCAAGTGATTTGTTCTAGTCAAAAAGCTGAAAGTGTGGAAATGTCAGAAATTCCAGCAATTTTCTTTAAGTCAAGCTATAACACTAAATTTGTCATTATTACTGACAACAAAGAAAAGAGCTGGGAAGAAGGGCCCAGTCCCGCTTTTCTGCCTGCGGAAGCCGTTTCCCAGGAGTCGTGGCCACTAGATGGCACCTGAGTGCTACTGAGACGAACCGAGGCCTCCACACTTGGAGTCAGTGGGGCACGTGGAGGGCCAGCGAAGGTGACACTGGCACAAGGCACTGAGCATGGAGTGTCCACACCGGGACCCCTCCCTCCAGACCCCACATCAGTGCATCTGTGAACACACAAAGGCATCATGGCTGAGTCAGCACACAGGGTTCACGGGTGGCCAAACACCTCCACCTCAACATAAGGCAGCACCTGACTGGTGGACTCCTTGCTAAAGCCAGTGCTAGCCTCAGCCCTCGGTCTGCTGGTATAGGTCATCATGCTCTCCATATCCCACACATCTCCTCAGCTCTGAGACAAGTCATTTTCTGGTTTTACCTATTAGTCAACTCACTTAACTACACCTGGTTTTCTATTTCTCTGCAACCCTTTGTCTTGTAACTTCTTTCTTACCTTTTTGGAACTGCTACTACTTAATCTGGTGCTGGATGCGAACAGGAAACATACCCACCCAAGTGGTACCCTCCTAAAATACAGGGACTTCACAGGGCCTTTGCATTCCAAGGACCTTGTGCCAATCACTGCTAGGAAAGAAAGGCTATCAACACTGTGCAGGAAGAGAGGGCAGTACCTTCTTCCCCATCTTCCTTACAGGGAGCTATTCCATAACAAAAGCATGAAGTTCCAAATCGGAGCATTCTGGAAGTGGACCTGGCTCTGCCACAGGAGGGGTCTGGCTATAGCCTTGTGGCAGTATGGCCTGCTTGCAGTGGTGCCGAGGATTCAAGAGGAACGTGTTTCCTTCTGTCCTTAAACATCACACCAGCCCTTTGGGTCAGGAAAGCTTTTGGTGCCCATGCCTGATGCCCCTTGTTTAGCGCAGAGGGAGAAGGGACCTGCAAAGCCTGGTGGGGAGTAAGTGGCAGGGCAGAAGGATGGGTGCTCTGATGGTGCCCGAGACAGCAATGCAGTGGGGTGGGTGGAGCACTGTGCAGCCTCAGGGCGATGGCAGAGTGAGTGCTGGTGTCCTTGCCCACACAGGGGAGGGAGGGAGTTCTGGCCTCGTGGGCCTGGGTGGGGGCATGAGCCTTCCGCGTGGGAATCCACAAGGCTACTGGCCATGACACTCTCTGGTAGAGGGAAGGGCCAGGGTGGGAATGTGCTCTGACCAGCTGTGAGGCTGTCAAGGCCTGTTAGCCCCAACAGTTGCATATCTATTTTCTCAGAGCCAGGTGGAGAGAAAAAACTTTATGCTGGGTTCTGTTACAAATGGGAAAATTAAAGATGGACCAAGAGGGTTGCATATTTGAAGAAAAGTAAGAGAGCATATTTTTTTGTGAAAATGGCTTGTTCCTATGTTACTTCTACTTCAAAGAGAGGAGGCCTATATTAAAAAGAAAAGCTCAAGGCCAATGAGTGGCATACATGCAGTTTATTCTCAACTACTTTTGAATAATAATGGAATTATACCAGTACATCAGAACTCTTTCAGATGTCTGGCCAGGGAGAAAATTAAACAAGGCCAAAGGACACACATTCATGGAAAGCCTCGGCAATCACATATGGGGAGCAGCCTGCCACAGGCTCTGTGCAGGCACTCAGAGAAGTGCCAGGGCCACTCACGTTTCTGGAGGCCTGCTATAGAAACTAAATTTAAACCTCTCTCAGGTAGCCAGGCAGGGACATGCAGCCTGTCCCACTTTAACACAAGGTGCCTGTCCAAGCTGTGTGGCCCCAGTTCACCAGCAGGCACAGACCTCTGCATTGGTTTCACCTGTGTGGCATATAACTTGTTCGAGGCCAAACTCTGCACAACTGTACTACGTGTAACTGAGATAAAATGAATCTAACACTTATCAACAGAACTACTGGCCTTTTATGAACCTTCACTGCATTACTTATCTACCAAAGAGTATATCCTAAATGCATTTAAACTAATTTGATAAGAAACTAGTTCAGAGGAAGCTTTCAGAATGCTGTCAAACCCTGATTCCCAAACCTGAGCATCAGTTACTAGGGTCTCACATGAGTCCAGAGGGACCTGTAAAGCCATACACAAATGACAGGCCATTAACATGTAGTAAGAACTGTGTGGTCCAACATGGTGTAGCAAAAAAACTATGTGCAGCCATTTATACCTCCATTCATTAAAATCAAAGTTAAACTTCTGTTCCAGGTCACACCCACTGTTTCTCAAGTGCTGCAGCCCTGTGTGGCTAGTGGATACCAAACTGGACAGGGCAGACCCAGAACTTTTCCATCATCATCCCATTGGACTGGCAGGGCTGGGTCCAGGAGATGACTCCAAGATTTTGGGCAAACTCCCTGCCATGGGCATGGTGCTGGGGGTCTGAAGGCACCTGGGTAAGGGCAGGGATGGAAAGATGAAGGGACACTGAATACGGGACACAGCTACCATGGGGACAACCACATGGGCTCCCAGACTCAGAAAGACAGGAGGCAGAAAGTGTGGCATAGCAGGGGAGGGAAGGATCCTGCAGCAAGCCAGGAGGGAAGTGTGGGGCCATGCAGTAGAGGGTGTCTAAGCTCCTCTCCCTGCCCTCCTCTTGCAGGGGTGAAGGATTTCTGTGATCTGCTCTCTAGGACCCCAACAATCTGGACCCAAAGCCACAGGGCAGCTGTGCTCATGTGGTTCTCAGTGCACATGTCC
The DNA here is from genome assembly GCA_028644305.1 of Xerus rutilus. Classification (NCBI taxonomy): domain Eukaryota; kingdom Metazoa; phylum Chordata; class Mammalia; order Rodentia; family Sciuridae; genus Xerus; species Xerus rutilus. The sequence goes on from CM053400.1 coordinate 179,658,962, forward strand.
AGCATGCAGTGTCATCATGCCCTGGCAGGGAGAGGCTACTGTGGAGCTTTCCCCTTTCCAGGAGAGACACAGGTATGAACAACTACCCACAGCAGAGCCTGACAGGTACCACAAGAGAACAAGTGCTCAAAACCAGCCAACCTAGCTCCTGGGATTCAGAGCACCTGGGACCTACAATTATGTTTATGATTAATTTTAGACCAGAACTCTTTCTCTCTTTATTTTTATGTTTTGCAGTACTAGGGATGAAAACCAGGGCCTCATGCAGATTAGGCAAATGCTCTACCACTGAGTTACTTCCAGCCCTAGAGCTCTCCAAATGAACTTAACTCTGCCCTTCAATGGAGATAATCAGACCACTGCTGACTGATGGGATCTGCTCCTCTTTCCCTTTCAGCTCTGCAATTTCCACTGCCACTCAGTGGTTCTGGCAATCATCACACACTTGTGTCCCTGAGTTGGGCCTTACACAAGCCCCCTCGCCTTACCATGACTGTTCAAAAGGGACCACACAATAAGACAGCACCAGGGGCTTCACACCTCTGCCCTCAGAGCTCCCAGGCACCAAACTGAACACTCAGTGGTGCACAGGACTGCTGAGACACCTGCGGCCCATCCCTTGTCAGGCACACATGTTCATGTCCACATACATGCAGCGTGCCAGGGTCCAGAGGTCTTCCCTAGAATGGGCATTACATCCACATTAACAGGAAATAAGCATGTGAAGAGGTGGGGAGGACAACAGGATTGAACCAGTAGTACTTTAACACTGAACTACATTCTTGGCCATTTTTATTTTGAGACAGAGTCTAAGTTGCCCAGGCTGCCTTAAAACTTGCAATCTTCCTGCATCAGCCTTCCCAGTGGATGGGATTACAGGTGTGCCTGTAATCCTGTAACTGTGCATGGCCATGTGAGTTAATCTCAATGTCAAAGATAAATCTGTTTTCTCTTTCAGCAGCATTTCTGAGAAGACTCTGGCCTTGACTGGTGACCTTAATACATTGTGGACATAACTCCTCAAATACTTAAAGCCCTGGCAAAAATGCAACTAAAACTAACTTCAAAATATAACTTAAATGTGTATTCTCACATATCCCTACCTTATCTTCTCTGCAAATCTCCCAGAATTGAGACTCTATAATCTAAAAATAGTATAGAGAGCTGGGATTGTGGCTCAGTGGTAGAGTGCTTGCCTCGCATGCGTGAGGCACTGGGTTCGATCCTCAGCAACACATAAAAATAAACAAAATAAAGATATTGTGTCTATCTACAACTAAAAAAAATTAAAAAATAAAAATAAAAATAGTGTGGAAGTCCTTTAACTTCAGAATTGTACATTATACCTCTTACAAACTGGTGAAGTGTTAAAATTCTCTACCTGCAACACGGAGTCCCACCTCTCTCTTCATGACATTCCCCTCCATCCTGGCTAATGAAAAGTACTCTGTTTGCCACGCACAATGCTGCACTCCCCAGCTGCTCACGTGGCCAGGTGAGATCAAGGTCTCTTCAAGGGAAAGCACTATGTACACATTTGTGTCCTGAAATGGGAGAGAAAGAGAAGGTCCATCTCTGCCCACTGCATGAAGTGGAACACCCACCAGGCCACAAGGAAGCACCAGACTAGGAGATGGCAAGGGAAAAGGAATCTGGGGCCCAGTGACTGAGGAACACTGGCTGTCTAGAACTTGCTTTAATGAGAGAGAAACGAGCTATCTCAGCAAAGCCACTTGTAACTCCTGCCAACTCTGTCAGCATCCCCTTCTTTCCATATGATTATAGACATTAATTAAGAAAATATTGAATTACCACTGACAAGAAAGAATGGGAAAAAAATGAAAGAAAATCACAAATATAATTAACCTTGGTTAATGTTATTTATTTTTTGCGATGATGGGGCTTGAACTTAGGCTATATAGGCATTCCATTGCTCAGCCACACCCCAGCCCCTTGCATGTGCATGCTAGGCAAGCGTGCTGCCACTGAGCTATTCCCCCAGCACTTTGCTCAGCTAATTTTAAATCACATATATATTCATTCTAGAAATTTCTTACAGACTGCCTGATAAGTGTTAGATCCTCTGTCAAGTGTCGGGAAAATGGGTAGACCCCACACATAGATGCAGCTCACATTCTAGGAGGGAACAGAGACAATTATACAAACAACTACAGCACAAAACATGCTACATGCAAAAATGATCCAATTTCTAGAGAAAGGTGAACCGCTGGATAGGGAGGTAAAACGCAAAGCTAACTGGTTCGCTGCGACCATTTCACACTGAGAAGCTCTCTCTGGAGGATAATCATGTTCAGCCCCTTCCTTCTCCAATGCCAACGGGGAAGACAGCTTAGCGCTGTGTGATCTGCGGGCACCGGCAATGATGCGGCATGAAGGGCTGACAGAGCCACCCGACTCCTTGGGCTGCCTGCCACCTTTGTCCCTGGCCTCCTGTTCCCAAAGATGCAGATGAAGCCTCCTCTGTGCTGCTGTTTGCTTCCTGGTGGTGGGAGATGCCAGGGCTGAGTCTGGGGCCTCTGCCATGTTACCGTTCATTCACCTACAAAAGAGGCACCTTGGTTCCACGAGGCTTGGAGGGACATAGAAAGAATGATGGACTCTAATTTATTTATAGAAAAAATACAGAAAATTCTAGATGGAGCTTGTCCCATCATCTGAGGACAGGCCTCATTATTTTAAGCATAATTCAACTAGCTATTTGGAAATGTGTTAAAGCTGAAGGGGTCATCTGCACTATGCTGTATATCACCAACCTTATCTTTAAAATTTCCAATCAATTATGTCAACTATTTAATGACCATTTTTATAATGGGCAAGGAAAAAGAGAACCTTGATTATGATAAGGAACAAACAATATCTATATTCATGTATAATTATTTTCTGTATTGAAAAAAACAGATTCCTAAATGACTCCAAGTTACTAGCAAAAACCAGTCAGAGAAAGTACTGTCAAGCCTGCCCTTGGGCAGGAGAGCAGAGAGATCCAATCCTCCTGCAGGCCAGCCACACAGCCATACCACGCCCAGGGCATGCCAGACCCCAGCACCCGAGCAAGCGGACGAGAGGCAGAGCCCAGCAGGGTCTCTATGCACCTTTAAGGTTTCAAGAGAATACAACCATTACATTAGAACTGAGCCCATGTGGGAAGTACAGAAACTTATAAAATGACAAAAACAGAAAGCAAGTGTGGTGACACACGCCTGTAATTCCAGTGATTCAGGAGGCTGAGGCAAGAGGATTTCAAGTTTAAGGCTAGCCTGGGCAACTTAGCTGGATGTAGCTCAAAGGTAGAGTCCTTCTGGGTTCAAAAACGAAGATAAAAGAAGAGTTTTACCACCAAAAACTAAATGTTAATAAACTTATTAAAAAAATACGCTTTAAGAAAGAGGAAAACTGCGTGAGGAGGACTGAAAGTGAACAGGATACTTGACTGACAGGGTGATAAAGCATAGTAAGTGCATGGGGAGCTGTGTTGGGTACTGGGCTGAGGCCACATGCCAAGTGGCGACCAGGAGCCTGGCACCCAGGCACTGAGCTGGGCACTGAGGGAGGCTGCAGTGGGGCCACCCCTCACTTTCACCCAAAGCCACCAGTGGAGAGAAACAAAACCCAGGAGCCTCGCTCGGCCAGTTAGGGCCTCCCAGGACTTAAGTGAGCAGCAGATTTAGTTGCTACTAGTGTCCCATGGTTACTGCCAAACAGCACATCACAGTTATGCATGGGAAACACGACAGATAAACAGCCCACACGCAGAGGTACACACCAGAGACCACGGGGACGGAGCCACAAGCCCCCTCAGTGGCAAAGACGAAAACAGTAAATGAAAAGCCAAATGGATAAGGCACAATGGCAAGAGACTGCGGAAAAGAAATTAAGAAATTAGAAGGCAAATATAAAAAGTTGCATGCACACTGCCACTGAGGTAGAGAGAAAACAAGAGAAATGCTAAGGTAAGAGACACCCAGTAGATAATCAAAAACATTCCAGATACATTTTCCCAAAGAACACATGAATCCACAGAACACAAAACACACCACGTCCTGAGGGGTTCATCAAAGGAAATCTAGGGGCTGGGGCTGTGGCTCAGTGGTAGAGCGCTTGCCTAGCATGTGTGGGGCACTGGGTTTGATCCTCAGCACCACATATAAATAATAAATGAATAAAATAAAGATCCATCAACAACAACACAAAAAATTAAAAAAAAAAAAAAAAAAAAAGGAAATCTATGCCTGAGATGTGAGTAAAACCAGAAAACCCAAAACTAAAATCTTAAAAGAAAGCAACCAGGAAGAGATGCCAACAGACCTTTCCACTGATGTAATAGAATGTCATCTTCACAACATTGAGAAAATACAACAACTTGGATGTTACATTTGAAGTAAAAGTACACCAGAAGGTAGGCTGAGGCACACAAAGGATGTTTAAGAAATAAAATGACAGCCAGGCACAGGGGTGCTCAACTGTAATACCAGCAACAGGGGAGGCTGAGGCAGGAGGATCTCAAGCTCAAGGCCAGCCTCTGCAACTTAGTGAGACCCAGTCTCAAAACTAAAATGTTAAATAATAATACAGGGCTAGGGGTGTAGCTCAGTGGTAGAGCACCCTGGGTTCAATCCCCAGGACTCTCCAATGAATAAAAATACATAAAATGACAAACTATGGGGTTCTTAATAACAATGTCTTATGTTTGGAGTTTAAGAAAATGTGGCATTAACAGAAACACTGATATGTAAGTTGGAAGACAGAGGGAGTTAAGGTGCTCCAAGGTCCTTGCATCATTTCAAAGAAGGTCAAATCACTTAAAAATCTAGACATGTCTAGCTAACATGGAAGGTGAAGTGTAGGGGCAACTAATAAAGGTACAGATGGTTTACAAATTCCCAACTCATTAGGGAAGAATACCTGGAAGAAGAAAACCACCTGAGGCATGCGTGTGCACCCACACCCCCCTTACACAGTCTATTTCTAGGACACCAGCTATAAAGAACAAGTATAGAACATTTGTCTTGACGGTTATAAATGCATTAGGCCTATAAGTTAGAAGAAAGATTTGGCAAGCCGCATTTACAGATCCTGTTCTATGGTATTTAAAAGCAAGATATCTGGAAAGTGTAAGGACACAGAAGGGTTGAAAGTGAAAAATGGAAAATATAAACCAAGCAACAGAAATCTGAAGAGGGCCCACAGACTTCAGGATCAAAATAAAAACTGCATCACTACACACAGAGGGTCACTAAATAGCACGAGGTTCAATTATAGAGAAGACAGGAACACTGAGCCAAAGAAAGCAAGCCTGGCAGACTGCAGAGCAAGCCACTGCCAAGTTCCCCTCTGCCTCAGCATTTCAGGATACTCACAAGGCTAACTCAGTCCAACATTTGAAAAGACTGACCACACAAAGCAAACACAGTGTTGGCGTAGAGTACAGGGCGAGGAATGCACACTCACTGCAGAGGTCTCGCCTGACTGTGAACGTTTGAAACTTTTGATTTATCCATCAAGACAGGCTCACAAGTCAAGAGGTGCTTCTCAGATCACGGTTAAAATGTAATGTAAACATGTGCTTTAAAAATACACACATTTGGAAATATAAAACAGAAATGAATTCACAAAGTTTTAGAACGAGCACTTAATAACCTTAAGTTGTTGCATGCCTTCTAAAAAAATCTGGTCCTGAAATTCAAATCCCAAAATGAAAATAACTGACATGTTACTACATCAAAACAAAACAAAACAAAAAAACACTTTTGTATAATGAAAGCCATATAATTGAAAGATAGAGATGAGCTAGAAAAGAATATACAGAACACATGTTACAAGCACAAGGTTAAAATAACAAAGACTTCTTAAGATTGAAAAAGACAAAGTGTATTAGAAACACTGTAAATAATGCAATTTGCAAAAGGGATGTGAAATGGCCATATATGGAATTATTCAATGTCCATAAAATGCTATTACTTGTTTCTTTTTCTCTAGACCAAATGAACAACAAAATATGGCCACAACACTTTGCTAAACAGAATGAATGTGCACTGCAGGTAACTGCTCAGATGTGTCCTCACACGATCATCTGATATTTGTATTTAGCAACATGTACTTATTCTAGCCAGGCAGTGCCACACACCTGTAATCCCAACTCCTCAGGAGGCTGAGACAGAAGGATCCCAAGTTTGAGGCCAGCTTCACCAATTAGCAAGACACAGTCTCAAAAACTAAAAAAAAAAAGTGCGGGGGGTAGGAGTGGGGAAATAGCTCAGTGGTAGAGCGCACCTGGGCTCACACAGGATTGCAGAAATCAACAAAAGCAGTATGTATGTTCCACATCATTCCACTATATGAAAACCATGCACAGCATGCAGGTTGCACGTTTAAAAGGGAGTTATAAGGTATTCATTGACACTGCACAGAATCAGGAGGCAACAAGAATGGAAGATTTTTTTCTATTTGACAATGTAATTTCGATTATCTCTAACTAGAATGCATTATTATTACCTTTGAAAACTAAAGCCTACTTTAAAAAGCTCAAGATGAAATCAATAAATGACCCCTGAAGACACTGGACAGGGTGGTTCCATGCTGACTGACAGTGTCTCTTCAGGACAGTGAGAGCTGTGATCTGTGCGTGTTCAGGGCTGGGCCCTTGATGTGATCATTGCACTTAATTCCCTACAACCACTCAGAACATAGGCAGGTACCAGCAAGACCAATTCACCAATATGGAAACACCCACCAGAAGCTTGACTCGTCCCAGCGCAAGTGGAGAGCTGGTCATCAGTATGGGGACGGGAGCCCAGGGCACCTATGGCCTCTCACAGAGGCAGGCGATGACTGCACACAGCTACAAGACAGCAAAGAACCACTGCAGTGGGCGAAGCCTGGACTCAGAAGGAAGACACAGAGACAGGGACACGGAACAGCTCAGAATTACGGGGACCTCAAGATGCCTCCGTCGTTGTGGCAACCACCACGCTGCCATAGAACCACCTACAGAGGCAAACTGACAGCAGCCATAAAACAGACACTCAACCGCTCAACGACACCCTCTAAGGAGGACCTAATTCACCAAATCAGGGGGTGTCCATTCCTCCAGATCAGGTAACAGCCACCACAGCCCTCATGTTCAGCAATTCCACAAAAACTCCACGGGCCGTAGCCACTGACTAGGACACCCTCTGTGCTCTTCCATCCATCTATGCTCCTGTCTCCAGGATTTCTACCAACTTTAATGTAAAACTTGACGCAGTTCAAACTCAGGATCTGGAACTTAACACCTTCTGTGAGCACGCCCCGCCCACGTCCCGCAGTGGACGCCTGCTCCTTCACACCCTGTGAGCAGGCCACGTCCACCTCACGCTGGACGCCTGCTCCTTCGCTGCCTGCAGCTGAACTCCCAGCTGCCAAGCACAGGTCCAGAGACAACTCAGGCGTCCATCCTCCTGCAACCCAGCGCATCTGCACTTCCTTCCTCCGGGTGCCTCTGGTTCTCACAGACACCTCTGGCCTCACGGAGACAAAGCGGAACACAATTTCCACCATTCTTTCCCAGTCCCCACCCAGGGGCAGGCTTCCCCAAAGGTCCTGAAGGACCATGTGTTTCTGGCCACTCTCCCTGCAACCTGCCACCAGGGAACCATCACTGTATCCAGACTCCACCTCACACAAGCCAGTTGGACTACAGCAGAGTGCCAACTTGATTCTTGGTGGCTTTTGGCCTCCTCAAATCTCCCACCAGATCTTTTCTGCCAGGAACATCTTTTTAATGTGTGTGCTTTTTTTGTTATTAATTCTCCCTTTGAAGTAAGTTAACATAAAATTTTTAAAACTGTTAGCCCAATTAGTCTGGCTTGGATATTTTTTAATGTTTTTAAAATTTTTTAGTTACATGTGACAGAATGTATTTTGACATATCTTACATGCATGGAGTATAACTTCCCGTTCTTGTGGCTGTACATGATGTGGAGTTACACTGGTCATGTTTTTATATATGAACACAGGACAGTTGTGTCTGACTCATTCTACTATTTTTCTGATTCCCATTCCCCCTCCCCCAACCAATCCAGTGAACCACCACTCACCTGCCCCCAAACTATTGTGAGTCAGTAGCTGCATATCAGAACATTCAGCCTTTGGTTTTTGGGGACTGGCTTATTTCACCTAGCATGATAGCCTCCAGTTCCATCCATTTATTGGCAAATGCCATAATTTCATTCTTCTTTATGGCCAAGTAATATTCCATGGTGTACATAATCCCACATTGTCTTTATCCATTCATCTGTTGATGGGCACCTAGGTTGGTTCCATAGCTTAGCTATTGTGAATTGGGTTGCTATGAGCATTGGTGTGGCTGCGTCACTATAGTATGCTGATTTTAAAAATCCTTTGGGTATATGCTGAGGAGTGGGATAACTGGGTCAAATGGTGCTTCCATTCCAAGTTTTCTGAGGAATCTTCATACTGCCTTCCAGAGTGGCTGCACCAACTTGCAGTCCCATCAGCAATGTATGAGTGTCTTTCTTTCCACATCCTCATCAACAGTTATTGTTACTTGTATTCTCCCCCCCCCCATAGTTTTATTGAAGTACAATAAAATGCACATATTTGAAGTATGCAATTTCATCAATTTTGACATGTATATAACCAATACAATCAATATAAAAAGCATTTTCATCACTTTTTCTAAAATTTGAAATCATGTAGACCATGTTTCCTGTATGATTTATTACATTAGAAATTGATCACCTTAAGATATATAGAACCCTACCCCAACATGTCAACTATTTCAAAATTAAATGGCACACTTATAAATATCTCAGGGGTCAAGGAAGAAAGCACAAAAAAGTAAATAAAAAGTGCTTTGAACTAAGTAATAAAAGCTTAAAATATCAGGATCTCTGGGATAAAACAGTATTCAAATGAACATTTATAACTTAAAGTACTTGTATCAGAAAGAAGCTAGAGTAACAAATTATTTTCAAGTTATGTAGTAGGAAGGAAAAAATAAATAGCAGAAATACATGAAATAAAACATAAATTTTGATAGAAAAATAAACAAGTCTAATCAAGAAAAAGCAGGAACACAAAAATTAATATCAATGGAGAGGGAGCTATCAAAATAACCCTACAGCCAGTTGCGGTGGCACATGCCTGTAATCCCAGATGCTCGGGAGGCTGAGGCAGGAGAACTGTGCGTTCAAAGCCAGCCTCAGCAAAAGTAAGGTACTAAGCAACTCAGTGAGACCCTGTCTCTAAAGAAAATATGAAATAGGGCTGAGGATGTGGCTCAGTCCACACAGTGGTAAAGTGCCCCTGAGTTCAATCCCTAGTACCCAGCACCCCTATGCCCCTGCCCGCACACACACAAACACAAAAACCCTACAGATGGTAAAAATATATTAAGGTAATATTACAATTCTATGCCAATATATGTGATAGCTTACATAACATTGTCTATATTAAAGAAGGATCTGTGTGCTGCTGCAAAGAAAATCTATTCAGTCATTGATGGATGAAATATTCTGTATTTGTCTGTTAAGTCTAAAGTATACATTGTATTTGTTACTTCTATAACTTCTTTATTTAGTTTTTGTTTGGAGGATTTATCCATTGGTGACTGAGGCATGTTAAAGTTACCCAGTATTATTGTGTTGTGGTCTTTTGATTCTTGAAATTGAGAATGGTTTGATCTACGTAGATGTTCCATCATTTGGGGCATAAATACTTATGACTGTTATGTCTTGTTAATGTATAATCTCCTAAAGCAGTATGAAATGGACGTCACTGATCCTTCTAACTTTGGTTTAAAGGCCATTTAACCTGATATGAGGATAGAAACCCTTGCTTGTGTACATGATCCATGTGAATGTTTTTTCCCATCCTTTCACTTTCAGTCTGTGGATGTCTTTGCCTATGAGGCAAGTTTCTTAGAGACAGCACGTTGTTGGATCTTGTTTTTAAATCCAATCTGCCAGTTTATGTCTTTTGATTGATGAGTTTAGGCCATTAACATTCAAGGTTATTATTGAGACACGATTTTTATTCCCAGGCATTTTGGTTTATTTCTAATTTTCAGTTTAAATTAGTTTCTCCTTTGATTGACTGTTCCTTTATTGTAGTTCCTCCCTTTGATGGTTTTCTTTTTTCTTTTTTTTTCCATTTCATCCTCATGGAATATTTTGTTGAGAATGTTCTGTAGTGCAGGCCTTCTAGTTGTAAATTCTTTTAACTTTTATCATGGAAGATTGTTCAGTTCATCTTCAAATCTAAAGCTTAATTTTGCTGGATATAGGATTCTTGGTTGGCATCCATTTTCTTTTGGAGCTTGGTATATGTTATTCCAGGACCTCCTAGCTTTGAGGGTCTGAGTTGAGAAAGCAGCTGAGATCTGAACTGGTTTCCCCCTATACATATTTTTTCTCTCACAGCCTTTAAAATTCTATCCTTACTTTGTATGTTAGGCATTTTCATAATAATGTGCCTTGGTGTGGGTTTGTTGTAATTTTGTACATTTGGGGTCCTGGAAGCCTCTCATATTTGATTTTCCATTTCATTCTTCAGGTCTGGGAAATTTTCTGATACTATTTCATTGAAGAGATTGTGCATCCCTTTGGTTTGTGTGTCTACACCATCTATTCCGGTAAATCTTAAATCTGGTCTTTTCATGTTATCCCATACTTCTTGGAAGTTCTGCTCATGGTTTCTTAACATCTTCACTGTGTGGTCAACTCTACTTTCAAGATTATATATTTTGTCTTCATCACCTGAGGTTCTGTCTTCCATGTGGTCTAGTGTGTTGGTGATGCTTTCTATTGAATTTTTAATTTGGTTTATTGTTTCTTTCATTTTGAGGATTTCGGCTTGTTTTTTTTTCCCCCCCTCATCATCTCTGCCTCTTTACTGAAGTGATCTTTCATTTCCCATACTTTCTCTCTGATTTCATTCCTTATACCATCCTTTACTCTGATGATCAATTTATGTACACTCTAAACTCCTTCTCTGACATTTCTGCCACTGCGATCTTGATGGTTTCTGTTACTGGAGTATCTTGGTTTGTTTCGGGCAATTTGTTCCCTTGCTTTTTCAGGTTGTTTGGTGTCTACCCATCTAACAGAATGGATCTGAGGCAGTAGTTTCTACCCTGTGGACTTATAGCATCCCTGAAGGTTTTCAGTACCTGTTTAGGGGGAGACAAATAATTACAATGGCCAATGCAAAAAATATACAAGATCTGAACTGGTTTCCCCCTATACATAACATTAAACCAAATAATTCCTTCAATGTCGTCTACAATGTTAATTATCACAATAAAGAGATATGATATAATCAGTTTTTTTACAATAAAAACAGCAAATTTGTAAAAAGATTTATAATTTCAAATGGTAGACAGGGAGAGAACAGAAGTGATATAGGACATGATTATTATGAGGGAGGAGGAGAGAGGAGTAGCAGTAAAAAAGGAGGAGTAAGAGAGCAAGAGACTGGCTATGAGCAGAAGAGAAGAGAGTCAAGGGAAACAAGTAGGAGAAAAATATAGATATAAAGTGAAAATCTAAAAAAAATGAAACTAAAAGACGAATACAAAACAAAACTAAAATATACTGATCAAACATCTAGTTCACAAAAAACTAATCCATGAAAAACTGACTCCAAAAATGCTATAAATGAAGGACATTTATATATATGAATATATATTTATATATATGAATATATATATATATAAATGTCCATGTACCCTTAAGTTCACAATTAAACAGAGAAAAAGAATTTAAAATTTTTTTTTGATGAAAAGTTAAAGAATTCTTTCCATTGGCATTCAGAAAACTCTCAGCTTCTCTTCTCAGCAGTGTTCGGCGGGCTCATGTGTAGTGTGAGACTTCTAGGCTGCTGGAGTGAGAGAGGTCATCCCATGCACAGAGGACCTGGGGGCAGGGTTTAGGCTTAGGTGGGCTCCAGCTCTTCAGTGAATCCCAGTTGGTCTGGAGATTTTAAATTAGTGCACCTCTAGTGCCCAGCCCTTGCTGGTCCACGCTGCAAGACTGTCTCCCAAGGGATCTCTCCTGGGTCCCACTCATGCAGTGGAGGACCCAATTCTTAGTCTCCTATGCCACTTTCGGATCCCATGTTTCCTGGTCTTGGATTCAGTCTCCAATCTCTCCTGCCCCTGCCCTTCTGAGATCCCAGACGTGTCTCTCCTAGCAGGTCCAGCAAGCAGTTGGATTGGAGGGGGAGGAGTAGAGCTGGGTGGGTTCCCAAGACCAATTGTCCACTGTGTAAACCTCTCTCCACGTTTGATTTTTCTCCTGGTCATTAAAGCACATTCTATGTCGTGCAGTGTGTGTTTACTGGGCCTGCATTTTGAGCCAAACTCATGTTTGCCAGGAATTGGCTCTCTCAGCTGCCCCTGGCCCCCAGCAGCTGCAGAAAAGGTCCTTCCCTGGTCCCCTGCAGGCTACCTGAAGAGGTGGCAGCTTCTTTCCCTGTACACCAGTGCAGTGCATCTTTCAGGTTTACCTGGCAATGTCCTTGATCTCTTAAGGGTCCATCCCCAGACATGCCTCGGGCCTCCCCAAAATGAGGATTTCTTTAATCCCCTGTCCCCCACTGTGTTCAGAGGGACCGCTCTGGCTGGTGCTTCTGGCTGGGCCCTGCCACTGGAGTTTCTTCCATATTTTATTATATCCAACCTCCTGAGTCCCCGAACTCCTCTGGACGTCTAGTTTTAATTCCAGTAAAGCACTTCTGCTTTTTTTGGCTCACTCACCTTGCTGAGAAGCTGCCTGTCTACTTTTTTGATTTTCCTTGTTACTTGTATTCTTAATAATTGCCATTCCAACTGTAGTAAGATAGAATCTCAGGATAGTCTGGAGTTGCATTTCTCTAATTGCTAGAGATGTTGAACACTTTTTCATATATTTGCTGACCGAGCAAATTTCTTCTGTGAAGTGTCTGTTCAGTTCCTTTGACCATTTATTATTGGGTTATTTGTTTTTCTGGTGTTAATTTTTTGATTTCTTTATATATTCTGGAGATTAATGCTCTGAGGTGCAGTTAGCAAGGATTTTCTCCCCTTCTGTAGGCTCGCTCTCCACCTTCTTTTTAAAAATATTTTATTTAGAGACAGGGTCTCACTGAGTTGCTGAGGCTGGCTCTGAACTTACAGAACTCTTGCATTAGCCTCCCAAGCCACTGGGATTACAGGCGTGAGCCACTGTGCCTGGTTCTCTTTGTGTTCTTGATTGTTTCCTTCACTGTGAAGCAGCTTTTCAGTTTTATTCCACGCCATTTATTGACTCTTGATTTTACTTCTTGAACTTTAGGAGTCTTGTCCCACCAGATTTTTAAAAATTGAGATGAACAGTTTGGTTTAGATTTCCCAAGTTGTGAAGGTGATACCCCATCTACTGAAACCGAGGTGTCCTGCTGTTAACATTTCACACCACTCTGCACACCAGTCACACCTGACTGGCCATCCCTTCTCCGTGCCAAGATTCTATGCGGAGCCGCAAGTTGCATTTAACACGGGTCTCTGTCGTAGGCTCCGCCTAGCATTGTGTCTCTCAGGCTTGCCTTTTTCCTTGATGACCTGCGTTGGCAGTTCTGAGGAGTGAGGTTAGGTATTTCATAAAATGATCCTTAATTGGGCTTTGTTGGGAGTTATTCTCATGATAGACTGGGGTAAGGGCTTGGAGAGAAAGACCACAGTGGTGAACTGCCATCCTCAACACATCGCATCACAGTAGCACCCTGTCAACGAGCTTGTCCCTCCTGGCACTGACCTGACCCGCCCTGCTGGGGTGCCTGCCGGGATCCTCCATGCAGCATTAGCTGCTCCCCATGCTCCCTCTCACTTGGTACTCTCTGAAGGAAGCCCAAGCCTTGCGGGGGAGGGGTAGGCTCACACTCCACCACCTTTGGAAGGGGACGTCTACAGAAAGTACTGGGCAGTCTTCAGAACAGGTGCCACTCACATTATGTGTTCAAATTATCATCTTGGTATGGACTCATGGTATTTATTGTACACTCTGGCTCATTATCTAAGGCCATATATTTAATTTCTTGCTTGAATTTTTCCTACTTTTGTCACTGGTAGCACCTCAGTTGGCTCCCATGTCCCTGGGACACAGCCCGCCTTGCTGATTCCTTCTTGCCAATGCTATGAGATCCTCTAGGCTCATGCCAGTTCCTTCCTCCCTAGAGCAAGGCACAGTGGAGAACTGCATGAGAAATCACCTCTGGTGCTGGGCACATCACGGGTCTAAGTGCTGCTGGGACTAGTGATTTCATAGTAGATGCGAAGAGCCAATGTTTCCCTTTCCTCTTCCCTTTTAAAACATATGATTGCGCCTTCAGAAATAAGAGTGAACATGCCCAGCAGTTTCTCCATGATTACACACCTGGTGCTCAGGACAGGACACCACAGACAATATCCCTGCCCTTTCTTCTGGACTCCATGCAGATGCTAGCTCTGCTGAGCTCTGTGGCCACTGCTCCATCCCTACTCAGAGACTCCTTGCCCCTCACATGGAAAGATTCAAGAGTCTCTTGATTTTTTGTTCCCTTTCAACCCTCTTTAATGTAATTCCAATTTTGTCAGTACAGAATCTAAATCACAAACCTCTTCATGTGACTGTCCTGCTTCTACGGCTCAAGAATTTAGCAAGGCTCCAGGGATAAATGTATGCACTTGTTGATAAATGTTAATGACCTGGCAGACACAACCCCTCTCTCCCTCAGACACCCAGGGATCCTCTACTCTCAGGACATGCTGGGCTCCCTCCTAGGACTCAAGCCCATAGGCACCTCCTCTGCCCATTGCACAAACTGCCTGAGCTGCTCCCTTGGCTGGCAGGCCAGCCCATGGCATTCTGCTGTGGGACCACTCAGACTTCAAAGTCCACCCCGCACCTCTAAGTGGACACATACCAGCTTCTAGCATGCTGTTCTGTGATCCTGTGACTTGTCTGAGATCCTCCCATCTAGCAATGGGCTTACCCAGGGTGATAATTTTGTATTACTGAGTTCTCAACCTCTAGCACTTCACTACCAAGGACTCAAAAGGCATTCAATGATGGCTGTCAAGTGAATTAATGAATAAGCAAAGAAATGGAAAAAGAAACAGATAACCAAGAAAAACACTAAGATGATAAAATCACTGCTATTTTTCCTGAATGTCCTTTTGAAATGAAGACAAAAATTGTTTTCATTATGACCTTCAGTAATTCCTCTGATTCTGGAAATTTGTACTTTTTAGCATTAAGGAAAGTCTTTCAAGCTGAAGAATGTGGCAACTTTTAAATAAAAGATCCAAACTACAGTGAATGATAGTTTCAACATTTCAATGGCATTAATGGTATCATCATTACCACACCAGCTACTGAAGGACTGGAAAAATTCCGTCTAAAATAACTGTGACTGGTAAGATACCTAGTTGATCTCTAGTTTTTCATTTAAGTCAAACAATTTATTTTGCATTTATCGAGTCTGTTAAAAGGCACAACATGAGCTGGGGTTATGGCGCAGTGGTAGCGTGCTCGCCTAGCATGCGTGAGGCACTGGGTTCGATCCTCAGCACCACATAAAAATAAAATAAAGATATTCTGTCCACCTACAACTGAAAAATAAAATATTAAAAAAAAAAGGCACAACATAGGTGAGGTACCTTCATAAACAGACATAACTACAGATATGGTGAGAACCGACTGTGTGTGCAAAGCACTGTGGCAGTGAGGTGTTCAGCTCTGAGGCCCAGTGGTGTCCTGGGTCACAGCACTGCAACAAGATGGACTGTCTGGGCCACATGTATACCTGTGCCACAACAGGCCCAAGGGATGCTCATGTAAGTGCCAAAAATAACTGTTTTTATCTGCTATTACCCATTATTATTTCAAATGATTTTACCTGCTTTGTAACAGTTTCCCAAAACTATTTCTACTTTGTTTTTAATGGCCATACCTCCCTTAAAATCCTATTCTAAAAACAGGGATGTTAAGCTCACAGCGTGAGAGCAGGTGGCACACACCTAGAAGGTCCAGAGGAAATCTAATGCCATGTGAAGTCTTTATTATAGCAGAGGAGCTGTGGAGAGACTTCACTGTATTTTACTGGCATCTCTCAAATGCCAGAAGAATCTCAGTAATGATAGAGCAGAAAGTGTGTTGGCCAAGTGTTGCACTACTGTAAATGAAAACAAAATCGGCCCTTTACAAAGATAAAACAATATCAATGATCTTCTGCTGAATTATCAGAAAAATGAAGTATAGAACTCCAAGGCTGCCAAGGCCTAAGCTCAGCTTGGCTTACATGTATGTGAAACCATCTGAGTCTAACGTAGGAATCAATTTCATTATTGGAGAAACTTGTAGGTATTTTAAATTTTCTGATGCATTAGCAACAAGTAACCCCTACACCTTCATTTGTGACCAAAAAAATCCTTAATAACTTTATGCAGAGAACGTGAGCAATAGTGCACAGGCAATTCTAAAATTCCATGTAAATTAGAAGTGATGCCTCACCCTCGCCATGATTCAATCTACATGAGAAGTGCATTAATATGTTGACAGGCCGTACACATTATTAGCATGACATCTACCAACAAATTTAAATGGTTCCTAACAAAATGAATGATATTAAGAATTTTAAAAAAATTTTTCCAGATATACATTTTAGAAACGTGGTGTCTGAGTCAATTAGGTCTAGTTAGGTGTGTAATACTTACTCTAACACTTCATAGTTAGACTTCTTTTCCAGTGCATTGCCGCGCATCTCCCAGTACGATCGCCTAAAATCAGGGAAGACAAATTGATATGTGTATATACAGAATGTTTACGTTGTTAAAGAACAACAACAGAGGGTACCTAAATAACAAGCAAGTAATTTGGAATCCTCTCACACTTCATTTAATATTTTACTGAAAATCTTGTGAAGAAAAAACTGGGAAATTTTTTCAAAAATAATGAAAAACATTGACGAATAAAGACCTCAATGTACAGTCACCACCTACCGTATTTCTAGACAACCCAACTTCAAAGCAATTTCCTGGTCCACCTGGTCAGCTATCTCTAGCATGTAGTCGCTCTTCACCTGCAAGTAGAGGAAGCGGGGCTGTTTAGGGGAAAGCCTACTACACCCAGGCACTCAACAGCATCTGCCGAGTGCCCATACAGATCCCCCAATACTATCAACAACCTCTCCAGATATGGATATAAAATGAGTGACACCAAATACAATGGAAGAAATAACCATCTCCTGCTAAAAGAAGCTCATGTCATTGATGCTGGCTTTCACGGGATTTAGAAACAACTCACACACCTGGACCACAGGAATGCTAAGCTCCCTTACACCCTTTGCACAGGGTCAGAAGCAACAATAAGCAGGACAAGATCTGTTTCCATGAAAACTTGCAGCATTTCCTAAGCTATGACTACAGTTCCGCAGCATTTTGGGGACCTCAGTGCAAAAGTCAAGAAAATTTACATAACTTACCTGGGCAACTGAGGTGTTTCCAACTAACTATTGATTGTATGTGACCAATCTGCAAAGCAAGGACAAGCGTAAAGTCTAACATAAAGCAGAGTCTACAAGAACACCACAAATGCCTCCCAGGAACAAATATGCTCAACGAAAACTGCTGATGAACTGGCCTCCAAGCCTGCGAGCAGCTGTAAGCACAAAGGCGTCTTTAGAGCTGAGACAAGAACACGCTCCTGACAGAAAAGCACTGAGAGTAGCATCAGCAATGATCCTGGGGATGGATGAGTATGTCCTGAACTCCCCTCATGGGGCATCTGAACCATCAAATACCTCACTCAATTATATCACTAACTGCATCAATACAAAAATTTGTGGGAATTTGCTTTTTCTCCTGTATGACATCTTTCATAATACCTTTGATTTTGTCTCTTGGTCCTTAAAGCTTAACTTATTTACTCTCTGGCCCTTTGCAAAAAATAGTATGCTGATTGCTGCCCTGGAAAAAACTTCAAACACCATGCTCTTCAACTACTAGCTCTGAGCCTGTTTGCACACTGGCTCTACAACTTCCACCCCAGTCACTGGCCTCCACTTCACATGAATCTCAGTCTGTCTTGTGGTGGGGAGGTGATCATTATGACCTTCCCTTGTCTCTCCTTTATCTATTTTAATTGCTAGGTAAAACCAATCCACACTGAAGGCAACCACTCCTCCATGCTCACTGCTGAGCAGCTGGAGAGCGCGTGAATCTCACCTTAACCTCAGCAGGCCTGCCAATGCGCCGAGACATTCAGCAGCGCTGCCCTTGCAGTTATCCCACACGCCAGTTCCACACGTTCCTGGTCTCTATGCCACCACTCCCTTTCACCAGTCTTATCAGTACTCTTATCAGTCTTAGAGTACTCTCTAAACTGCCAGTAATGAGAAACCTGATGCCACCTCCATCTACCCACACATTCCTTTCTCTGAGAGAAGGAGAGCTGCCTCGTCCCTAACACTGGACAACATATGTTCTCAAAGCCTTTGCTGCCTGCACAGGCACCTGGACCTGGGTGGTCAATAAACACTGATTAAATGAATGAGTGGGCAAATGAATGAACAGATAAGCAGCCAACACAGTATTTCTGTCTGTGGATACTTTATAGATGAGACTTTAAAGCAAAAACAGTTTCTCTTCCTTGCACAGCAGACACTCGAGATTGACAACTGGAACTGAATGATTCAACCCAGTACGTCAAGTCAAATCACTTATACTTCCACCAGCTCGCTCTTCTGTACAGCAAACAGATCCAAATGTAAAAGCTCAGTGTCTGCACCACAGGAGCTTTCTCGCTGAATACACAAAAGGGAGACACAGAGGCAGGTTTTTGCAGAAGGTGAACCCCAGAGCTAACCGGTGGCGCTGTCGTCTGGTGCAGGCTCCAGAACTGCAACTGCAGACCCTCGATGACACGCTGAGGGAACACAAAACTGTATGGAGATCAGTCACTGAGATCTCTAGACACTATTCACAGGTGAGAAAATATGGTCCAAACATCAAAACTGAATTCATATGAGTTGCAAAAAGGGTTAATGATGATTTAACAATCTCTACAAAATCCTCTATGAACATGACTTCAGGTACTGGGGCTTTCTTTTCTGCAGCTCCAGTTTACTACTCTTGAGCATCGAGCTGTTAACCATGGCCTGGAGAACCCTATGGTCTGAAGTGACTCATGTTCTAAAAAGGGCTTTAACCCGAGGCGGCACAGATGGGCGCAGCAAGCCTCATGGCCCTTGTACCTCTCTGTGGGAGGACAGAAAACATACCCACTGGCATGTCCTGGGGCTGTGTGCCACATGCCCTCTACACTGTGTTCTGAAGCCCCTGGGGTCACATCCCGAGGCTGGGCTTTCCAACTCAGAGTTCCTTATACTTTGTGGCCATTTCCCTATGAAACACATCTCGACTTCATCTTCTACTAATCCCAGGATTCATTTACAAGACAAAGGAAACACATAAGCTCATTTAAGCTCACGTGCACATGCAGTTGCATGCCACACGATGACATCTCAGCCAGTGGCTTGGCTGCATACGTGATGGTGGAGTGCTGGAGCTGTCTTAGTTCTTCCAGTGCATTCGGTGGTGTCTGCACAATGATAAAATTACCTAGTGACACACTTCAAGGAAGGGATCACCACTGTGCCACGCTGTGGGACTGCACTGCACTGTGAAACGTGGACGTGGATGTGAGCACACAGAGGACACAGGCTTCCTCAAGCCAGCTTACACGCAGGCACCATCAACACTGCCATCCCACAGCCTCAGAAAACCCTGAAGAGAAGGATCAAGGTGATGGCCAAGAAGCAGGTACTGCTTAAAGAGGCCTACCAGGGGCCAGGTCCAGTGCTTAGCAGTTTTCACCCATCATCTTCACAATTCTTCAGAGTAAGTTTTATTAGCACTATTTTTTTTTAAATATTTATTTTTTGGTTGTAGGTGGACAGAATATCTTTATTTTTATTTTTATGTGGACTGTCACAGGGCAGACACCCGTGACCTGAGCAGTGGTGGCCATGCCACGTCAACCCTACACCCCAGTGAGTCACACACCAGCTCCACTGGGCCACTCATTGCTCTGTGTTCTTTCTTCAGTTGGTATGTACTGCTTACTAATTCCAGGTCCAGCAGGTGGACAGAAAACACTGCCAGGGAGCAGCACGTTATCAGAAAACGACCTTGGCTGCCTTCCATTTCTTTGTCTTTTATGTACAAGAAGATCAAGAAATATGGGTTGAAAAAGCCAGGCGCGGTGGCACAAGCCTGTAATCCCAGCTCTTAGGGAGGCTGAGACAGGAGAATCGTGAGTTCAAAGCCAGCCTCAGCAATGGCGAGGCGCTAAGCAACTCAGTGAGACCCTGTCTCTACATGAAACACAAAATAGGGCTGGGAGTGTGGCTCAGGGTCGAGTGCCCCTGAGTTCAATCTCCAGTACCAAAACAAAAACAAAAAACAAAAAAAAGAAAAAAAAAATATGGGTTGAATAATATAAATTTAACAGTTCACCTAAATCTTCATTAACCACAAGAACTTCTCTGAATCATGGAGATACACAGGCATGGAAAGAGGAGAAGTGTACACTACAAAGTCTACCAAAGAAATACTGTAAATTCGCCTCCTCGTAAGACAGACCTGTACTGAGTTTTTATTGGTGCGCAATTACACATAGTAGTGGGATTTGTCATGCCAACTTTGTACATGTGCACAACAGAGCCTGAACAACCCTGTACATGTGCACAATAGAGCTTGAACAATTCTGTTTCCAGTACCTTCTCTTTCCCTCCCTGCCTACTTCCAGGACTCCTGGGCCTATATACAACTTTGTCTTCTGTCTGGAAAAGGGCAGCTGACCATCCATCCCCACTTCAGCTGAAAATATCAGGTTTTAAACTCAAATTTCACACTTAGAGCTACAATTTCTTTTTTCTTTTTGTACTAGGAATTCAACACCCAAGGATGCTTTACCACTGAGCCAGATCCATAGTCCCTTTTATTTTGAGACAAAGTCTTGCTTAGTTGCTTAGGGTCTCATTAAGTTGCTGAGGCTGGCTTCAAAGTTGTGATCCTCCTGCCTCAGTCTCCTGAGTTGTTGTGAATACAGGTATGTGCCACCACACTTGGTTGCAATTTTCAAAATATGCTTTACCTATAGCTTCAGGGCCAAAACAATACAGAAAGAAGTCTATTTCTGATAATAAATAATCTGAGTAAAATCTTAAAAAAATAATAGATGGGAAAAAACAAAGATTGATCAACAACTGGCACTGTATTTCCACACCATAGCTAAGTTGGGGTTCTAGATTTGGTGTCGTCTTCAACTTCCTACTAGAACTCTTTTGTTAAATAAACCATTGATTGTTTAGTATTTCTTACAAACAACAGGTGAATATACTCATCTTAAACATAAAATGTTTACAGGAATGAACAATGAGGACTTTGTGTCAGATCCTGGCATCCTATGGGCTGAAATGTCAACAGTGTCAAATTATTTCCACACAACTTCAGCATCATAAATGCAAATTTAACCAATGTAGCAACCTCTTAAATAACTATGGATACAGACCTTGAAATTAATGGCCACTGCCATTTGCAAAAGGGTGGCAATCAAAAACAGCTTTAGCCAATGAAAGCTGAGCAAGAGGAAGAGAAAGAAAATGTTATACAGTGAAGGAAAAGTCTGATTTTTGAGGGAAATATGCTTTTCTTGTTTCTAAGAGTCATAAGCTTTGTGATCACTTTCAGACTCCTGCCCTACGGTAAACAGTGTTACAAAATCCTATTGTTAGAATGTGCTGGTTAATATTCTTCAGGATATTAAAAATAGGTCAATAACATTTAGTGACCCATTTGAGGATTTCTCACCCCGATAGTCACATGTAGGACAGCTTTTACTGTAACTGCATGCACATAAAAACATCTAACCAGAATTTAACGCTCCAACATGAATACATCCACTGGCACCTTGTTTCCCTGTGACTCCACACAAAGTGGGCATGGAGAAGATTCCAAAAGAGGGAATGACAAAATTAAAATCATTTCCTGTACTCTATTTCCCTCCCTTGGAACAGGAAGAGAGTGAGACCTAAACACGATACTTTTATTTCTACTTGACAAGAACCCAACCATCAGAACCACCAAGGCGCCAAAACAGACACTGGGCAGACAGCACTCAAGAGGGCTCTTGCCACATGCTGTGACACCTGACCTCACTCAATGTTCTCAACACTCCCCTACCTCATTCTGCAGATTAGAAAGCAGAATAATAACTAGATCAGTTATGAAAATAAACAGACCAGTCGAAGACTGGGAGAAAAAAGCAGCAAAGCATAAAACATGGCTAAGGCCCAGGACACATTAAGAAGTCACTAGCTGGGAGCAGAGGAAAGCACGGAGCGACCACTGAACGGTTCAGCTTCGCGTTACAAATGACACATCAGGTAGGTGGACAGCTGTGCATCACAACCACGCTGGTGACCCTGAACTGTATGCTTGCAAATAGGTATAATGGCAGATACACGCTACATGCATTTTAGCACAGTAAGAAAAAATGGAGGGGGACAGGGAAGATGCCCTACAACTTAATACAAAATGAGCGGAAACTTTCACAAGAAGACATGTAACGTTCAACAAATACACGCGATGGT
The DNA here is from genome assembly GCA_028644305.1 of Xerus rutilus. NCBI lineage: Eukaryota > Metazoa > Chordata > Mammalia > Rodentia > Sciuridae > Xerus > Xerus rutilus. Next base: position 179,681,633 of record CM053400.1, read on the forward strand.
ACTCGACTGTCAGCAGCAGCGCTCAGGGAAGTAAGAACCATGTCTGATCCTACTGCACACCTGCTAGACGCGCTACTGGGGAGCCGACACACCCAATACTCCCAATGCTGGGGGCACGTAGAGTGACCAGGACTCTCACACATTACTGGAAGGAATACAAAGTATTATGGTCATTTTAGCAAAGAGCTGGCACTTTCTTATATACATTATATGACATACACTATTGCAAAATTCAGCAATTCAACCTCAAAAGAAACGATGTTGACAAAAATGTTTGTAATAGCATGCTCATGGTCATTTTACTCATAGGAAAAAAAACCCCAAACACACCTTACGTACATGTAACAGACTACCCAACAATAAACTGAAACAATCTACTGAAATCTCAAAAATGTTATACTAAGAAATGAAGCTGTTTTTAGTCAGCTTTTTCACTGATGTGACTAAAAGACTTAACAAGAACACCTTTAGAGGAGGAAAAGTTTATTTGGGGGCTCATGGTTTCAGAGGTCTCAGTCCATAGACAGCTGGCTCCATTCCTCAGGACTCAAGGTGAGGCTGAACATCATGACCAAAGAGTGTGGTGGAGGGAAGCAGTTCACATGGAGATCAGAGAGCAGAGAGAGATTCCACTTGCCACATACAAAATATATGCCCCAAAGTCACGCCCTCAAATGCCCACCTCCTCCAGCCACACCCTATGTGCTGTTTCCACTCAGTTAATGCCATCAGGGGATTAATTCACTGATTGGGCTAAGGTCTCATGACCCAATCACTTCTCCTCTAAACTTCTTGCATTGTCTCACACATGAGCTTCTGGGGGACACCTCACATCCAAACCATAACAGAAGCCTTGCATAAAAGAATATATACTATTTGGAGTCTGTTTATAAGAAATTCTAAAACAGGTAAAACAAAACTACAGTGGGGCAACAGGTGTAGTAGCTGCCCCTGGGGCTGGGCAGGAACTGGCTGGGAGGAACCTCTCCATGAGAGTGGTCCTCCATATCCTGACAGGTGGCTAGATTGGTCAATGTGCTCATCAAGACCCAGTATTCTTCATGTTTGTGCATTTAATTGTGTATTGTGCATACATTTTATATCCAAACAAAAACTATAAGCAAAGTGTAGTTAACGATATGAGCTTGGCATCTCTGCCTTCCTTCTGTATCTGCCTTCAGACTCCTGCTCAGCTGTGCATGTAGGCATGCTCATCATTCAAGGAGTGTTCACCTAAAAGCTGGTAACATATGGTTATTAGCTCTAAATTCACTTAACCTACCTTGTCCCCCTTCAAGACTCAAGACCCCAAGATAAGAGTAACTAAGGTACTTCGGAGATTTGTAGGAAGAACTGTCCTGCTGGCTTTACAAGGTCCTGTTCCAGACCCCTGGAGCAGTCCCAAGGAGGCTCCAGGTACTGCCCTACCCCTGCTAGGTCAACACAAGATAGGACGACCCCCTGAGCAGGGACACTCACTTTATGAAAACACAACTGCCCCTCCATCATCACAGGTCTGACAGATAAATACCCCAGAAGCAAATGGGGATTGCCCCTCAAGGGAGCCACCTGCAGAACAAGATCTGAGACAGCAGCCCAACAAAGCACAGCTGGACTGAGGACTACCCTGCCCCCACTTTCCCTTCACCCAACCTAGAGCTCACAAGTACCCTGAAGACAGGGCTGAGAAGCCTGATTGGCTGGTCATACTGATGAAAGTTCCTTTCCGATCTTTCCCATTATTTTATCCATTTTTTTAAAAAAATGAGGTCACTATTTTTATAGGTTTATTTTATTCATTCATTCTTTATGTCTACAATCCCAGCCCTCCATGTGGTTTCTGAGGTGAGTGGTCAGCCTGGATTTGCTGGGACCCCCAGAGTCAAGTCTTTGGCCCAGGACTCCAGTAACAAACTCTAGTAACAAATCCAGAATCCCCAGTCCAGGCCCCCAAGGTTCCCACATATGGAGAGCAAACAATAGGAGTTCAGAGCCCATGAGAAAGCAAGACACTGTGAGCACTGGCCAGCCTAAGCCACCACCAAAAGGTGGCACCGTCGGAGGCTGGAATTCAGACTCGAGTGAAAACAGCAGTGACTATGTGGATAATGGTAGAAAAAACACACAAGGCAGACAAGTTCGCAAGCAATTAAGGGACATGAAACAGGGTCTGGCAAGTTTCTTTTTAAAAGGAATAAAAGGTTAAAATTAACAAAATTTCTAATACACTACACATAAAATAAGTCACAACTGGGGAGAGCTGGTGATCTGATGTATTTATCAGAATTATCCATCTGAGACAGATTAGGAGTCAAAAACATGAAAAGAAGTTAACAGATGAGGAGAAACAGACTGAGAAGGTCTAATGTAGATCTAACCTGGAATCACAGAAGGAATGATGAACAATTGAGGAAAGGCCACGTCTGCACAAAAGCATCACCTCTCTAGAGCTGCAGACAGACATGAGCCCATGAGGTCCAGGCAGCACAGCAGAGAGCTAGTGTGTGACGAAACTGCACATCAAGACAAAAAAGACCTCAAAGCCATCTAGAGAGAGAAGACAGATCACCTACAAGAACACAGGGTGAAAGCTAACTCCTCAATAGCAACAGTAAAAATCAAAGCAGCAGGAGCAGGACGCATGGCCCACACCTGCCATCCCAGCAATTTGAGAGGCTGAGGCAGGAGGATCCCATGTTGGAGGCCAGCTTCAGGAACTTGGCAAGATCCTGTCTCAAAACAAAAAATCAAAAGGGTTAGGGTGTAGCCTAGTGGTATAGCACCCCTGGGTTCAATCCCCAGTGCCAAAAAAAAAGGGCAAGAGAAAATACCACCAAAATGCTGAGGAGACAAGCATCCGCCCTGGCGTGTGCCCAGCAGTAGCCTCTTCCAGGCAGGAAAAGAACACTGGAGATAGAGGAGCTGACAACACAACTAATCCCCTTTAGTTAATGGATAGTTGTTGATGACTCGTGCTGAACAAAGAAGAAAAACACATTCTACAGAAGCAAAACTGGAACCTTTGAAAAAAACACAGGCCTGAAGATGAAACAAATCTAAGTATAATGTGAACTAGTATATCAATGAGCCACAGTGTCTAACTAAAATCAAGACCATTTTGAAATGAACTGAAAGGGAGACATTTTTAAAGTCCTGGATGATCATTTTCATTTTTACCAATGATGTGGACCAAACCTGCTCACTGAAAGCAATTAGAAGGCAGGGACATTTATAAAGTGATTAATTCATTTCACAATTCAGAGGCAATTTCCATACACAAGTTCTTACACAATATTTCAGCTACATTCTCAATGGCTATTAATAGCTTAAGGGGCCAATTATTTATTTATACATCTTCTGTGTGCTTAAGTAGGAGAAAATTCTCAAGTCTTAACTTGTTTTTCAATTTTAGAATTAAATCTGAATCTGAGCTGGGCACTACCATGGAGGGAAACGTGGATCATCTGTAATGGTTCTAGAAATGAAAAGCACACACCAGGAGTGTCTGGAAGGAGACCTTCCCATGAGAAGTCAGATATGTAACTACTTGCCAAACCAGCAATGAACAATTATAGTATTTTTGAAACCTTGCCAGATCACGGTAAAAATCAAACACTAAACTTCTTTCCCACACACGTGGCATCGCTCACTCTGCAAGTGGCCATGCTAAACCACAGCCTACGACATAGCACCAGAGAGCTTCCAGACAGGCACGTGGTGCTCCCATGCTTGTTCCTGTGGTATGCCCGTAAGGGTCTGTGTGCATATCTTGCTGTCCTTAAGAATAAATCCCCAGCAGTAAAATGATTAGATCACATGAAGCTACCAAGGTGCAGCCACGGTTCACTCAGAAATGTGGCCATGTCAGGAGGGCTGCCAGACAAAGCTGAGGACGTGAAGCTCTTCAGGCCCTTGACACCTGCTGGTCCATTTCTTCTGACGAGCCCCAGGATTTGGCTCTTTCCTCCCTTCACCTCCTGCCTCCTGCACAAGAGCCTGGGCACAAGCAGCAGCCCTGACCATCAACACGCACAGGGTATGACCAGGACCATGTTGCTTCTTCTAAAATAAACCTACTTGATAAACTATTACCAAAGCAGACGCAAAACAAATAATTTAACTAATGTTTTAGAATATGTTCTGGACTTTTAAAATATTTGCCATATGATTTGACAAATATTTTAAAATAAAAAAGGGGACAAGGTCAAGAAGAACCCTGCAGGAATGACGACAGCAGCAGGGCCAGCAGGGCCCTGGAGAGCGCACAGGGCGAGGGGCAGGAGGTGCATCACCCCAGACTACCTGGAGCACCAGGTCCTCAGCAGCCTGACACCATCTACAGAACGCATTCAAGGAATCACTGGGCAACTGAATGGCAGACAATTTTCTCTTGTTTCAAAAACAACAATCCTGTGGCAGGCAGCACGGATCTCCACCCACCGCAGTAGACAAGGCAACGAGCAGGGAGGGTTCGGAGAGGGCCAGGTCAGAGCTGCCAATCACAGCACTCACTGAAGATTCCCTGGAGAACCGCAATGGGGCACTTTGCTTCCTCTCAGTTCTCAGAGACCCACTGGAACCTACTGGTTACAAGGTAAGTCCTTATAGTAAAAGAAAATTTGGACCAGCTGGTGTGTGCGGGGCTAACTTCCAGTCACAGATCCAGCAGCAAGGTCTTCCAGCAAGGAAATACTAGGCAGCATGAAAGTGAGCCTAGCGATTATTGAAGAAGTGACTGCAAGCTGTGGAGCAAGCAAGCCAGCCAATACTGATACAGATTATCTACAGGGCCTAGCGATTATTGAAGAAGTGACTGCAAGCTGTGGAGCAAGCAAGCCAGCCAATACTGATACAGATTATCTACAGGGAGAAAAATATAAATTAACTAGTTGAGCATCTCTAATCCAAAAACCTGAAAAACAAATTACTCGAAAATCCCAAGTTTTCTGAGCACTGACACAATGCCATACATAGAAAATTCTACCTCATAGGACCTTGCCTCATGTGTGAAATTAGTTTAAATACTATATAAAATTATTCTCAGGCTCTGTGCATGAGGTATATGTGAAACAAAAGATTTCGCTTATACACTCAGATGCATCCCCAAGATAACTCATTATTTATATAAATAATTCAAAATCAGAGTCATTCCAGTCAGAATCACTTCTGGTCAGAAGAGGGATGCACGACTATATGAACGTGGCAGTTATTTAAACTCTTGTTATCTGCTTCACCAAAAGGTGAAGCCAGCTAACGGCTGCAACCACACACACCAGCACCAGTCTGTAAACTGGAAACTGCTTCTGAAAACTGCAGACCTCCAACAGCCTCAGCTGGAAGCCCAGAGTGCCTTCTCCCTCCTCCAACTCCAAACCTAATCCACTCTCATCCAAGTCTTTGTTGCTGTGAACCTTCAACTTCCTTACCTAACACCTTCCATTCCTAGATGATTTCCATCTCACAGAAAAGGAAGCAGTGCCCACCACACTCCTAACAGCTGGAAACTTCCTTACCTCCTGTTCTCTCAGAGTGAACCTTATAAGCAGGAATAGCTACTGTTATCTCACAATGGGAACAAAAACAATTTGCCTTCTTAACCACTCCTATACATCTAATCCACCATTGCTCTTTCCCGCACTAGGTGCCTAGACTTATTCAGTAAGAATTTCCTCCTTACTTGCACGGTCCATGTTAGTTCAGCCTCTGGACCCTGTCAAATCCACCCATTACAAAGGTGCTATTCTATTCCACATTCTATGCCCTTCTATTCCACATTGTTCTAATTTCTTACTGGAATGGCTGAACAGCCTCATAGCCTTTTCTAAATTCAATCATTCTCTGATGCTGCCTTCCAATCAAGGTGGTCTCATTTAAGAATTTTTGAATTCTGACCAAGGGATTTACTAATTAAATTCTTTAAAGAGCTCCCCAAAATCTACAGAAAACATAAACTCCTTTTCACTCTCATTGGTTTCTTGTCAAGCCATGTTAGCCCCTACTTAAATGCATCATGTCTTCCCCACTCCCCATTCCTGCCAAGAGAGCACCTGGATGCAGGTGGATACTCCGTGAAGCCTGACTCCACTCCTTCTCTGAGCAAGCAGACTCTTCTCGCAGGACTCTGTTGCCTGGAGTGCTAACTAACAGCATAGAAGCAAACACAAGGTACGTATGCAAGAATTGAAGAACTGTGTGCAAGACAGAGGAAGCACAGGTGCAAATTATCACTTCTGCCTTGCTGGCCCAGGGCAGATGTTCACTGAAGATGTTTAAGACAAAAATATGACCAAGTGCTCTCAGTGGTGAAGTGGTAAGTACGAGTGTCTGGCACCCACCAGCAGCCTTCTGGGGTATACTTCCACAACACCACAGGCAACACTTAATGTGGTGTTGTGTTGTGACACAGGTGTAAACAGCAGCTCCTCGGCATGAAAAAGTCAGGTTTTCCTTTACTGTGCAAACTACTATTAAGATCAAATGGGTAAGCCGGGCGCGGTGGCGCAAGCCTGTAATCCCAGCACTTAGGGAGGCTGAGACAGGAGAATCGCGAGTTCAAAGCCAGCCTCAGCAATGGCGAGGCGCTAAGCAACTCAGTGAGACCCTGTCTCTACATAAAACACAAAATAGGGCTGAGGATGTGGCTCAGTGGTCGAGTACCCCTGAGTTCAATCCCCAGTACCCAAAAAAAAAAAAAAAAAAA
>CM053400.1:179688832-179835123 GCA_028644305.1 Xerus rutilus
AAGCCTGTAATCCCAGCACTTAGGGAGGCTGAGACAGGAGAATCGCGAGTTCAAAGCCAGCCTCAGCAATGGCGAGGCGCTAAGCAACTCAGTGAGACCCTGTCTCTACATAAAACACAAAATAGGGCTGAGGATGTGGCTCAGTGGTCGAGTACCCCTGAGTTCAATCCCCAGTACCCAAAAAAAAAAAAAAAAAAAAAAGATCAAATGGGTAAAGTTCACTCTGATGAGGACTTTCACATGAGACAGATTTACTCATACTCAGGCTAGAAAATTTTCCTTCAGCCGGGCACGGTGGTACACACCTATAATCCCAGCACTTTGGGAGACAGACAGGAGAATCATGAGTTCAAAGCCAACCTCAGCAAGGTGAGGCACTAAGCAACTCAGTGAGACCCTGTGTCTAAATAAAATACAAAATAGGGCTGGGGATGTGGCTCAGTGGTTGAGTGCCTCTGAGTTCAATCCCTGGTACCAAAAAAAAAGAAAAAAGAAAAAAGAAAATTTTCCTCTTGGCAGTAATGGGGGTGGGGAAGATGTGGTACATTTAAGTAGGGGCTAATATGGCTTGAGAAAGAGCAAAATGGTTATAGACTTATAACTTATAACTATACTGTCTCTGAACAAAACAAGTACCGTTTAAGATTTGTCCCAGCACACAGACATTCACAAAGAATCAAAAACTCAATTTCTCATGGTTCAAAGATTTTTCACTGCTGTATAGTGATAAGTTTATATTCTCTGAAATGTTGGGTTTAATCTAACCCTAAAATAAAAATATGCAATAAATGATTCAAAGAAACTAAAAAGTATATTAGAGCACTCTCTTATACCTGTTGGTAGAAGAAATTCAGAGTTGGCTTGTCTTCGGTAAACTGGTTCAGAAATCCTTTTGGCAAATAACGAATCCTCAATTCATATCTAAAAAACAATTCATAAAATATAATAGTCAGAAATAAGTAATTTTCTCAAGTCATTTCTACAATTCCAATATTATTATAAACATGGAATTGCAAACTACTTTGAAATATGATTCTAAAAATAAGATAAACTATAATCAATCTTCAAATGGCAATCCTTATTTTCAGCAAAAATTGAATGGGGCTCTCTAGACTATGCTACAGCTCAGTGTCCTGCAAGGACACAGAACACACCAAATCACCGTCAAGGCCCAGGAGGAATCACCATCCTCACCCCACTACCCACAGCCAGCTACCATAAGGGCAACAGGCTTTCTGTTTGCGAATGGTGTCCGCTGCACAGTGGGCTCACCACGCCTGACCTGGCTGCAAGCACAGTGCTCTGCAGGCCATGCAGTCAGCACCTCAGAGGGCTTGGCAGCCTGGTGACCTGCTCCAACTTCATGGTTACAGTGCTAGTCTTTTCTTCTTCCCCCAAGCACAAAAATTCACTTGCTCAGGAAAACAAGTTTAAGAGTGGTCAAAACAAGCCAGCCGTCCCAGAATGTGCTCCGCATGCTTCTCCTTCTGGGTGTGTGCACCTGGAGGAACTCTCACGTGTCTTCTGATGAATGTGCAGCACATTCCTGCAGTGGAAATCCTAGAGGACAAGCACTGGGTTGTGAGGCACCGTGAGGCAACACGGTGCTAGTGGGTGATCCCTGCAGACTGCCACGCTGTGCCACACTTTACCCTCTCCCACACCCCACTCCACCTGGTCTCCACCTTTCTACTTGCTCCCAACAGCACAACAAAACTGGACGTGGCAGTTTTAGCTGCCATCCCTGTGGGGACTTCCTCTGCATGCTGACTGGACCCTGGCTGCCTCCTCTCACCAGAGTTCCTGCCCTCCTTGTGAGCTCTTTCCCATTGAGTGCTCTGCCTCATCTCCCACTGGCCCTCCAGACTGCTGGCTCCGTGTTTACACACGAGGCCTTAGTGAAGAGTGAACGCCCTCTCCTGACCTGTCACCTGCCTTCCTAAGAGTCTCTGTTTTGGAATGAAAAGGTCACTTCATATGCCAGTTCTGTCTCATTAAAACACAGAGTTACCAAGCCGGGTGCGGTGGCCACGCCTGCAATCCCAGAGCACTGGGAGGCTGAGGCAGGAGGATCCAAGTTCAAAGCCAGCTTCAGCAACGGCGAGGCGCTAAGCAACTCCGTGAGACCCTGTCTCTACATAAAACACAAAATAAGGCTGGGGATGTAGCTCAGGGGTCGGGTGCCCCCGAGTTCAATCCCCGGTACCAAAAAACCCCCACAAAGTTACCAAACAATTAGGTTCTGTTTCACTTTTACTCCCAGAAAGAGTTCAATGACTTACAGCAGCCATTCTGTGTTGGGTGGTTACTTACAGAAGCAACACAGATCTCATCTATGGTAAACGCAGGGCTTGTCAGCCAAACTGCCTTCTGTGCACCACTTCTTCTCCATCAATATCATGATCAGGGAGCAGAGGTATGACTACTTTCATTTTGCAGGCCAGGAAATGATACTGAGCAAGAATAAGTGATCAGTCCTGAGCTTATGTGCTCAGGACTCACTGAGGCCAGAGGAGGCTTCCAGCACTAACATTATGCCACTTTTAAAGATCAGCAAACAGTCCAAAACAGGTTCCACGCACAGCACCCTGACGCTGATGGAGATCAACACCTCCTGAATGCTCAGTACGTGACACAAGTTTCAGTGAGAACTGCACACAGATGACTTCATTTGATGAGATGTGGAAGGAATGTGGGCTCTTGAGCAAGACTGCAGGCATCTGAGCTCCAGCCACATCACTTATGGCAGCCTTCACCTCTGAGCCTCAGCTTCCTCATAGGAAGTTGGAAAAATAAGCCATTCTCCAAGTACAAGACATCTAGAACACCCCAGGCATAGCAGGGGTCTCTAAGGTTCATCCCGTTAGTCCTCATTCAGCAGGGACAGCACCAAGCACATCAGAGTCCCAACAGAATGAGGCAGGTCTTGGCTCTCATAAAGCTAGTAGGGTCTACGTAAAGTGGCAGCAAATGTCACAGACACAAAGAAGCCACTAAGAGAAACAACAGTAAAGTGCTCCTTGACAAGAAGCGGCCAGAGAAGGACATTCTGACACAGGGCTCCACGTAAAGGAAGTGAGGAAGTGAGTGACACACACACACACAGAAGAGTTCAAACCAAGGCCACGGGGCTGGGAAACCCCTGCAGAGGCCAACGCAGCCAGCGGACTGAGCGAGGGCACAGGCAGGAGTGAGGCAGCAGGGCACACAGGCCCTGCACCTCCTTCTCAGTGAGAAGAGTTGCAGGAGTTGGGTTCCCGAGGTGCCCTGCTTGGGAGGAAGGCTGCCATAAGTGATGTGACTGGAGCTCAGGTGCCTGCAGTCTTGCTCAAGAGCCCACGTTTCTTTGACATCTCATCAAATGAAGTCTGCTAGCAGATGAGGGATTCCTCTTCAGCAAGAGCAGGCACAACATCCTCGGTGGCCTGAGACCAGGAGAAGGCACCCAGGACTCACACAGGAAACCACATGGAGCTTGCTGCGTGTAGGCCAAGGACCATGGTCCTTGCTCCAACACACCAGAGTCAAGCAGACCTTACAAAGGCACCACTGAAACTCTGCTCAAGGTGGCCTCATGTAAGTCATCCAATCACCTCTCCTTCATCCTTCCACTGCCGTGTGAGAGCCACATCCTCACCTGCCTTGTCCACCAAGCTCCTCAGCCTCCTCCACTCTGTGGCTATGCCTATTGTCTGGTGTATCCTGATATGTACACTGCAGTACACACGCCGTGCCACAAGTGAAATCATCCTTTTGCCTAATCCAAGCCACATACCACCATCAGTGCCATGTTGTCTGGCTTCCTCAGGCTGACCACCAATTAAGAGCATGGCGATGCCCACAACCCAGCCAACAGCTGGGGGGAGCACAGAATGTTCCAGAAGAGCTAAACTGGACCAGGCTCCATGCGGACATTGAGGGGGACCAGCTGCCAGTCTGCCTGTGAAATAAAGCACCATGGAAAATGACACAGACAGCCCTTGGCATCAGCGTGTGGACAGGGCATTCCTTGATGGCCTCCAGTCAAGTGCAACTGAGAAGGGAAGAACAGAAACACTTTGCTGAGTAGAAGTCAGAGCAGCAATCTCTGCAACACCACGCCACCAAGGAGTGCTGCGATCCACAAGGAGTGAGTGAAGGCAGCAGAGCTGGGAGTCTGCAGTCTCAGCACATCTCCCCACAGGGCCTGTGCGCACGGCCATGGGGAAAAGTGACCACAGTGGGGAGCAGCCTGATGCCATCACCTCACCCTGATTTCCAAGGCAGGCTTCCCATAACCCGAGTCATTGTCATCACAAACTTCAGGAGTGTTTTGCTAAAACTGCACAACTTCCACGTAATCATAAAAAAAACCTCTGACAAACCCAAATTGAAGAGCACAGAACAAATAAGCAATCAGTATTCTTCTCAAGTGTCAAAGTCAGGAACAGCAGAGGCAGACCAAGGGGTGTCCAGGCAGGAGAGAATCCTAGGAGGCCTGAAGGGGGACAGCAACTACATAGAGGCCAGAAGGTCAGAGAGCAGCACCATGTCCACGCTGAGCTTCTGGTTTTAATAATTCTGCTGCTTGCCTGGGACTGTACTATTGAAACTGGGTGAAGGGTACACAGGACTTGATGTATTACTGAGAATGTTAAAACTCCCACACTCCAAAGTTAACCCTTCTGTGGTGAAGTAATAAATACTCACTGGAACCAGTTTTAAATCAATGTGGCCTAAAATACCAATTATACAGCCACAGACCCAACAAAACTCATTCTAAAGCACCTTTACTCAACCAACTAACAACATGGCTCAGTGGACAGGCACATTAAGTCCACTAAGTAGGCAGTGCTTTCTCCAGTTTAACCAAGCAAGAACTGACTCTGAAGAACGTGCTTCCAGATCCTCAACAGTCAGGAAGAGCCGAATCTCACCATGGTCCTGCAGCTGGCGACACCACTCGCACCCCCAGAGCTGGGTGCTTGGCTTCATGCTTCCCAAGCCTCAACCGCCATCAACAGCATGTTCTGCTCAGGGAGGCTGTCACTGACTGGCACAGCTTTCCTAAGAGCCCCATGCTTGACTCAGAGAAGGAAGCTCACGATCTCAGGTGTGGCCAATATATAAGTAGAACACTTCCACTGAAAAGCTAGAAACTGATTATGTTGGAAGTCAGATGCCCAGGACGGGCCCACAGTTCAGAGGTAGAGGTCTGCCCAAGACACACAGAGCGCTGGGTTTGATCCAGATTTAAAAAGGCAGAGGCAGGCACGGTGGCTACATCTGGAGACAGAAAGAGAGAATGTTGCTGGGAATGGGATACATCTCTAATTAAATGGGTGACACCTCACCAACTCAAAAGTGGTAGGCCATTGACAAGAGGCACAAGCAAGAGATACTATGCCACCAAGCCCGAGTGCAGAGGAAGATGCCATGATCAGGAGCCTTCACGCTCTTGCCAGGACAGTCTTAACTCCTAACACAAGATAGAACCTCTCAGAAAAAAATCAGATGATAAAAAATTATAGCTAGAGGCTGGGGTTGTAGCTCAGTGGTAGAGCACTTGCACGCGTGAGGTACTGGGTTCGATCCTCAGCATCACATATAAATAAATGAATCAAATAAAGGTATTGTGTTCATCTACAACTAAAAAAAATTATAGCTAAATACATTAATGCCATTTTTCAAGCAGACAAAATACAAACAATGTCATTTTCACAAGCCTTAAGAATAAGCTTGAGGAAGGGCACAAGACACACCTCTTTCCAAAAACAGAACATGCATTCCTTTCAAAACTGATGAAAATGCCACAGACAGGAAGGCACAAAGAATCCCCAACAGTTTAAAAAATTAATGTCTTTATAATGCTATTTTTCCTATAAAGAAAACAAATCAATAAACAATAATTTTTTTCTTTTTTAAAATCTACACATAGCTAAAACATGAACAGTATGTCCCTAAATAATTCTCTGATTGAAGGGGAAAATCTTGGAACCAATTGTAAAATACTAATAAAACATTTATCAAAATAATGAAACACAGCCAAATGAAAATTTGAATGGTAACTTATAGGTCAAATACATTTATCAGAGAACATTAATGAAATGAAAGAATTCATTTACACTAACTCCAACTACTATTTAGCCGCTGGTTGAATCAGAGGGTCTGGACCATCACACGGTTTCACTCTTGGCTCACTTGACATTTACATTATCAACACGTGACTCATTCACTCTCCATTCACGTGTTTTGCTGGATGCCTGTTTTATACTAGGCACCCCAGAACCAGAAGCAGAGCCTGAAGAGGTCCAAATCCCCGAGGGAGGCCTACTGCACCCTGGCCCTGAAGCAGGAGGCCCCAGCCAGGCTGGAAAGGTGCAGGAGCACTCTCCACGGAGCCACCCGATGAGCACAGGCAGGGCAACAGGGCCAGAAGGACAGGTGGGGCTGGAAACAGGATGTGAACAGCAGGGCACGGCAGTGGAGGAGAGACAAGGTGGCCGCAGTGAGGATGGAGGGTGAGCTGTTGTCCACTCTACAGAGTCGGCACAGAGCCAGCTTGCCCAGTTCCAGCCTGGATATTCATGAAAACGGTTTCATAAGTCGATACTGCTTGGCTGCTCACTGAATACAAGGTCCTATGCCAATACAGTTCTAATGCTGGATGCTTTTATGATTGCGTTAGTAACACATCAATTTCTCTTTTCTTAAATAGTTTTTTATAGTTGTAGATGGTCAGCATGCCTTAATTTTATTTGCTTCATCTTTATGTGGTGCTAAGGATTGAACTCAGTGCCTCACACATGCTAGGCAAGCATGCTGCCACTGAGCTACAACCTCAGCCCCAACACATCAATTTTTAATGCATAAGTTAATGTTTATATGTCAATATAAAACTTGTATTAAAGAGTCAAGTAGGAATTGGAACTTCAAAGAACAGATAACATTAAATAGGGGAAGGAGAACAATAGAAGACAGGATGGCAGGGAATCAGAACCCGTGGAGTTTGCCCTAGTGTGATGAGAAGCTCGTGGCAGTTGCCGAGTGCAATGACCCAAATGTTTAACTGGATGGCTATCTGAGGACCCCCAGCATACTCCCTCAGTACCAGGGCTTCCCACCGCTCCACTGCTGCTCCCTGCTCCACCTTTCAGGATTGACTTTCTGTGTCCATCCAGATGAATGTGTGAAGCTAATGCCAAAGCCTAGGGAGGCCTCGGGGAGAGTAGGGGGTATGCAGGCTCACTAGAGCACCAGGATGGGAACTGAAACAGGAGATCAGAGCAGATATCTGAGAAAAGCACACACCTTTTTTTTTTTTTTTTTTAAGGAAATGAAACTTTGTTACTATGATGCTTCGCAAATGTTTCTAAAGTGTCTTCTATACATTCTAACAGGCAGCAGACACCTTCTTTCACTGGGTACTATCTGTGCTGTATTTTGTTTACCCTGAGAGCTCCTCAAATTGCACATCAGGCCTTTCTTTTACTTTTGTGTCAAGAGCCAATGTGTACTTAGAGATAACCAATTCTTTTCCTTCTTGCACCTGGAATCCTCCTCTGAAGACCTTTCTCCTGCAGCATTCAGTGGATTCCCTCTGCTAGTGAACCCTCTGGTCACCAGCTTCTTTGCTGAGCCTCCTGAAGCACCTGGATTTTCCCCTGCTGCTCTGAACACCTGGTCGAGCTTGCTGGCTGGCACCGCCACCAGGGTCAGCCCACTTGTGGGTCCAGCCCTTGCCTTTGCTAGGGGTTTCACATAACCCTTCACTTGAGGGCTCCTGTCTGATTCTAGAACATTCACAGCCGTTGACTAGCGGGGCATTCTCCTCTTCCCTATTCCTTCATTCTTCTAGAGTATCTACTAGAAGCAGGTTGACTTCTTTTTATGTTACATGAACCTACTTTCACATTTTCCATGTGTTCATCCCACACAATGTTCTGAGCAATTTTTCAGTTCCACTGTCTTAGTTATAAAATTTTCAGCTATATCTACTCTACTGTTTTATCAATAGTGATTCCTATTCAACTTTACTTGAAACAAGGTGAAATAAATAGGCTTAAAAGAAAAACAAAAAAAAGCTTGCACACTTGCAGATTTAGGTTTACTGAGTATATTATTACACATTAGGAATGTTATTAAGATAAAACTGCCACTGGCATGCCTGTATCAATGAGGGTGACAGAAGAGTGTTAATAAAAGTGCTCAGGCATCCAACCTGACTGGCAGCTATCCTCAGCCTGTACATACTTAATCGCTTAACTGATTTCACAGCTGTACGTCAAAACTTCCCTGGCCATTGATGCCAGCTGGTGACACCTTAGGCTCCAGGAAAATTCTGTTTGCTTGTTCCTGCCATGTGACACATTTGAAAACCAGGCCAGGCTTCTGATGCATTCTGTACCTGGGATAACACTGCACTGCACTTCAAATACCACCTGTTTTCACCAAATGCTCTTCCTTCTCTCTCAAAATACTGATTTAGACCCTTGGACTGAATGTGACTGACCAATGCATACACTGCCTACAGACTGCTTGATTTCTGTATCAGTACCAACAAAGAGGACCCCTTGGAAGAGGTCCCTTGCTACCAGTTATGCTTCTCTCAAAATTAATTTATTTTTTATTAATTTATTTTTGATATTGAGGATTAAAACCACGGATGCTTGACCACTTAGAAACATCTCCAGCCCTTTTTATTTTTTATTTTGAGATAGGGTATCACTACACTGGTTAAAGCTTTGCTAAGTTGCTAAGGCTGCCCTGGAACTTGCAATCACCCTGCCTCGGCCCCCTGAGCCACTGGGATTACAGGCACGTACCAACATGCCTGGGTCAAACTTATTACTTCGGATACACAGTTTCCAGCTAACATCTTAACACAGGACTGAAAAAAATCATTACGGGAGAAACAGAAAAAAGATAATTATAGGGACCTCTTTCAATTCACCTTAAAATAATTTGTCTAATTTAATGTTTCAGGAAAAGTCACAAAAAAACCACTTCTTAACCATGTTCCCCATGGATGTCACACGCATACCCATGCTTCTCAGGTGAGCTGCAGCCATAAATAAGGTAACCAGGAGTCTGCTGATGGGCACATCAAGCCCTGCGACATGCACAGAGGCCGTGGATCAGAAAGTAAAAGTTGGGACCTGAGTTCTATTTAGAACAGAAGTGGACACAAGTATCCCTGAGAAGAAAGGTGACTGTCAAAAGACCATCTGTACTCCAGGTGGACCTAGCCTCTGTAGCAACGCTGGCCAGCAATTATGAGCCCACATCCTTCACACAGGAGCTAGTGATGAGCAGTGTGAAAATTAAGCACATTCCCGTGTGCTGTGCATCTTTCTGACACATGAAACAAACCAAGTGGGGTGTGCGTCTTACTTCCACTCCTCTGGCGGGTGGGCAAGCTCATATTTCTCCCTCACGCTGGAGACGCCCATGTCCACGTGGAGCCAGTGAACCTCCTCCGACCGCAGGTGGCTGAGGCGGAACCCGTAGCAAGCCACGTGCTTCACTCTGTGGCTGTCCACTATCTTCTGGATGATGCCCTGGAACACACCCCACAGAAACAGCTGGTAAGAAACAAAAAGAGCCAGGCCGGGTGGCACATGCCTGTAATCCCAGTGACTCAGGAGGCTGAGGCCAGAGGACCTCAAGTTCAAAGCCAGCCTCAGCAACTTAGTGAGGTGCTAAGTAACTCAGTGAGATTCTGTCTCTAAATAAAAGTACAAAAAAGGGCTGAAGATGTGGCTCAGTGGTTTATTTTATTTATTTACTTATTTTATTTTTTTAAAATAATAAATGTTTACTATTCGTCTTGGTATAAAGAGATAAAAGAGTTGAGGTAAATTATCAAGGATAAATCTTACCAGTACAATTTGGAAGAAGTACAGATTGGCATCAATTAGCTAAGTCAATTGAGAATAAGTACAAGGCAATAGGAAATGCAGCAAAAGCTATATATTCATCTGCTTTTTTTTTTTTTTTTTTTTTTTTAATTTTGGCTCAGTGGTTTAGTAACCCTGAGTTCAATCCTTGGTAGAAATAAAACAAAATGAAACAGAACAAAACAAAAAGACTGTGCTGGGTGGTGTCCACACCTATACCCCAGCAGCTTAGGAAGCTGAGGAAGGAGGATTGTGAGTGAGTTCAAGGCCAGTCTGGGTAACTTAGCAAGGACCTAAGCAATTAGTGAGACCCTATCTCAAAATAAAAAAATAAAAGCGGTTGGGGATGTGACTCAGAAGTAGAGTACTCCTGGTTTAGGTCCCCAGTAACAAAAAAAGAAAATAAATGAAAAGACGTCTCTTTATTAATTATCAGAAATCTTTGGTAAAAGAGCATCAAGTTAAATAACTTACTTAATTTTACATAGAAATCTGTTTCCAAAAAGGATTTTTATGAACAAGGAAAAGTTTTAGGGAAAAAAAACAAAAAACAAAACAACCCAGCAAGCTGCTCTTCCAATTCCCTCCTGAAGAACACAGCAGCACAGTAACTTAAACATGTCTGCAGTGCCACCACTGCATGATCCCCAGCCCCATCCAAGTGCACCAGCCATCCTCAGGTTCCACTTCCTGAGGACTGGACCAAGGGGCGTCATACATCCTGAACCAAGGACATTTCTTAAGACTGGGCTACAACTTCAATAACGTTTTCTAAAAACATACATTCAGGAACATACAATTAAGCCCATGTTTCTGGTTACATTCTTTAGGGGCCTCATTGGTCTACGACCTGCTCTCTCTAGAGTATGCAGCAGCCTACAATGCCCAAATTCCGAAGTTTGCAACACACCTGCCCTTGAATCTGGAGGGAGCAGGCGTGAGAGTTGGCTCCTGCCCCCATACTGGCTTATGTGGACACCAATGAGAAGGTGCCTGCAAATGGGCAGCAGGTATGAGGACTCACATGGGAAGATGGAACCCCTTGCCACCCTCTGGGAGGGGCAGGGAAAGCAGGATCCAGGGGCACCCTTCTCAGGCTTTCCAGTGATTGAGGAAAGCTTTTTGGAGGTGGGGTAAGTACCAGAGATTGAACCCAGGGTCACCTAAGCACTGAACAATATCCCCAACCTTTTTTATTATTATTTTGAGATAGGGCCTTGCTTAGTTGTTGAAGCTGGCCTCAAATCTACAATCCTTCTGCCTCAACCTCCTGAGCCTGGGATTATAGGCTCGTGCCAAAATACGGCATGAGAAAAGCTCTTATAAGTGATGTTAATTATATAAAAAACATGTCTATGACAGAAAATCATCACTAGTTATTAAAAATAAGCACTTAATTGAAGCTACAGTATAACTCATAATGCAAGACACATTTTTAAAATTCCCTCCCACACTTAATATTTATTCATTATGGCCTCATGCTATTGATAAAACAATGCAGGATATTCCCATCCTCTCCATTAAAACATGACACATAGCACATCTACAAACTATGAGAGGCACAGTGTATGCACCCCAGGGCGTGTGTGCTGCAGGATACCCAGGAGTCTGATGCAGTGAAGCTCCCTGACCGCTGAATGGGTGAGGCAGCCAGTTAAGCTCCCTTTCAGGTGTCCAGCCACACCCAGGAACAGAGGTGGGATGCAGGCAAGCTGTTAGAGCATCAACAGAGGACCAGGCTCCAGTAGTCCACAGCAGTCCTAAGTAAACAGCTGATGGCCTCTCGTTCTGGTGTAGGGTGTCTACGGCTGGCAGCCCTCCACCTGAATCTGAGGGAGACATAAAGTGTCCTATCTGGCTTTTTGAGGCAAAGCCTGGAATTGTGACAGGGCTGGTGTAGATGACAGTCCAGGCTGTACCCTACACAAGTGTGTCCAGTCACAGGGATCACTAGGAGCTGGAATCAACCCAGTTATTGACTTGGGATCTTGTGCTCTGGGTGGGGGTTGCCTGGATGAAGGAGTGCTGCTTACGTACTCTCCCCAAACAACTGTGGAGCTTCCCCTTGCCAGCACGCATGTCCCAGGCCTACAAACAAGGGGACTGGCGCAACTCTGGAAGCTCCACAAAAGTGTTTTGTCCCCCTAACCCAGCTCTGCCAGCTCAGCAGTAGAGGCAGCAACACTAGTCACCTTGGTGTCACACTACATGTCACACCAACACCCGTGGCTCAGCAGCTGGGCAGTGACACTAGTCACCCTTTGCACAGAGTGCCACATGACATCTCATTGTCACTATGCATCAAAAGCAAACCCTCTGTTGTTAGAGCTAGAACCAAAGCCTGTCTTTTTAATCTGTTTCAGTTAAACCGGTCTGTTTATACCTAGAAATCAACTGTAAGGCCACGAAGGTATGAATCATTTCTCAATACTAGTGTCTGCCACCATCCACACCCTAGGGGAAATCCCACTTCTCTAGGTGCTTTCATTGGCAATCCCACAAAAAGGTCCCCTTCCTTTCCTCTAAGCACACAGAGCAGCTACTGAAGCCCATCTGCAGCAAACCAGTGTCAACGGAGAGGCTGAGCCCTGCTTCACAGTAGGTTCGTAGTCTTGGTGCTTGACGGAGGAGACAGAGTTTGGGTCTACTCCCTGGACCACACTGCCTGCCTGGAGAGACCCAAGTGACTTCCGTTTCCACATGGTAGCACCCCATGACTATACAAGTCACACTTTTTACTCTCCACCAAGCAATGAAAAAAAAACTACGCAGGGAGTTCCCTGTTTTATGCTGAGCCTTTTCACTGTGTGTCCACCCTGTGTGCCATCCTTTCCTCATTCTCTGGTTCTCTTAGCATCTCTGGGCAGTGGCAAACATGAAACATGGGGTTAAGTATGTGGAGCTGATGCTGATTTAGTCAGTTTTTTTTGTTTGTTTGTTTTTGCTGCTGCAACTAAAAGACCCGATCAGCACAATTGTAGAGGACAAAAAGTTTATTTGAAGACTCACGGTTTCAGAGGTCTCAGTCCATAGAAGGCTAGCTCTACTCCTCAGGGCTCAACATGAGGCTGAACATCATGGTAGTAGATGGTGGTGGAGGGAAGCAGCTCCCATCATAACCAGGAAGCAGAGAGAGACTCCATTTGGCCAGACACAATTGTATACCTCATAGCCATGCCCCCAATTAACCACCTCCTCCAGCCACCATTCAGTTAATCCCATCAGGGATCAAGTCACTGATTAGTTCAAGACTCTCACAACCCAATCATTCCTCCTCTGAACCTTCTTGCATTGTCTCACATGTGAGCTTTTGGGGGACACCTTGACAGATGCTCATACTCAGCAGCTTACAGATGTCATTTTGAGCACCAAGTATTTGCTTGTGAATAACTTAGCAAGTAACTGAGAAGCAAAGGTTAGTGAGGGAGACACTAAACCGACACCACCAGCTGTCACCTCCATAACACAAACTCATTCAGATACACAACACTCACTTCTGGTGTGCATACATTAACAAATGTGACTGTCCCCAAGGAGTGAGAGGGCATGGTTTATCACATGCTACTAAAGTTAGCTGAACAAAAATTTAAATTTTTATCCTACTGTGCATGACAAACTAGTCCTAGGAAATATGAAATGATATTCGGCTACTCTGAAGCCTTCACTTTTCCATCTGTCCAAGGTTTTAAAAATATTCAATTTTCTGGATTATGTTCTTATAGCTGATATTTTGGTGGAAGAATTCTTTTTTAAAGTTGAAAGTAAAAAGTCCACATTTGCATCCCTCCTACCAGGAACATAGTAGGAGCAGATGCAGTCATTCCCCACTGATAGGTAGCGTTTCTGCTTGTATAGGTGAGAAGCTGCTGTCACACCACAGGCATGAGTGGAAATGGAGAAGCTGCCTTGAGAGCAGCAGCCACAAAAATGTGCTCAGGGCAACAAGCAGCACCAGGACTGCACTAAGGGCCCATGACACCTACTTCTAGCCTGTCCGAGTGGTATCTGACGACAGAACTGTGGAACACATGCCAGGTTTTCCCTGGCTGCTTCCCAATGAGACGAGGCTGCATTGTGTCCTCATGATTTCACCTGGTTCCATCTGGACCCCTATCTTTTAGGCAGTAAAGTGGAACAAAACAACCTTTACTGCTGTCAGGAGAGTGTCATGGGACACCTTCCTCCAGCTCGTGCACACACTGCCTGCAACTCGAGCTCAGGTGAGGCACCATCTTCATCCACGTAGGGCCTGAGTCTAGCAGGAGCACTGACAGTGAATGCTGCAGGTGAGTGACAGCTGACAGGCAGTGGGGGGTGGTTAAAGTGGGGAACCATGCAAAAGGGAGGTTTGATGTTTTCAGTTCCCTCCCCACACTTAATTTTAAAGATGAGCTCATTACTGTAAGAGACACTAAAGCCACATAGTGCCATTATGTCCTCCTACGACTGACCTGCGGTGCGCAGCATTTCCTTCCTCAATGTGCTCCTCCTGTGGACACTCTTCAAGAAGGGAAAGCATCCCCCTCTTCTCTGATCACACCCTATACTGCCAGGGCCCATCACTCATCCAACCAGTCCAGAGCTTTAAGTCCTGTTTCCGAGCCTCTAATGGACAAGTCACACAAAGCCCTCCACGAAACTGATGCACTTCTACTGCCCAAGTCCACAATCACCACACTCTCGAGCGTGAACCGCACAGGGGTGTTGTGTTCAGCTCTGGAAAGCACCGTCTGAAGTGGGTCCTCTGGAGCTCTGCCCTGGCCGCCTGCAGGCTCTTGGGACCACTGGCATGCCTTGGCACAGTCTCTTCCTCCATTGGAAAGCCAGCAACACTGGCATCTGACCCTTTGCCATAGCCGCTTCCCTCTGACCAGTCAGGTAAAGTCACTGGCTCAGAACCTCCCATTCCCAGGCCACAACTATGAAGTCCTTTTGGCCATATGGGAGAACATGCCCACATTCTGGGGCTTTTTGCATACAAGTCTTAGTGGCCACGCTTCTGCTGCTATGATACCTCTGTGCAGGTCTGGTGATGAAGAATCCCTCTTCCACTGAAGCCGGCACTGACTTCGTCACTTTAACTATGGAGATCCCAGGTGCACCTTCTTCCAACAGAAGGCTGCTCCCTCTGCGTGGGAAGCAGGCCACACAGCGCAGCCACCTCCACCGACTCCCGGGCCGGACCTCTTGGGTGACGAGCTGCAGCCGCCACTCCAGCACCTGCTTCTGTAGAGCCAGCTTCTCCCCTTCCACCTCGAGAACCAGCTTCTGCCGCCTCCAGGCCTTTCTTCTGCAGCTTCCTCGTCTCAGCCTTCTCGAGCTGAAGAGAGCGGGCCTTGCTCTGGGCGAGGCGTGGCTCGTGGGAGGTCCTGGGTGGCCGGGTGCTCTGTCCAGACCACTGCACCCGCCCCCGCTCAGCAGCGTGGCGCTGCACTTCTTGTCATTCTCGCCTTCACGGGGCGGCACCTCCTTCCAGAACCTCTCCTTTACACTCACACTTGGCTACAGTTTGGCACAAACGCCTACCTCTCAGCTTGTCTTGGTTATTGACATGCCTTCCTCCTAACGCTTAATCAGTTTTAGATTCTAAGTGAGAGACTTGCAGCTCTTCCTTTCACTTGAATACAGAGACCACTGTGGGTTGTTACGTGACACAATTTCAATACTACTGTGTCTCAGGGAACAGGGAAGCTGGAAGAGAGGGAGACAGACAGGAGATGGCCAGTGCATGGAGCAGGGAGAACAGACACATAATTTACTAATTAAGTCTGTTGCCTTAAATGGCAAAGTCTGAGCCGTTTGAAGATAACATTTAACATTTTCTTGCACCTGTAGTCACTTATGATAAGTCTGGTATAGATGGCATTCCTTCTCCTAGGTAGCGAGGGGAGTCATTCTTGAGTATACTGGAATTTTCTCTATATTGTTATATTCTGAAATACCAGTACAATGTTTCTGGATGACTGACCTGTGTGTGTGTGTGTGTTTACTAGGTATTGAACCCAGGGTACTATACCACTGAGCTGCATCCCAGCCTCTTTTGAGACTGGGTCTTACAAAGTTAAACAGACTGGCCTTGAATTTGTAATTCTCCTGCCTCAGTCTCCTGAGCTGCCGGGATCACTGCCATGTGCCACCATACCTGGCTGAATGACTAATCTTAACACTGTACAGGCTAGGTTCATCTTGCTGTCTGAAGTGATCCCATGCTTATCCCCAGAGCAGCCTAGAGCATGAGACCTCACCAAAGCCATGACCAAGATGAGTGAGATCTGCAACCAGAGATTCCTGAGTTGCTTAGGCTAAGAACAGCAGGCTGGTAGCTCTGCTCAGTAACCAGGACTAGATTCATGACTTGCACCTAATTTTGGTGGTGCCTGGGTGGTGATACAAGTGTGCAGGATGGTCCTGCAGGTGTAAGTGCCTACGTGACCAGCTCACAGGCCACACCACCAAGAGGCCTGAGGCTTCCTCATACTGAGGTGCTGCACAGGGAGCTAGTAATGGTCTTCCATCTGGAGGAAGGCACACACCAGGCCTCAAAGCCTGCGCCTGCTCTCTCTGATCCCTGAAAGGAGTCACCATGAACTGACACTTCACCTATAAACTGTGCAGTCCTGTGAATCCTTTCCGCAACCAAACTTTTAAACAAATTACTCAGCACATACATGTAAAAGGTATAACCTTTATTAATTGAAACACAAGAAATAAAACCTCTGTAGTGAAATGTTGCAAGAATCCAGGTATTGACCTGGGGAAGTCTTTAATCTCTTTAGGCTTTGGTTCTCTGATTCGAGCAGTCATTCTGATCATTACTTTCTATACAGCACAACTGCCTGGGAGCAATACAACGCAAGCAACATAAGTAATACTAAAATTTCTGGTAATCAAGGAAGAAGAATAAAAAGAAGCAAGTGAATTCAATTCTTACAGTTTATTTAACCAAATACATACCAAAAGTAGTATGATTTCAACATGCAACCATAAGATATTGTCAATAAAATCTGGGCACGGTAGTATACACCTATAATCCCAGGGATTTAGGAGGCAAGAGAATCGCAAATTCAAGGTCAGCCTCAGAAACTGAGTGAGGCCTGTTTCAAAATAAAAATAAAAAGGGTTGAGGATGTAGCTCAGTGGTAGAGTGCCCCTACATTCAATCCTGGACAGGAGGAAGGAAGGAATTGTCAGTGAGATATTTCACACTGAATCTTTGAAGTCTAGAGTATATTTTCACACTTTCAGCTCATATCAATTCATACTAGGCACATTTACCTTCTAACAACCAGCAAGGCTAATATGGGCAGTATAGCTATAACTGCTGATCTGCTTAGTAAGTTTGTACAGCAATAAGCTATATTGTTCCAGAAAATGCTGGCATGGCTTCCACTTTGCTACTATGAAATGGTTTCTATCCTTTGACATCTTAACTTAACCCCTTTTCTGTTCTAGAGCCATCAGGCCCTCAGATGCTTCCTGTTTTTCCACTTTCCTCTTTCCTGGCAATATGCTCTTCTCTTATCCATGCCAGCTCTGCCCCACACACTATCTGGAAGGAAGGTGTGGCCATGTCCTTCAGTGCCACTCTATTCACATACCCACATACACTCAATAACTTACATAGTGTTGAAATATGGAACTGGGTTATGACGAATACCCAGTCTTCCATGGCCCTCTTACAGATTTCCATGTTACCCCAGGAAAGGGCTGTGAATTCAATGACAATCATGAATTCACAGTTAAAAATCAACAGACAAGGAGGATTAAATTTCAGACATATATCACCTGTGAAATAAAATAATCTGATTTTGGTCACATCAATTTCCTCATGTTAACTTTCACAAAAGTTTGATACCTGTGCTGACACATCTCTACCTGAGGTAGGCCTGAAGGCTGCATGTCTGCAGTGACCCCAAGCCTGCTCCAGGACTGTCAGCCTCTTGGGTGCAGAAAGTTTGATAATAAAACCATGGCACAGATGTCATAAGGTCTTTGAAGGTGATTTTCTGATAAAGTCATGAGCATTTGCTATATACACCTTGTCCACAGTATCTAAGGGTTCTCCCTCTATCCAATGCTCAGAAGCTTATCAAGGCTGATGCAGTAGCTTAACAAGCTCCTTCATTCTCTGTGTGAGATACAGACTAGAACACTCTCTAGGAGGCTTCCATAGAGTACAGCTATAAAGTTTCTTTCAGTATGAATTACCTGGTTAACAATATAAGACAATCCTTACAGGCCTTCCACTAAGTAAATGTGTTTAAAGGTTAAATGTAAACCACAGAAGTAGGAAAAAAGCAAGAAGCCAGGTGCAGTGGCACACATTTATAATCCCAATGGCTTGGGAGGCTGAGGCAGGAGGATCGCAAATTGGAGGACAGCCTCAGCAGCTTAGTGAGGTGCTAAGCAACTCAGTGAGATCTTGTCTCTAAATAAAAGTACAAAAAAGGGCTGGGGATGTGGCTCAGTGGTTAAGTGTCCTTGGGTCCCACCTCTAATACAAAAAAAGAATTAAAAAAAAAAAAAGCAAAAACAAGAAAGGTCAAGAAAGCTTCATAAAGTCTATAAAAAGAAGACTATCATTGTTTCAGTCTATATGTGAGTAGATACTAACATTTTTCCATCTTGAATCATTTTTCTTTTAATAGCCATTTGAATAGTCCATTAATACTGTAATTGTACAGGACAACAGAAAATTATATATAATTCATAAGAAAGATTTCAGTCTTAAATCTAAATTCTACTAATCCCATTATTTTACTTAAAATAGTAGAGGCATTTAAGTTAAAGAGTAACAAGTTGGGGCTGGGGTTATGGCTCAGTGGTGGTGTGCTCGCCTAGCACATGTGAGGCACTGGGTTTGATCCTCAGTACCATGTAAAAATAAAATATATTCTGTCCACTTAGAATTAAAAAATAAATATTAAAAAAAGAGTAACAAGTTAAGTGATTTCATAATTTAGAAAGAAAACAGGATACATGTGAGCTTCCTGATCAGCACACATCTCTGCACTCTGGAGAGGAACACACAAGCACAGGGCAGCAATAAGCACGGGTTTCTCCAACACCCCATCAGAGTAAACTGCCTGGAAATATGCAGGCTGTGCTGTTTCCTCAAATCAGGGGGCTACCTGCTGGCACATTACTTTCAGACATGTGCCATCAGCTGATGCCTGGCCTGCTCTCTTCCCACAAGCTGGCTCAACCCCTCGCAACCCAAGTGCTCATTCCCTCTGAACATGTTATGCCTTTAGGCTTCCCCACACCTGGGACAATCTCCAGGGACTCACTTCACACCTGCTGAAGACCAGGGGTGTTTCTCCTGTAGACCTTAAGCTCTAAAGCCAAGGCCTTAAAGGAATCTGGCTATGGGCTGGATGTTGAGTGGCTCCCAAAGGCCCACGTGTTTAAAGGCTGGTCCCTGGGTGGTGCTACTGGAGGTACGGTGTGCCTGCAGGAGGGAGGGCTGCAGGTCCCTGTGGGCATGCCCCTGAAGGGGACTGTGGGCCCGTCTTCCTGTTGTTCTCCCTGCGTCCTGGCTCATGTGTGAATGCTAGGTCTGCTGCATACTTCTGTCATGTCACATTGCCACGCCAGAGACCCAAAGCAACAGGGCCAACTGCAGACTGGAGCCGCCAAATCAAACCTTGACTCTGTGTAAGTGGACTGCTCCAGAAATTTCATTACAGTGCTGGAAAGAGTGATACAGATCCTTTAAATCTCCAGGACCTAGCACTGTGTTTGGTATGTGTCAAATATTCAACAGTTTCTAAAGAACTGATCCTATCTGAAGTTATGCAAACAATTCCAAAATAACACCTTTCTTATTTTTCAAGTATCAGGGGCTATTTTAATTACTTTGCTTTCTTGTATTCTTTCAAAAACTAAAAAAGGGGAGGGGGACAAACAAGTCAATATCATTATATAAATAAAATATAATTCAGCTGATATTTTCCTAAGAAAATTTGTAACTGAAACTATAGTCAGTCACATATTAAGTAAATAAAGCTTAAAAGGAAAAAAGTAACATCTCCAACATTTCTGGAACTTGGGAAGTACCTGATAAATAAAAACTCCATCATTTTTGTATATATCTTTAAACTTAACTTAAATATGCATTTAGAATGTCACCTAGGAGACACTTACCCTGACATCAGTAGCATCTCCGTGCCTGATAATACTGGCCCAGGTGGTTGGCTCACTATTGCTTTCAAAATAATGAAAGACCTTCAATACTCGCTCCATGGCACCAGGGGAGCGTTCCATGCCAGGACCCAGGTGGGTCTTAGCACTTGAGGGTGGCGTGTGGTTCAAGTTGGGGTCCAGGTAAGCAGCTGCCATTATTTTGCTGGGTGCTAGGTATCTGTCATATTCTATTAAGAGAAAAAAAATTCAATGTATAATATTTGAAATCAAATCACAATATGATGCATTAGTATTTATATTACCAACACCATTCTTGATTCTCTCTCTGTGATGGATCATGCAGAGGAAACTTGAGGCGTACAGAGACTTAACCTGCCCAAATAATCACTGTGTACGCATGTCCAAGGCAGGACCTGACTGACTGCAGTGTAACACAAACTTGTAAGAGAATTCATTTACAGAGCAGGACTACTATTTAAGCAATGTAAAAAAGTTCACTGTGCTATCTATGAGCGATGCAACTTAACATCCCTTCCCTTTTACTTCTACAGTCTTGACTTTTGTGGGAAAATCTCAAAACAAAAGCCAGATTTGTTAATTTGCTGCCTACTTTTGAGAACTTTCCCCTAAGAGAAAAGTTCTTTCTTCATACAATAAAAACTCAATGAGTAGACTTTATTCATACTAAGCACTGGCAACTAAAAGCACTAGAATCAAAATAAGGTCCTCACGTTTAGTCAAGTCAGGTTAAACAAGAGACTGACACAGAACTATTAAAAATAAAACCAAAAATAGCTTAAGTGATGACTGCATTACTTTAACTCACATTGAAATTAGACTGAAAATATGGATTTCAAAACAAAACTCATGTTTTTGGGCTTGAGGAAGAGAAAATCTGTGGTAGCCAGGACAAGAATGATGGAGACACAGCTAGAACCTGATTCCTGGGAGCTGCCTCTTCCCACAGGCAGCTCAGAGTCTGAGCCAGAAGGGTCCAGGAAAGGCAGCCAGTGGAAAAGAAGCCAGCAGGGCCTTGGATGCAAGAGGTTGGCCTGCTAGAGGACTCGGCCTCTGCCTGAGCCCCCACTAGAGGTATTTTGTTACAGTAGCCCCAGCTAAGACACATACTTACAACCTGACAATATGTATGTATAAGGTCATTCACTGCAACCTGGGCCAAGAAAGTAAGCAAATGAACTATGGCACATTCCTACAACGAAGTACCACGAATCTGCAGGAAAAAAGTGAGGGAGGCGATAGAAAGATCCCTATAAATAATTAAATATGATTTCCAAGATACATACTAAGTTCAAAATCCAAAACATAAGTAGAATTACAGTATATCTTTTGTATAAAACAAAAAGGGCACTTCTATACACACCTGGTTGGGTACACCCTTCCAACTACTGGCACCACAGAGAAGGGATGAGCAGCCTGGCTGGCAAACCTGGCCTGATTCTGAAACTAATACTATGCCCAACAGAAGATGCAGGCTTCACAAGTGCACATAAAATGTATGCTAAGACATAAAGGGCAAGGTGCAGTAAGCATCAAAGGATTACATCATCAGAGTGTGTGCTGTGCCTAGCAGTAAGCCAGACCACAGGTGCAAGACAGCGATAAATTCAAATAACCCATTACTCAAGTATTCTCAATTTGAGGGAACTCAAGCATTCTAAATTTAAAGATAGAGTATAATGAAATATAAATCACGGGTGTAGCCGGGTGCTACCCAGTGTAATCCCAATACTCTGGGAGGCTGAGCCGGGAGAATCACGAATTCAAAGCCAGCCTCAGCAATGGCGAGGCACTAAGCAACTCAGCTAAGATCCTGGTTTTACATAAAATTCAAAATAGGGCTGGGGATGTGGCTCAGTGGTCGAGTGCCCCTGAGTTCAATTCCTGGTACCGGGGGAAGGAGGGAAGGAAGGAAGGAAGGAAGGAAGGAAGGAAGGGAGGGAGGGAGGGAGGGAGGGAGGGAGGGAGGGAGGGAGGGAGGGAAGGGAGGGAGGAAAGAAAGAAAGAAACCCATGGGTGTAGACACGGTTGTGCTTAGGTTAAAAACTGTAGTTAAATCAGAAAACACTGAAAATAATTACTGAAGTATACATAATCAACAATACAGTTAAAAAACAAAAAAGTTATTTCTTTCGTAAGAATAAAACTGATATGCCTCTAGTAAGGCACATCAAGGATTGAAAAAGGCAAGAGAAACTAGCACTATCAAGAATGAAGAAAAAATAATGAGGATGCAAATAATAAGACAGTTGGGAAATAATCAGTGACACTGAGAATAAAGATCAATACACAGAATCAATGCAATCCCACAACTTCAATGTTTACAGTAGGATGATTCATGGTCAACAAGTCATGGACCATTCCAGATGCTCGTTAACAGATGAAGAACCAGGAAAATGTATGTATACACAATGGGGTTCTACTCAGTCATGAAGAATAGTCATGGCATTTGCTGGTAAATGGATGGAAATGGACAGCATCGTGCTAAGTGAAATAAGACAGGACCAGAAAACAAAGGGTCAAATGTTTTCTTTCATTTGTGGAGCAAAATGAGGGAAAGAAGGCTGTGGGGGTGGGGGGCTGGATATCACAAAGATAAAGGGCAGACCAGTGGAGCAGGAGGTGGCCACAGAGAGAAAGGAAGAAGGATGGGAAAGGGGAGGAAATGCAGGATGAATTTAACAAAATCCCGTTATGTGCATATGCAAATTTACCACAGGGAATTTTCCCTTTATGTATATATAGAAAGTACCAATCAAAAACAAATAAATAAATGAGCAAAAAGATGTGTAGAAGAAGGAAAATAGGAAAGGGAAAGAAAGGGACAGAATAAGAAATGAAATCAAATTCCATTTTTATAATTTTGTCAAAACAAACCCAACTACAATGTATAATTAAAATGCTCTAATTTTCAAAAAGAGAATTAGATAAGAGATGAGAGTATTAATATATTTTAATATTCTTTTTGGTTCTTATTATTATAAACTTGTTTCTTTTTTTAAAATTATTTTTAGTTGTTGATGGAACTTTATTTTATTCATTTATTTATATGTGGTGCTGAGACTCAAACCCTGTGCCTCACACATGCTAGGTAAGTGCTTTAACACTGAACCACAACTCCAGCCCCTACTTCAATATTCTTAATAAGAAGATATCAATAACTTCATGGCAATGAACTTGAAAATTTTAGATGGAAGGCACAATCCTTGTGAAACACAACTCAGGAAAACAGACAATAGACACAAAATTTACGATACTATTAAAAATAGCCAATCTATAATTAATATTCTTCTCAGATAGGAATATTTGTATTTTCCCAATAAATGAAAAAATACACTAATCTTACAGAAAAATTCAACAAATATGAAATATTTCCAAATTAATTTCATGAGACAAGCAAAGCAATGGTATCAAAACCTGACAAGGACAATAGAAAAAAGGATACAAGCTGGTACCTCCTAAAGTGAAACATTTTAACAAGTTGTTAGCAAATGTAATCCAGCAATATTTAAAGAGTACATTATGAACAAAATGAGTTTATTCTAGGAACACACGGGTGGTTACGCATTCAAAAGCAATCTGTAATCATCACTTTCAGAAAGCGGAACAGCCACAGTTATCTTAGCACAAGCAGGAAAAGCACTTGATATGATTTACCAATCACTCTTTTTTTTTTTTTTTTTAATTTTTTTTAGTTGTGGATGGACACAATGTCTTTATTTATTGCTTTGTATGTGGTGCTGAGGATGGAACCCAGGGCCTCATGCATGCGAGGCAAGCGCTCTACCACTGAGCTACAATCCCAGCCCCTACCAACCACTCTTGATAAAGGCCCTTAGTAAACAAGGAGTGAGTTTCCTTAATCTTGTGAAAAGCATCTCCAAGAAACTTACTAAAAGCCAGTGGGAAGCTCTTCTCCTTCCTTGACTAAAAATAAGACAAGGATGCTCTTGATAACCACTTCTAATTAACCTTGCCTGGGAAGTCACTGCTAACTGCCACAGGTAGAGAAAAACATAAGGTGAGAAGGAAAAAATAAAACTATCGTTATTCACAGACCACAGGATTACCTATGAAGAAAATCTGAAATAATCTACAAATAAAGTTCTGGAATGACACGGGGAAAGGTTGCTAGACCATCAAGTACAGCCACGTTTGTGATCATGTTGGCTTCCCCTCTGGGGCAGGAATCTGGCACTGAGCTTCAGGCTACGGGGTGGATGTGGACGTGTCATACTTTTGGTCTAGCTGCCCCGTCGTACTCAATATTATTTGTACTGCACTTCTGTTGCTAGTATATTAGTTCCTCTGACCACATTTTCTGGGGGTGGGGATAGGATCTCACTGTGTTGCCCAGGCTGGTCTGAGGCTCCCAGGCTCAAGCATACTCCTGTCTCAGCCTCCAGAGTACCTGGGTAGACAGATATGTGGCCTGACTTCTCTGGAAAATTTTTTTTCTTTTCTGTTTTTGTTTTAGGTGGCCCTGGGTATTAAATCCAGGGGTGCTCTACCACTGAGCTACATCCCCAGCCCTTTTTGAGACAGGATCTGGCTAAGTTGCCCAGACCAACTTCAAACTTGTGAAATCTCCTGCCTCAGTGTTATGGTTTAGATGTGGTGTCCCCCAGGAGCTCACATGTGAGACAAGCAAGAATGTTTGGAGGAGAAATAATCGGGTAATAGTAAATTAATCCCTAATGGGATTAACTGAGTGGTAACCTACCTGGAGGCAGGTGGGGTGTGGCTGGAAGAAGTGATTTGCTGGGGGCGTGGCTATGGGGTATATATTTTGTATCTGGGGCATGGAGTCTCTCTCTGCTTTCTGATCATTGTATGAGCTCTTTCCATCTGCCACACTATTCCACCATGATGTCCTGCCTCACCTTGAGCCTCCAGGAATGGAGCCTGTTGTCTATGGACTGAGACCTCTGAAACTGTGGGCCCCTAAATAAACTTTTCCTCCCCTAAAATTGTTCTTGTCATGTCTTTTAGTCACAGCAATGAGAAAACTGACTAAAATAGAAACTGGTACTGAGAAGTGGGGTTATTGCTGTGGCTAACCTGACTATGTGGTTCAGAAGCTTTTTGGAATTGGTGGGAGGAATTTTGAGATGTTAAGCAGTGCAAGCTGGAAATGCTTTAGGTTTCTGTAAGTGGAGATAAATGGCCGATTATGGTGGGAGCTCAAAAGACCAGAATGCCAATAGGACCATGGACAGTGAAGACAGGGCTCAAAAGAGTTTAGAGGAACAGGAGGACACTATTGGTAACTGGACTAAAGGCAGTTCCTGCTTTGTTCTGGCTGAGAAGTTGTCTGCATTTTGCTCATGTCCTGAGACTTTCTGTGAGGCTGATTTTAAAAGTGATAGACATCTTAATTTGGCAGAAGAAATTTCTAGGCAGCATAGCATTCCAGCAGTGGCATGGATATTGCTGACGGCTTTTAGCCAAGTTTACTGTGATATTCAGGAGCAGAAAGCAGAACAGAAATATTTGAAAAACTTGAACTTGACAGGTAGGAGTAAAACTGAGGTTAAGGTAGTTGAAGTTGTTAAAGACATTCCACTAAAGAAATACTAAAGACTTTGCCCAGAGACAATAAGAAAGATGGCCTGAGGGCATCTCAGGAGCTGGCAAGACCATACCCATCTCAAGGGAGTAAAAGTGAAAATTCTCTAGAGAAGAGACCCCTTCCTGCACAAGGGGGCCTAGCAAGTTTTTCCAACATACTCAGCTAAACAGGCACTCAGAGGCTGCTGCAGCAAGGGTCCCTGGAGGCTTGGCTACTACTTGGGATGGCGGCAGCCCTTGGTGCTAACCATGTGGAGCTGGTTTTGCAGGAATGAAGGATGCTGAACTTTGAGGTTCGTGGAGGCTTACAGCAAGATTACAAATGTTTAAGGCCTGGGATGCCAGGCAAAGTGTAGCAGGGTCAGAGTCTCTGCAGGCACTCCCTGAGAAGTCAAAGTGGCGATGTGAGGAGGAAGCCAAAGCTGCAATGGAGACCCATGAGATTAAGAAATGCCAGTAATGGGACGGGGGGTTGTAGCTTGGTGGTAGAGCACTTGCCTAACATGCGTGAGGCACTGGGCTCAATTCTCAGCACTACATATAAATAAATAAGTTAAATAAATAAATAAAGGTCCATCAACAGCTTAAAAAAAATAAAAAATTTAAAAAAAAAAAGAAAAAGAAATGCCAGTAATGGGACATCATCCTAAGAAAGCTGCGGTAACTGAGCAGAGACAAGCCAATAGAAAGGCCTCTTGGACTGCATCCAACAAGGCCACGGGGCAGAGCTACACAGCCCTTTGGAAAGAACACCATGATGCCGTGTGCTCAGATGCCAGACATGGAGCTACAGGACTTCTTTGCCCAGCTGGATTTCGGTCTTTCTTTGGTCCCATCCCTTCTTTCTAGGCCTTTAATTTTGTGAATAGGAATGTTTACTCTGTACCATTATATATTAGGTACTTAATTCTTTTAATTTTACAGGAGCTCATAATGCAAGATTGCCTTGAACCTCAGAGACAACTTTCAACTTGAACTTTGAGTAATCTCAGAACTGTTGTGACCACAGGAACTCTTGGAAATGGACTAAACGTATTTAGCATTGTCAGATGGGTGTGGGCTTTGGGGGGCCAGGGATGGAGTGTTATGGTTTGGATGTGAGGTGTCCCCCCAAAGCTCATGTGAGACAACCCAGGTTTGAAGGAGAAATGATTGAGTCATAGCATTAACCTAATCAATGAATCAATCTCTGATGGGATTAACTGAATGGTGGCTGGAGGCAGGTGGGGTGTGGCTGGAAGAAGTGGTTCACTGGGGGCGTGGCTATGGGGTACATATTTTCTATCTGGAGCATGGTGTCTCTCTCCTGCTTCCTGATCATCGTATGAGCTCTTTCCATCTACCACACTCTACTACCATGATGTCCTCCTGCCTCACCTTGAACCCGGAGTAATGGAGCCTGCTGTCTATAGACTGAGACCTCTGAAACTGTGAGCCCCTAAATAAACCTTTTCTTCCTAAAATTGTTCTGGTCAGATCTTTTAGTTACAGCAGAGAAAAAAAGCTGACTAAAACACTCAGCCTCCCAAGTAGCTGCAATTACAGGTGTGTACACTGCACCCAGCTTTTCAAACACTCTTGAGATGCAATACTTTTATTTATCTATTTGCTTTAGGAAGCACTTGATACTATGCTTTATTTTTATGTCCTTACTGTCTTATTTGGGGACCAAAAAGAAGTGCTCACCACTGAGCCTCATCTCCAGCACCCTCCTCCCCTTTTAAATTGCTTATTTTGAGACAGGGTCTCACTAAATTGCTGAGCCTGGCTTTGAACTTGCGATCCTCTTGCCTCAGCCTCCTGAGCCAGTGGGATTACAGCTATCAAAACCTTTTTAAAAGATAAGCCTGTTACAATGTGAGTGAAGCAGTATTCCATGACAAAATATGACTATTTTACAGTTCAATGCTTTATTTGCTTGTCAAAACCCTATTTGGACCATGCATTCTCAAATGGACATTTCTGCCATCAAGCCTTCCTCACCTCCCTCCAGGTAGTTCTGGGCCTGATTCTTTTGTTAACCACTTGACCCCAAACCTTCCTAGGTAGCACTCAAGTCTCTTCATGTGTCTTTCTGCTTGTCTAGAGGACTGAGATCCTGACCTGGGGTGTCTGGCAGGGTGCTCCAGGAATGGTAGTTCATGAAACAAGTCCTGAGCTGCCTTCTCTATCTCTACCCTTGACAGGCATTTCTGTCTTGTTTATGTGGTGCTGCTTTTGTTCTGACCCACAGCTGGAACTGCATGACCAGGGTGGGCTGCTGGTCTCTGAATGTGAAGGCTGTAAAGAACAACAGCTCTCACCCATAGGGCTCTGCTATCATTACAGCCCTCCTGCATCATCAAGATTTTTCCATCAGAGGTTATCTACTCCTTTTGCACACTACAGAATATTGTTCTTAAAAACTACGGAAGAGGAAACGAAAAGATTTAAAAACCCAAAACTCTTTTTACCATGGTTTAGACTGCTAAAACTATTAATTAGTGTGTGATCAAGGACCAGTTTTGTCAAACATGTCACAGACCAATACTTTTGTAAAATATAATGAAAAGGAATTTCTAGAAAGATGTTAAACACACACACACACACACACACACACACACAAAACCAAGCATAAAATTTCTACCTCTAGAGTCAATAAACATAAAACTGCTGTGAAACTAGTGAAAGGTTTCAAGATGTCTACGGTCAGATCCCACCCTTCCTTGTCCCAGCCGGTTTACAGCCCCAGCAACACACTGGTGTGCACACCAAGCCCTGGCTCAGACATTGCCAGCACTGACTTCACAGCCAGGCTGCCTGGTTATGCCACAGTGCCAGAGCAAAACCCCCGCTTCCTGGAATGGTCATGCAGATGGACATTAGCGACCACTGCCAAGCTGTCCACACCTCTAGGTCAACCCTTTAGTTAAAAAGAAACACCACAGGGTGCATGAAAGAGGGAGACTGGCTCAGAGTCAAGCCAAGGGAACAGATCTCAAGGCTCAGTCCACAATTGGCTCCCAATGCCAAGGATGGCGCATGGGAAGGGAGAAGAGCACCAGGACCTCAGTCAGCACCTGCTCCACAGGTCCCTCCTCCCCGCACCACTGTCTCCAGCTACCCCAGCCCTTCAGCAGAACCCAAGCAGCCCGCTGAAAGCAGCGAGGGAAGGAAGTGTGTAGGAAGACAAGCAGCTGGTGGCTAGAACCCAAGAGAATGAGGAAAGGTATACAAATAACTGGACACAACTGAGCAGGACTCAAATTTATCACTTAACAGCAACTTATCTAATTAAATATAAGACACAAACAAAGCTGAAGAATTCTTAAGGTTCTGGGTAATATTCCCAAAGTGAACACTTAACCAGACTGATAAAAAAAAAAAAAAATTGTTCTCCCTGAGAAACCCAGGGCATGGGTTTAATTTTCTCATAAACAGTTTAACCT
Source organism: Xerus rutilus (assembly GCA_028644305.1). Lineage (NCBI taxonomy): Eukaryota > Metazoa > Chordata > Mammalia > Rodentia > Sciuridae > Xerus > Xerus rutilus. The sequence continues at coordinate 179,717,874 of CM053400.1, forward strand.
GAATGCCCTAAATTCCTTGTACTGATTTTATTTCTCTGCCAAAAGCTAATGTCAAATTACTTAAATGCTTGCTATCATAATATCAATGTGTGGCAGTTCCTATTTTCCAAATGCCCTTCTTCCACTGTGACTCTGATTCTCTCCCTACCAAGAGGTGAGGCCCAGCATTCCTTGGTACTGAGTCTGGCTGGGCTTCTGACTATAGCTAAGGGACTTCCTAGCCTGCTCCTAAAGGTTGATATCAAAATAAAAAACACAAGCAAGTGATCTTGGTTTTCTTGGAACCAGCCACCATGCTCTAAGGAAGTTGAAGCAGCCCAAGAACTGAGGCCCACAACCCAAGCCTGGGTTGGACTTCCAGCTGAGGTCTACATCAACTTGCCAGCCATAGAGAGTGCCATCTTGACCAAGGACCTCCAGCTCCTGGTGGATCCCCAGCTAACATGTGAAGAAGAGACCAGCTGTCCCTCCCAAGCCTGAGCCCTGTCCAGACTACAGATTTAAAAAATAAGTAGTTCTTGTCACTTTAAGCCACTTGGTGTCGGGAGAACTTGTTACACAGCAACAACTGATGCTGCAGGTATATGACTAAAGACAAGTAATGCTCACTTTGCACAGCAGTGTGGGACTTAGCACAAGTATGTGAACAGCACCACCTCACCCCACCTTGCCTGTGACCTGAGACATGGACTGCACATCTTTTCTATGCCTCAGCCCACTGTAGAGCTCCTTTCTAAGTGTGGATCAGCCTCCAGTATTTCCATCACCTGCTGGTGTCCTGCCATGAAGTGTTAGAGGTCCTCTAACACAACCTGCTCTGCTGTGTCCCCACAAGGATGCCTCCACCCTTTGTATCACGTGGCTTTCTTCAGCTATGTTTAGGCGCTCACCTTAAAAGTTCCTCCAGCTGTTTATCTAGAGGCTCTAAAAGCCAAGTCTGTGGTCCCACATTGGCTATTCTTTTCCAAAACAACATTTATGTTCAACTAAAATCCTGCAGCTACTTACATGGTATAGTAAAAGGTCCTGTCACACTGCACATTTATTACTCTTAACTACCAGGACTCAAATTTTATCATTTCCATGCTTTGGCCATATTTCTTCCAAAACTAAAGGAACTGCATGATCGTAGTCTCAAGCATCAATGGCTTATTCAAAGGCAATCAACAGCCTGTAAGAGCTGCAACTTCACAGTACACTAGCTGGAACTAAAGAAAAGTTGTGTTTGCTGATTCATAACACAACCTCATGCAAACCTAGGTCAGGTCCTTTCTCATTAACTTACCTTCGAATCTTCTAACTATGTTATTTTCCTGTTACTTTTTGTTTCCATTCTACATTTCATTTTTGTTGGCTAATTCCCTCTTCTGATTACCTATTTATATACCATGTCACATGGTTGTCCATATGTAAGTGAAAGAGATGAACAATTAACGTGAAAGAAGTGACACAGTGGCCACTGGTCCACGTGCACAGTTACTCATACAGCCATCTGTAGGCCACGTTTGCACTTCAGGTAACTAGTCACAATTAGCATACTGCAGTAACACAAACTGGAACCACTTTTGCGGGACTGGGTGTAAGCTAACAAACCCATAGTAACTAAAATTTGTGCACACATGAATCGTGTTCAAAGTAGGGTAACCTGTGTGACAATGCTCTGTCCTCATGAAAAGAATTTTTTGGAAATTTCAGATAATATGACAAATTGTATAGTTCTATACTTACCTTAAATAAAGGATTGATACTAAATTTTAATGTCATGTGATAATATTCAACAATTGTAATAACAAATTTAAATTAATTTCTAAAATCTGTATCATTGGAACTTCAAAAGGAATTTGGGCGCCGGGGGGTCCATCCTGGCGTCAATGCAGAAACGACTAAAGAAAGAATTGTTGGCTTTGCAAAATGACACACGTCCTGGGATAACTTTAAATGAAAAGAGTGTTCAAAATTCAATTAAACAAGACCACCACCAGATAATTCTTTTTATATGTGAACATGTAACAAGAATTCAAAAAAAAACAAAATGGTGGTACCATGATGACACTTGTTGGTGCCACTGTGATCATCCTCCTAGCAGAAGATAGTCCTACTGAGAAAATGAGCACTTTGATCATTCAGTCTTTGAATCATTGACTGGAAGTGACCTGTAGGCAATAAAGACTATTTCCTTTTATTGCATTAAAAAACATTTTTTTTGGTTATAAACGAACACAATACTTTTATTTTACTTATTTTTATGTGGTGCTGAGGATTGAACCCAGGGCCTCACATGTGCAAGGCAAGAGCTCTGCCACTGAGCCACAGCCTCAGACCCTTTTACTGCATTTTTTCTCGTTTGCATTCTGGCGCATGTTGATTGTTGGTTCAGTCCACACAACTGACATGCTTTATTAATCCTACAGTATTGATGCAGATGTCAGGAAATGTCAAATATAATTACATTTTTTTTAAAAAATTTTTTAAGCTTTTGGAAAAGTTCCAGATCCTCAAGTACTGGGCAATAACAATGACTTGGTGGTTTGGGGACGTTCATTGTCTGCAATGGACATTGTAACAGGAAAAGTTTTCATTAACTCCTGCCACTCAATGATTAATGCATGATAGGGCCTATGAAATGAACTTTTATCAGCTATGGTGGGATTATAAATAAAGTGAGGGATCCAACATTACTTTGAAAGTCACCCCAACTGTTTGCTTGGATTCTACGCACTGTGTTCCTAAGGTTAAAGCACAAATTAGCATGCATCTTTAAAGGACCGTAATGAAAGATCACTGCATATTTATTTGTTTATATCTGCTGTCAAACTGTTTTGACATGGAAGGTTTTCAAGTAACATTGGCAGAGAGGTGCAATATGTTATCCCTACGGTAAAAATACATTCATTTGTTGTATATTGTTCCTAATCTTTGACGTAAAGGTATGAGTAACATAGGGTGTAAGTGAGTGGTTTAATCAAAGCTTTATTTTGGAAGGAAAAAAAATGACAGTGATGAATAAGTTGCTGCAGTCCATCCATTTGGGCTTGTTATGTGTATATTAAAGATTTTTTTCCAAGCAGATTTACACTCCGTTACTTCCTGCTAACCATCAGCATGAGCCCTACTGCCTAAACACTATTTATTTATGTTTGGAAAATCCATAAACATTTTTGTTTACAATCTTATTGCTTTTGTTACATTTTAAGTCAAGTTTTAAGGTTATAGTATTTTAGTTGGAAAATTTTTATCAAGTTTTTTTCTTGTAAAATTTCTTTACCTGTATCATCTTGTTCTTTGATCTTGTACCCTAAAGTAAGAAATACATTTCTGACAGAGGCTTAATGTTTTAACAAAACAGTGTGGCCATTTTTATTTTAAAATTTAGGCAAAAATACACTATAAAATGGTATGTCTGCTCATTTGTCTCACATAACCATATAGATTTTCCTGGAGGATTTTGTTTTGTTTTCTTGTTGTTGAAAAGACTACTTACAGGTAGACAAAAGGTTTTTCCTATTAAAAAAAATTGTTGAACGGTCCCATTCTCAGTATTATGTAAGTCAATGATGCTACAACTAGGCTCTCTTTTTAAAAATTGATTAATGTATTATATAAATTACCTTTTCACATATGCAGAATCTGTTTCTATTACAATGTTATTTTTAATAATGCCTTATTGTTGCACTCTTTTAAATACCCTGCAGTGAATTTATTAATCAATTGGGCTTTAAAATGAAAGCTACTTGGCTGAAAGGTCTGAAATATGTACCACAGTAAAACCATTCAATCAATAATTGGTAAATAGTATTTTAAAAATTGTGTTTAATCTCTGTATAGATGACATTTTGTAGCTTTATACATGTTAATTAAGGGCATATAATTTTACACTCTAAAAGTATAATTGCTGGACTCAGGTGGGTAGACTTCAAAACTATGTCTGCTGTAGAAACAACTTGAAAAGAGTTTTAAACCATGGCCAGCCACCAAGTTGTGGACGCTGTTTATACTGCTTATTAGCAACCACCACTTTAAAAAATCATAAACACTTTGTTTTAACTAGATATATGCAAGTTCTCACAGTGATCACTACCAATTTTATCAGTTGCCCTGATTTAAAAAAAAACTCTTTGAATTATTATTAGTTTTTAATGGCTCTTAACATAAAAGTTGTAGCTATAAAGTATATATTTTCATATTTTACATAATTGTTCTAAACTACTGATTAACTTGATTTTTTTCAGGAGGTGGGTATAGTAGGAAATCTTTCTCCATATCGCTGGTACTCTTACTAAAATCCTTTTATAAAGAAATGACCTGTGACATTTATTCACCAAAGGAATCAATATACCATTTCAAAGATTAACAATGCTATTCAATATATTAATAGGTCTTATATAGCCTCAGTTGAGTTTTTTATAATAGCTGTTTTAACATACCTCTCTCTACATGTAGATAACATGAAATAAAGTAAAATGAAGCAAAGGAAAGTAAAAGAAAACTAAATGATTTTGGTATATTTTATGGCTTAAAGAAAAGAAAATAAGATGAAATATCCTAAAATATAGGAGCACTAACCATTCAAAATTCATAATCAGCTTAATAGTACTCCCTTGAATTTAGGAGTCATTGAAAATTCCTTTACACTTAGATTTAATTATTTTATATGTAAGTTACATTATTAAAAGTCATAAGACATTTATTCAAACCACTGCTTTTCCAAGGTCCAGTAATGACTTTGTAATAAGAAAAAAAGTTCTCTTCAACGTGTTGTTTAAAGACAATGGAAATGCCTAGAAATGTACACAGGAATATGCTAATACCCTCTTCCTTCCAAGGAGCTTTCAGTCTGCAGAATTATACTTTCATACTTAGAAGATACGTGTTCTTTACTTCCTTATTTATTTATTTAAGGGCATTCTTGTTTGCCTAATTCTCTTAAGACAATGATACACTCAGTTACTTTTTTTTTTTTGGTACTGGGGATTGAACTCAGGGGCACTGGACCACTGAGCCACATCCCCAGCCCTTTTTTTGTGTGTTTTTATGTAGAGACAGGGTCACTCAGTTACTTTTATGCATGCTTAGAACATGAACTTGGTGCCCTTTCAGATAAATGTGGTCAAGTGGGGATTAATGCCATAGGTTTTACAAAGAGAGATTATTTTCAGTTTTTTATGAGAAATTTTTGAAAATAAGTATTGTGGCTGTTAAGAAATTAATATTCACTTTTAAAGAAGTTATAATGTGTAATTCTTCCTTTTAGCCCACAAGGAAATTAAGCATTTTTATCCCCACAAAAAGTGCAGAAAATAGCTTTTATGTAGTCACAAGTTCAACTGAAGAGAGATCTTAATCCTTCTTGTTTTGGTTAGGTACATAAATATTTGTTATAAAGTAATTAGAGTAGTTTATTGCTTTTTCCCTTCTGAATTTTAAATATATGTATGTGTGTGTGTGTGTGTGTGTGTGTCTGTGTAAATAAAATTAGATACCCACAGTGGGTAATTTCTTCACATTCTAAAACAGGTATCTAGTGGCTGCTTAATTGTTCCCAGAAGTGCATCAAAGACAAATTGACAGATAATGGAAATGAATGATGATATGAAAATGGTATGCAACTACACATTGTTTCTGGTAATCAAGTCTTATTTTTTAAAAAAGACTATTGTTTTTCAGAAATGAAATGTTTAAAACTTATTAAAACTTCTTTCTAAAAATAGAAGAGAAAGTACTATATGTTCAAATTTTTTTTTATATTCATTTATTTTTTTAGTTGTAGGTGGACAGAATATCTTTATTTTATTTTTATGTGGTGCTGAGGATCGAACCCAGTGTTTCACGCATGCTAGGCGAGCACGCTACCACTGCGCCATAACCCCAGCCCCTCAAATTTTTTTTTAAATAAAGAATTCAGTATCATTAGTTTAAAAAAAAAAAAAAGGTAATTGGTGAAGCCAGGTGTGGTGGTACATGCTTGTAATCCCAGCAAGTCCAAAGACAGAGGCAGGAGGATTGCAAATTCAAGACCTGCCTCAGCAATTTAGCAAGACTCCGTATCAAAATTTAAAAAAAAAAAAAAAAAAAAGGACTAGGGATATAGCTCAGTGGAAAAGTGCCCTTGGAATTAAATCTCCAGTACTCCCCCCCACCCCACCCCACCCGCAAAAGTAATGAATGATTTTTGGAGACTTAAAAAAAAGTTCCTAAAAAAAATCAGGATGAGGGTCTTGGGCTCAGCGGCAGAGTGCTTGCCTAGCACATGTGAGGCACTGGGTTCAATCCTCAGCAGTATCACATAAAAATAAATAAATAAAAGTATTCTGTCCATGTACAACAAAAATTTTTTAAAAATCAAGATGACAAAAAACAAATTCAAATATACTGAATTCCTCATAGCCCTGCTGATATTCTTACCTATTTAAATATATTTGTTCTTTATAAAATCCAATGTAGTACTGAAAAAATATATTTAAAATCAAAAGTTAAAAGTATCATTATCTACATGTATATATTTAAACTCAGACACACAGAGGTATATTAACATTACTAAGTAAGAAAACATTATGAATGATAACAAAAATAATTGTTCAAAAGACTTGATACATCTCAACTAGCTTTGGCAGTCCACTGATGGATCCCCATAGCCTGTGATCTATTCCCTTATCTTATAAGGAGGAAACCCAGGAATAATTAGAAATAATTGCTTTTATATATCTAATTAACTCAACTTCTAAAACAAGTGTTGAAGCGACTCCCTTGGGATCCAGATGTAGAACTGATTATTAATAAAGTAATTTAGTAACTCCTTACATTAGACATTTCTAACAGTGCAAATCCTTCTCAATTTTCAGACTTGAAAAAAAAAATCATACTGTAAAGGCGCAGTCTCAGTTCAAAACATTAGAATAACAAAGGCCCTCTGCGCCTTCCTTCTAACAGCTGCACTGCAGAGACCCCTGCCCACTCAGGGTCCATGCTGCCAGTGAGGAGCCCTCCCTGGGGCTTGGACCTCACATCTAAACCCACAGGCCTTAGAGGCTGTTAGCGTCAGCATGCATGAAAACAGATACACACCCTTAATTAAGAATTAGAAAGGAAAGGGCAGGAGAGGTAGTTCAGTGGTACAACACTTGCCTAGCATACAAGAGACCCTGGGCACCATCTCCAGCATCAAAACAAAAACAAAGAGGAATGAAAGCATGACTGCCTGGAGACAAGGTCACCTGGACCTGAATCCCCCATAGGTGAGAGGCATGTCTCAGGGGCACTGCACAGCAGCATATCTCTCAGCTCCTACGGCTTCTGCCATCTAGTGGATCCAGGGGACTGAGAACCAGCTCCCTATCCAAAACTCAGGTATAAGCATCCCAGAGCATGTTTCCTTCACCTTGTTGGTTTGAACTACTGGACTGTGAAACAGCACCCAGTTCCTCTGCCCTCCTCTTCTCTGACAACTTGCCAAACTTGAGGACCCTAGGACTACACCAGGGAACCCAAACTGCTGTACCTTCCACAAAGCCAAGTCTCGCTTTCCCTTTCACACTCAATACTTGAATATCACTAACCACAACACTCTGAGACTAAGCTTATGCCCCCAATAATTAGCCAAAAATAGATACTTCCAAGAACCCCCAAAGGCATGCAGGAGATCTGGGATGCAGGATAAATACTACAGCCAACGCTTTCTCTTGTGCAGCTCCAGACATCCGTACATGGTCCATTCAAATTCACCCTGGATACTGGCACTCCCCATTCAGATCTATTAAGTGCACATTGTTAAAAGCCAGATCTCATATGCAATATATATATCTCTTCTCAATACCTAACCACAAGATTATTGTGTGATCAGATGACCTTCCCACACATATTAAATCAAAACAAACTCTCACTACTTGCCCTTCATTTTTAAGAGCTCACCATGGTGGAAATATGCTGGAAAGGTGTGAAGAAATGGCATTACAGCAGTGTTCTGCTCTGGCTAGGAGGTCCTGGTCTAGAATCAGGACTCCACATCTTCCTAAGTTATTCAGATAAATGCCAGCTAATGCAAAGCATGGATGGCAGTGTGGCTAGCGGGTGCCTGGGCAGTTGGCTCGGAGGCTGGTTGAACACCTACCTGCAGGGCTTGGCACCTGTAGACTCAACCAACTGCAGAACGAAATATCCAAGGAAAAATCCAGTGTCTACTAAACACGTACAGACCTTGACTTCTTGTCAGCGTCCTAAATGAGAGCAAAGCAACCATTCACACAGCATTGACACTGTTGTGGGAATCAGTAAGCAAGCAATGGTCATGTGTAACTTAAGCATAAAGAGTATGCCCTGTCCTCCAGGGACCTGAGCACCCCGGGTAGTATTCAAGGGGCCTTGGAACCAACCCCCCCGGGTGCCACCGTGCCTGGCCTATACAAGCTGCAGGGACAGCGTCTCTTGTTGCAATCCTGAGGCTCACCCCATGCAGTCTCACCTACGCAGCTCCCACTCTTCTAAGCCCTGTGCACTCCACCCTATCAATCTGAGTCCACATTTGACTTCCTCCATCCACATTGGCTGGCTGTATCAAACCTCCAACCGCCGCCCCCCAACATGTGGACCCCTTAAGTCCACTTTCTACACTGAAGGAGGTCTGAAAACTGACCTTAGGCATCTGCTACATGTAAAAGGGTGAGAGGAAGAGGGAATTCAGAAGCCACAGATAGCAGCATAGGAGATGAGCAAGAGACTGAGAAACCAACCCAGGAGTGCTTCCAGGAGAGCACCATGGTCAGTGCACCCCTGGTCACAACAGAACCTCTGCACATGTTGACAGAGAGGTCCTGGGGTTGGAGACTATGGTTTCCATGGAGTTGCACAGAGGCTGCTGAGAGAGGGTCTAAGAGTGCACAAAGAGATCAGGCAGAACAGGGGAGCTCCCAGGGCTTGGCTGAGAAGGAGAGACCTAGGAGCCCACCCATAGAGGCATACAGCTCCCCATAGCCCCTGACTGGCACTGTCTAGACAGCCACACATGCACCCAGGATGAAAATCAGACCAGGTATTCTACAGATGCTCACCAAAAGAGCTCATTAAAACCCTACTTTACACAAAGACAACACACTCAACCTCTCTTTAGAAGACAAAAGAGAGCCAGGTGTTGCAATGTTAAAACACGCACACACACACAGCCTTGTACTAAATATTGAGAATATACTAGGTACCTGAGATTTGCGAAATATATTATCTTATTTAATCCTGTCCTCAGGAGCAAACCTTAATCTCATTTTACAGTAAAGACAAAGTCAAAAATGAGAGAGGAACATAGCCTGGACTGAGCACAGTACAAACAAGTGGAAACCTGCATCCAACACAGGTGCTACTTTCAGACTCTGGACCACAAACAGCAAGTGACCACCTCCAGGAACAGGGAAGCAGACCAAGGGAGACCAACCATGCCCTGGCTCCTGGCAGGGGGATATCTGGGCTACAGGGTAGACAGGGCAACCCTGAGAGCTGGGTAACCAAGGATGATGAAGGCAGGACAACCAGAAACTGCTAGGAGTCCCGCAAAGAAAAAGTTCCACAAGTATCCAGGGAGCTCCTGTGGGCACTCAGGATTTGAGTCCAATGGTTCCTTAAATTAGTCTTGTCTAGTGGTACACAATGGAAAAATGAGTAACTTCTAAGTACTTAACAGTCTTTGATCACCATCTTAACATTTCAGTCTCTTAAAACTACCACTGGTTTCTTTTCAACATCAAAATCTATAGAATACCTAAAATGAGACTCATTTTCTGTGACATTCTAGGAAGAGGCATAATACAAAGCAATTCTATTATGTGTTAGTTTCACTGTCCATCTTAACGAAGAAAGTCTACATCTAAACCCAAATCTAAAATCATAAGCTACATTATGAAAATCTACAAATATAACTTAAATGCAAAACGAGTATTTCATAATTGTTTTAAAGTTACACTTATCTCTTCTAAACTAAAATTAGATAAGTTAAGGAATATAGAGGGGCTGGGAGTGTAGCTCAGTGATAGAGCACTTGCCTAGCGTGTGCAAAGCCCCAGGTTTGATCCCCAGTACTTGGGGGGCGGGGATTGGGGCTGGTGACTGTAGCTCAGTGGTAGGTTGCTTGCCTATCATACCTGAGGCCCTGGGTGTGATACCCAGCACAGCAAACAAAACAGAAAGAAAGAAATATAGAAAACTGTTGAATTTACAATAAATTCCTCGGAGTTTAAACACCTATGAATGAACCTGAAATCAAAAATTTGTAAATGTCTTTTTCCTCCCTTAAAAAAAATCAATGTCACTAACCATTAAAGTACTTGAAAGAACTCAGGTGATTTTTAATTTCCAGAAACATTTCCATTCTCCTGTTATCTGGTTCTAAGGATTTAAACCACTGTTGCTCCAAGTAGGCGAATCACCTCATTAATGACTCGAATACAAGAGTCTACTATGTGGGGGCACTGGGAATGCAACAGTCAGCAGGGTAGACAAGTCCCCTGGCTCCCAAGAGTGCACTTCACTGAGGGACAATGAACTGCACAGCATGCCAGAGGTGGCAGGCACTGAAGAGAGAAAGCAGAATAGGAGGCTGCACCTGAGGGTGGGCGTGGCTCCCTTTTAAGCAGGGTGGCCAGAGAACACACAATAGGGCCTCTGTGAGAGTCACTGTCCCCACCAGGGCCCTGAGGACAGTGCTGCCCAATACAGAGCGAGCACGAGAAGCATCAACTGGGGCATGCAGCCTGCCTCCCTAAGATCACCAAATATGAGCAAAACCATCTATTCAAGTGAAAGAGGAAAAGGCTGGGGAACCAAGGGCCTTGTCCCAGAGCCAGCAGCGATGAAGTGTTGCTGCCTGCTACGCTATGTGGGTGCGTACGGGTGCTGGCAGAGATCTCACACAGAACTCAGGAGCAAGGCCCACCTGCAGAGAACCAGAGTGCACCCCCCACACACACACACAGCAGAGGAAGGATGGAGCGCCAGTCACTCCTCTCACTGAACTATTTTTAAGGAAGGTGGATTCAAAGTGACCTGCAAGGGCAGCTGGTTCCTAGTGGGCCTCCATTCCACAACTGTAGGCAGAGTCATGAAGAGGCCAGCGCCTATTCACGTCCCCATCATGCTGCCCTTCCCCCTTCAGAGGTCTCTGCCACACATTCTACTTGGAGCCGTCTTCCTCCAGACACCCCAGGCCAATGCCTTATTTCCTGCAGGTCATCTACGAATGACACCCTCACAATGCAGCCCGCCCAGTCTCTGGAAGACTGCCATGTGGCAGCGGCCTCACTGTGACTCGGCACCTACCACTCATCCTGGTTGACTTATTGTTTTTATCATCTGCTGTGCTCCTCACTGGGAGACGAACTTCACAGGGAGTAGGAGCCTTTACTGTACACTGGCGTCTGCTAAGTTCTGATAGCAGGCTTAGTATATACTAAGTGCTCACTGAACACTTGTGGAATGAATGGTGTCCAAAGAAAAGTATCTGAGAGTAATTAAAAGTCATGATTCTTCTATCAACATGCAAAAATTACACAAAGCAGACAATTCCATCATGAGCTATGGTTTCTCCATTCAGATGTGTGTAGCATAATGATTAAGAATACTGGAGTCAGACTCCTGCTGTTCAGAACCAGACACTGCCTTTATGAGCTAAGCAACCACTGCCAAGTCTCTTAACCTCCCAAGGCCTCAACTGTCTCATCTGCAAAACCAGGACACTGAGGAATTCCTGCCCAGGGGCTTGTAAGAATTATATGGGGCAATATGCATATGCTTGTGTGCAGGTGCTGCTTAGAGCAGCATGTGCATGGAGCACCTGCAAAGTTTCAGTGGACAGGAGAACAGACGACACAGACCAGGGAGTGGATGCAACGGGAAAGGATACAAGTTGAACAACTCGAGGGGTGTATTGGAGGTAGACTCCAGGGTGGAACGATGTGCTCATTACACATGGAACGAGGGCCAAGGCGATGATCTGGATGGGCAATGTGAACTAAGTGGATGGGGTTCCACTGTTTACTAAGCAGACATTCGAGCAGCAACTGAGAGGCTCCTCTATGCAAGGTATCAGATGCTTTTGAGTATCAAACATGGATACCAAGAGGCAGTTGACTGCTAGAGAAGATAAATGGGTGATACGCAGAGCTATCTGCATGGATGGACAGATGGACTGGCAGATGGAGTTTAAAATTCTAATACAAAACAAGCATGACTTTAAACAGAGGGGTCAGGATCACACAAAAGAACTGCTAATAACTACACTATTCAATCTTTACCTACTACTGACAGGAACAGAAGAAATCAACAACACTTCTAAGAACTACATTGCTGACCCTTCTCCTATGCTTCCTTGCCTTGCACATTTGTGTCCTGACAAATTGAGACTGGCCCGAGCCAGCTCCCCGACACAACAGCCCTGCCACCTTACACTGTGGACCTTCGTCTTTAATCTAGCACTCTAAATTAAAACTGTCTTCATGCCTAGGAAACCACAGTACAGTTAAGCACGTTACAAAATCTTTTTTAAATACTTTAAAATACAATCTTCTTGGGTGAGATCTTTACATCAAATTTAACAGTACAATGAATTTTGTTTCAAAAAGACCCCAGAGTGTTTTAAGGACACCTTAAAGGTTTTGTTTCAAAGTATACAAATATAGGTCTGTTCCACTATTTTTAGCTTGTCCTGGTAAGAATTTTATGTGTTCTTTAATTGGGACACTGCTATGCTTTTTGAGGTTAATGTAACTGATGAAGTCAAATGCGTGGTTTAGAATGTCTACTGAAGATAGAGATTTGTATGTTCTTTGGATGTGAGCTCTATACTCTATCTTAATGTCCTAACTCTTACACTTGAAATAACTAATTTACCAACATCTTTGTCCTTATCCTGAAGCTGAAAATCACCCAGCACAAAAACAAGTCTGCTGCCTTCCTGTCTGGGCAAGGGAGTAAGCACAGCAGGCAGGGAGGCAGTGCAGAGATAGCTGGACCGTGGGGCAGGGGTCGGGGGTGGGGCACAGTGCTCACCTCCTCTGACACCTCCATCTGAACCAGCCCGTCTGAGGACCTGGCTTGCTCCAGCCCTAAGATGAAGCCAATTCAGGCCTTTGGCACATCCCCAGGGGAGAGCTCTGCCCTCTCACCCATACCCACCTTCTATCACAAATGCTTGCTTCAGTTAGAAACAGCTGTGTTCGTTTCTGACCACCTGAAAGCACCCTTGGAAACCCAGCTGCTCTGATCGTTTGCTCTGCGGTGAACCAAAACACTACCATCTCTCTCTCTTGCTGAAGTCCATCAAGCCCCACAGCAACTGTGCTTGTTCATCCTGAACCCAGTATAGGCTTTGAGGGACATGGAAGAACCTTACTGCTCCTGATCAGAGCTACATACAAGGAAGGTGGAACAATGCCCACCACCCCCAGCAAGTCTGCAGAAGGTGGAAACTGTCAGCAAGTTTAGAATTCTTTGCCTCTGACCACTCACTATTGGTTATGCTCAGCTGTATCATATGGTTTTTAAGCTAAGAAACTACAATTGTAAAAAGTCTCCATGACAAACGCCCTTTAAAATTTGAATTTCCACCAGGCAAGGTGGCGCAAGCCTATAATCCATCAGCTTGGGAGGCTGAGGCAGGAGGAGTACAAGTTCGAAGCCAGCCTCAGTAACTTAACAAGACCCTAAGCAACTTAGTGAGACCCTGTCTCAAAATTAAAAAATAAAAAGGACCAAAGATGTGGCTCAGTGATTAAGTGCCCCTGCATTCAATCCCCAGTACCAAAAAAATAAATAAAATTTGAGTTTCCATTAACTTGGCAAGATCTCTTCTGAGTATATAAAGTGACAAACACCTTATGAAGATACTAGAAGAGTTCTAACATCACGTGCTTTGTGTGCAAGAACTGCAAGAAGAATTCACTGATGGCAAAGAAGACTCAACCACTACAAACAAATTTAATGCTGCAACTGCAGACTGGTGCCGACACATCCACATTCTGGTAGTCTGGAAATTTTAACCTAGAACCCATAGCCAGTCAGCCTGGAGCTCTGCTTACACAAGTGCAGCTTCCTGCCCTGAGGTGCATCCTGTAAAATCCTTCCTCATGGATCAACACGACACTTAAATATACTTAAGTTACAACAGACTTATTAAATTATTCATTAAGAACTTTGCTTAGATAAATATTCACTAGTACTTTAAGGTAGATTTATTTGGCTTCAGCATGCACTAATTACATGGCACTTTTACTTTTTAAATATGCTTTCCAAATACTATCCTGAATGTTACAATGAAAATTCTGACTTTGATATCTACATTTTTATATGAATAAACCCTAAAAACATTAGAATGGAAAGCTGTTTATTCACAGTTCCTGGGCCTTTGTGATATGCTCATCTTAAAATACAGACCTTTAAATTAAATACACAATCTTTAGAGTGCTTTATAGTGATAAAGGAAACCAATTTTTTAAATAAGAAAACCACATTATTCCTTTTTCCTATAGTCTTTATAAAGTTAAAATTGGTATTTTTATTCTTTAAAAATTTCCATATCACACAACAAATAGGGATGTCTCAAGTGGAAGAAAACAATGAACCTTTCAAGAGGCACAGGACAGAGCATGGAAAGATGGCCTAGCTCACTAAATGTACCTCCCTATACTCACCAGAGGAAGTTACCTAACTGGGCTTGCAGGATTCCTGTAAACCCACACTGCGTCAATTTCCATTTTCCTTCCAATTTAATAGTAAACCTATTTGAAATAAATTCTGAAAACCTCTTATCTACCTTTTTAGTGCAAAAACAAATTTAAATAAAACATAAGCCAAACAGATTTTTAAGTTATTTATACCTTTAGCCCAACACATTGGAAATGGACTACAGCCGCTTTTCTCCATACAGATGGCACCTGCTGGTTTCAGGGCCTCCTGGCCTGCCAGTTGCAACAACATACACCCAATCCTATCAAGACAAGCCTGGAGTCTGCACAGAGTCCCAGTTCACTGCTTCAACAGCGTTTGCTTCGATCCAGACAAGACTAAGCTCTCCTTGTGGCTTAGACCTTTTCTCAGAGACTGAAGCAAAATTTGGGAGGTGCTTCTTCTGTAATATTTCCCCACAGCTTGAAATATGCCTCTGAGTTACCGAATCTTCTTGTGCTTTTGCAAGCTGATGCACAGACCATCCTGGCCAGATGAAGCTACTGAACAGAAGGAAACCAGCTAGTAACTGGACCCTGTGGGTCTGTGTTCCTAGATTCATTCAGAGAGGCGCGGCAGGGAGGGCAGGAGGGAGGAGAGAAAGAAGGCCAGTAGCCAGCACCTTATGAATATGCTAATCTCACCCTTCCGCTCAATGCATCCGGCAGACTTCTGTGTACAAAGCTGACAGCCACTCTAAAACTGAGTAAGCTGTGAATCTAGTCTGACCCAGATCAAGTCTATATATGGGTCCTAAACCATTTTTGTTTTCAAAGTCATGCCTTTGGCACTTTACCAATCTAATTCTAACCGTGCAGTCAAAATAATTATCCTGATGAAATGAGAGTAATTTTGAGGAGGAAAAGTCCCGATCAACATTAAAAACAAATTTGCAAGAAAAAGCCCACAGGAACCCAAAAATCTTTGAGGCAATATATTTTTCCTGATTGATAGTTTTTTGCAATAAGCCCATAGATTTATACAACTATCTAGAAAACATGAAGACAAGAATTTGAGACATCCAAGATGGATGGGGTTTTGTTTTAATTTAAAAGATAAGTAATACACTCATTGAGAGGAAGCAAGACAGAAAAAGACCCTAACAGTCTGCATCAGCAACTGTTAAGATGCAGTTACTTACTTTTTCCATTCAAACTGGTAAGAGTCAAGGTCAGGACAAACACTGAGCTATGTGAGCACATTCTACTTGGTGCTCAGTGCAGGGACATACAGCTGCTCAGCACAATTCTAGCTTTCCTGACATGTGGGTCATTTTGTTGGGGACACAATCTCATAAATGAACCGTGACTCAAGTACTTCACTGTGCAAATGGCCATGGCTTTGTTTATGAGTTCACTGACTGCTGAAAGCAAGAACCAGACAAAGCCTGAGAGAACAAGAGGCCTGTTTGTACCCGGGCCGCCCTGGACAGTCTCCTTCAGTTCTAGCTACCCATGATGGCCTTGTCTCCAGGCTCCACTCAGTCTCCTGTGACCTTTCCTGAGCCTCACTGAAAACACATCACTCCCCAGGGTGAACTCTGACCCTGGGCAGCACTGGGAAGAAAGTGGCTCCTGAAAAGCACAAGTAAACAGGCTAGAAAAACAAGGAAAAGGCAAACGGAGCACCCAGAAGCCCTGGGCACACCACAGTGGAAGCCTGTGCCAAGGGGAGGGCTGCGGAGTGGCCATGGCTGAGGGGACACCAGCAAGCACACTCTCCACCTCAGCCCAGAAGGGCCCGGGGCTTGTCCAAGCCACCCACTGACAGCTGCACCAATCTCTCAAGCAGCCAGTGAGCGCCTCTGGAACTTAGGCTCTCAAAAGCTAAAAGACACAAGCCTGGGCTGGGATTGCAGCTCAGGGCTGGGATTGTGGCTCAGCGGTAGAGCGCTTGCCTCGCATGCGTGAGGCCCTGGGTTCGATCCTCAGCACCACATACAAACCAATAAAATAAAGACATTGTGTCCATCAACAACTAAAAAAATATTTAAAAAAAAAAAGACATAAGCCCCCTTTACTGGCCACAACTGTATTTTATACAATCCAAGCCCTGCTGCACTTGCCACCTCTTCAAGAAGATCAGTACTACTGCATCCAGTTACCAATGGCAACAGTGAGAGGGAGCTAGGGCCCTTACACCACAGACCACCCTACCCACCACCTGGGCAGAAAAGAGAGTGATGCAGGGAGGGTGGGGGCCACTGGGCTAAGGCATTGTGGGAACAAGAACAAAGTTGAGAGGGAATGTGGAGAAAGAGGGCCTGAGCCTAGCTGTTGACTCTAACTAGTGAGTGGGGACTTCCTCTGCCACACCTTGCACTACTTTGTGATCTATTCCAACAACTGCACGTGCTCACCTCCTACTGTGCAAGAGCCAGGGGTATGGATGTTTCCGGACACAGACTGGTGGAGAAGCAGCAAGCAGTACTTGCAAAAGAGGAGAACTCCAAACTTTATTTTATGCCAGCGGGCCCAGAGGAAAACAAAACTCCAGATTCTGAGCCTGATCCAGTTCCTTACAACATTTATAGGTTATTTGGCGTCATCTTAGACCCATCCTATCACTGAGGTTTTTTCCTCTTTTAAAAAAAAATTCCTAATCTACATGGCTGAAGGCCTTGTGCAGAGTTCCAACATAAAGCATGCTCCCAGAAACAGATAAGAAGAAAGGGCTCTTTTCACAGGCATCTGTTACATTTCAAGAGGGAGTAGCCAGACTCCTAGGGCAGTTATTTATGACCCAAAAGGTAGGACCCATGGTTAATTAGGCTTCCTGGAGAAAGGCTGAGAGAGGAAAGGGGCTGACCCTTTCCTCAGGCTTTGTTTCTTACCATAACGTTTTGATAATTTCATTTCACAACCAGGTCTGGTTTTGCCATCACATGGAGAGGTAAGAGATGGAAGGCTAGAGAGCAAGGCGGCTGACAGCATGCCCAGGGATCACTCTGGGAACCACTGAGAAGTGAGAGTGGACAGCTGGGGAGAGCAGCAGAGGAAGAGGGTGGCTTCAGTAATGACAGAGGGTAACCTGTACCTTCTAGTCATGCAGAAAGTAATTGCTTTTAATCCATAACAAATCCCAAAGTAGTGTTTCCTCATTTTGACAAAAGAGGAAAATGAGGCCAAAATCCGCCTGAGTACTAGCTAACTTGGAAATATAATTACTCTAATTTTCCTCTTGCTAAATATTAAAAACAAATTATGCTTTTCAATTCCTAGTCCAGTGACATCTTGAAAAGAGCAGAAACAGCCCACAGTTAAAGGTAACATGAGTGAAAAAACTGGTAAGTCCTCTGCCTTCTTGTTTATGAAATTTTATATACTAATTCAAAGGCCACCATTCACTAAAAAGTCCTGTGACATTCAAATCAAACTCTTTTAGTATCAGCACAGTTAAAAGCAACTCTGATCAGTCTAACCTAACAAGTGAAAGCTTCACCAAAATTCACAAAAAAGATACTTCTATTCGCTGGAGCCCAAACCTTAGTCAGTCTTGTGTTCTGTCTCTTACTTCAACACAGTCTACCAGCAAAGCCCCTTGTACTGGCCCTCAGAACACAGCCAGCACCCAGGTAATCCTGGCCCCATCTACTGCCCACATCCCGCATCTACTGCAGCCCCCCTGCTCTCCTTCCTTCCTCACTCCACCTGCTCTGACTGCTGCTTCAGAACCACAGTCCTGCCAAGTCACTCTACTCAACTCCCCAACAGTTCCCCCCGGTTCCCAGAACAGGTGCCTGGGTTCCCATCCACACCCCTATCTGAGTCTCATCTCCTCATGCCCTTACTTCCCCCAGCTCCCACTTCCATACTGACCTCCCTGCCCTCCGGTGCCCACCTCAGGGCACCCTCTCCATGGCCGTTCTGGAGCCCAGTACTCCTGGAGTGCACCCTTTCTTCCCCCTGCCAAGCCATTGCTCCTGGAGGGAGCCTACGCTGCCAAGCCATCTATAACCTCATGGCCCAGGCACATCCCTGCCCCGTATCTTCCTCAGGTGATGCACCAGGACACCAAGTGGCCCCCTGCTCCTCTGCTACTCTGGAGGGGTTTTGTCTGTTCTTGCACACCATGGATGACTGGAAAGAAGTGTGGACTTCACTGCCAGGTCCTGTCACTCCAGCTGAAGAAAATGGCAGAGGGGTGGTTTGCTCTCTCAGGTGGGGGCCATGCTGGGACTGAAGAGGCGTTGCACATCAGTGCCAGTGTGGCCTGATACCACCCTGGACATTGCTTCCCTTACAGGCCCAGCACAGGACAGGCTTGAAGAACACTACAAGAAGCACATGAGTGCAGCACAAGGAAACCCTGGTCAAGAGATCGACTAATAATAAGAGATTGAGTAAGCCTAGGAAATCACAGGAACTGCCTCTGCTTGTCCTACATTTAAAAAAAAAAAAAATCAGCCTGGCATAGTGACACACACTTACAATCCCAGCCACTCGAGAGGCTGAGGCAGAAGGATCACAAGTTCAAGGCCAGCCTCAGTAACTCAGCAAGACCCTAAAATTTTAAAAAGATAAAAAGGGCTGGAGGTGTAGCTCAGTGGCAGAGCACCCCTGGACTCCATCCCTCGTACTGCAAAACGATCAATCACACAACTGTTACACTTGGGTACTCTCACTAAAATCTCAGTAGACCAAGAATGGAAACAGGATGAAATGAGATAAAGCCCTGAGGCTGGCAGAGGCTGTGAGCACCACGCCAAACCTCCCCACACTGTGGGCAACTTTGTCCAAGTCATCTCGAATGAGAAGGTTCCTGGGCAAGAACTAGTAAGAAAAGAGCTGCTTATAAATGCCACCAAAAGCAGTGCATACAGTATGAGGCTGGCTGTCACTCTCCATACAGCTGTGCCAAGCAGCACTTCTCAGAAAGGCCAGGTGCAGATGAGTCTCTTACGTCAGCCAGCAGGGGGTGAAGGACAGACTGCTCCTGATGCTCCTGGCTCCGCTCCTCTGGCTTCTCTGGCTCTCCCAGGCCGGTGACAGCCAGGAGTCACAGACTTAAATGACTTCAGCAATTCCCATTAGCAACTGATAATTACAACACACACTGACTTCTCAATGCTCAGTATCTAACCCAAGCTTCCTTACTTCCATCGAGATCACTATAATTTCTGCCATCATGCCTATTTCCACCATAAAAACAAATGATTTTTAGGAAAATTTTAGCCTATCAAAAAAAACCATAGCTTAATAAAGTTTAATAAAGGCTAACCGCCTTCTTTAGAAAAAAGACAAGTCTCAAACTACAACCAAGCTCCCAGAGGATGCAATACTGGGGCTGGTCACTTCCTGGCAGAGGTTCCAGGCAATTACTATACTTCCCTTCTGTCACATGAGGACCTCTGGGGAAGGCCCTGGATTTGTGCCTGGAAGCACAAAGGAACCCCAGTTCTACCTGTGGGTCAAAGAATCACTTGGCTGGCCTGAATCTTGGTCTCTGTATCTGTGAAACAGGACGATGACAATACCGAGGCTTGCTGAGCACTGACAATGTGCCAGCCATGGCAGCACAAAGGCAGTGCTGACGGAGTGAGAGCAGAATGGCCCTGCCCGGGGCGATGCCCAGCCTGCACGAGGCACTTCCAAAACACTGGCACATCCAGTTTGCATTTACAAGCAATCCTGGGAAGCAGAAACCCAAGCAAGGAGAGCATAGGTACCCCAAGGCCACTTGGGCACATAGCTTCCCAGCAGCAGAGATGGAAAGCAAGCCTAGCAGTCTGGCTCCAGTCTGGTCTTCACCAGTTTCCTACAGAACTTCAGGCCTATTTGCTCAATACTTCCAACAATGCAGGCGTCTCTGAGAACTCAGGTAGCATATCTAACATCACAACTAACCAGTCAGTAGGGAGCTGGGATGCACACCAAGCTCTCAGCACAGGCAGAGCACCCAGAAACGACCACCTGTAGCACCACCTACCCGCAAGAGCTACCAGTGAGAAGAGCCAGGAAACTTGCCCAATTTGGCCCGTAAAGGATGCATGAACCATAGTGCGAACCAGAGGGACAAAGATAGGAGATGAAGAAACAGAGACAACAAGCCAGGTAAGCTGCTCCTGTCCCGGCAGCAGACCAGCTCACCATACCCCAAGGTTTGCACATGGCCCTCCATTGTGCCTGACCCTGCCTAGAACAATTCTGAGGAAAGTCGCCATGGTACACACTGGACAGGGAGCTGGAGCTTGGGGCACGCACCAAAATCCCCAGGAAATAAGTACAGCCACTGAATTAAGTAATATTGAACATATAAAAGATCAGGAAAAGTGCGACTCTTACCAAGACAATCTGGTTTAATATTCCTGTCCAGTGGGTTATACAACAGTTATCAAAAGAAAAATGTGTATTCCCAAGTACCCCAAAATGAATGGCACAAAAAAACCCATCTTATTTCATTATCTAAAAAGTCCCACCAAAAAACCCTCTGAACTTATTATTAATCTCCATAAAATTAAAGTATTTCCAGACTCTGAATCATTTCTTATTTCTGTTTTGCCATACAGAGTATCAAAACAAATTCCCAACTGAGAAACTGTTTTAATTGCTATTAAAAAAAAACCTCCTGAAATGTGTGAGATGCTGTATCAGTTTGTTTGTTGTTGGTGGTGATAGTGGAACTTTATTTTTTTATATGTGGTGCTGAGAATTGAACCCAGTGCTTCACACATGCCAGGCAAGTGCTGTACCACTGAGCCACCACCCCAGCCCCAGCTGCATTAGTTTTTCAGTAACACTGCAGAGTCATGTCCACATAGGACAGGCTACCCAGAGGTTATACACAGAGGGGCTTGCTCACGATGACCCATAACTCAAGACGTGAGTAGCCATCAGGTCTGGAAGTGGGCTCTGAATGTCACGTTCACATGTCGACTGAGCTGTCCTACCCTATAAGCCCTACTGTCCACTGTTTGACTGCTCACCTAATTGCAACTGTTCTGTCCCACATTAGGGAATGAAGAAGCAAAGGGGGACATGGAGCTTGGTGGTTGCAAACACTACCAAGCAGAGGCCTAGTGGTGTCTGAGGACTCTTTGTGCTGAATGCAGTCACTCCACGCCTCATGCTCCTCAGCGGTGGAGTGAAAAACTCAACACCATACTCTCTAAAGGTCCCTCATTACAGCTGAAGAGGCATGATATTGCTACTGTCTGACTCCATGCTCTGTTTTCAAGAAATATCAGCACCACCCAATAAGGCTCCAGGCCCTACCCCAGGTGCGGAGCAGCAGCTTCTCTTCCTCCAGTAGCTGGCTTTACTTGCCATTTTCCATTCTTTTTTTGGTTCTGTCATACTGGTAGAATAATATCAGCAGATATTATTCCACCTTACCAAGAAATTTATGGAACCACTTGTCCAATTCTACCTACAATTTTTATCATTAAGCCAGACACAGTGGCACACACCACTGTGTAATCCCAGGAATTCGGGAGGCTGAGGCAGGAGTATCACAAGTTCAAGACCAGCCTCAGCAATTTAGCAAGGCCCTAAGCAACTTATCAAGACTCTATGTCAAAATAAAATACAGATGATGTGGCTCTGTGGGAAAAGCACCCCTGGGTTCAATCCTTACCACAAAACCCCAAAAATTTATTATTAAAAAATGTCAGAACTAACCCCACATCTGTTATGATGGCTACTATTTTTAAAAACATCAGAAGTGCTGACAAGGATGTGAAGACATGAGAATCTCTGTGCCTGCTGCTGGGAAAGGACCATGGTGCACCTGTCACAGAGAGTGATGTGGAGGCTCCTTGAAATATGAAACAGAACTACCATGTGACCCAACAATCCTACTCCTGGAAATACACCCAAAAGAACAGAAAGTGGGCTCTGGAAGAAGTATTTGTACACTCCCATTCACAAGAACCAAACAGGAAGCGACCAAGTGCAGATGCACACACAACACAGTGCACACGCACAGCAGTGCTCCTCAGCCTTAAAAAGAAAGGCAACTCTGGCGCAGGAACACGGTGAACCTTGGGGACACCCTTCCAAGGGAAATAAACCATCACAAAGGACAAACACTATGGCTTCCCACACACGAGGCACCTAAGAGTCGAATTCATTGGGACAGCAACAAGAGAGGGTGCCAGGGTCTGGAGCAAGAGGGAGCACAAGTATCTGTTCAAAGGACAAGAACTTCACATTTTCAAAGTGAAAACTCTAGAAGTTTGTTTGCAGAAACGTGAGGCGCTTAATACTGGTTAGCCAAACACTTAAAACCTGGTAAAATTCAGGTTTGCAATTTTTTGTGCTTATTTTTAACCAGAATTTTTTAAACTTCATAAAATGTTTAAACCACTTTAAAAGAGTAAATTTTACGTATTTTACAAAAGCCCCCAAATATGATATAATGCCATTTTCCTAGGTAAAGGGTCAGGAACCAGACAAAGAGCAGAGGCAGAGAAAAGATAATAGCCCCCACTAGTGCAGGCCTCGGGGCCTGTCCAACACTGCCCCCAAAGGCCCTGTGTGTGCGTGACTGCAGACATTTAATCCTCCCCTGTGGGGCCATGCCTGTGAGCCCAGCAACTCAGGAGGCTGAGACAGGAGGAAAGTTCAAGGCCAGCCTTAGCAACTAAGTAAGGACCTATCTCAAAATAAGTTTAAAACAATGTGTGTGGCAGGGAGAGGACTAGGGATGTGGCTCAGTGGCACAACACCCCTGGGTTCACTCCAGAGGCAGCAGCAGCACCACCACCAGAAGGAAAAAGAGGAAGGGAGTGGAGTGGGACAGAGTAGCGAGCTGCCAGAAGGGAGGGTCTTGGGTGTAAGTGGAGCAAATGGACATGGAGGAGATCACATAGCACACAAGCCCGCGTCTGATGCCCAGGACTGCAAAAATAACACAAAAAAGTAATTAATTAGTCCCCAATAAACTGAGGCAATTACTCATGCCACCATTTCCAAGAACGAGAAAACAGGCTGAGAAAAGATAGGGAGCTGGGGCTGGGGCTGGGGCTGAGTGATGGAGTGCTTGCCTAGAACATGTGAAGCACTGGGCTCCATCCTCAGCACCACATAAAAATAAATAAATAAAATAAAGGCATTGTGTCAACCTACAACTAAAAAAGAAATTTTTTTTTAAAAAAGGGCGCTTGTGATACAATTGGAATTTGTGAAACTAAGAAAGTCATGCAATGCCAAAGAAGAATCATTTCATCCTTCCACCACTCTCTGCACATAAAAAGATACATCCACAACCCCCTGAATCCAAGACCCAGCTCCACACTGGAGGTGGGGCCTTGGTAGACTTTGTTGAAGTCTGTGACTCGATTTCCTCCTTAGCCAAGTTAAAACCAGCACCTACCTTCCACAGCTGATAGGAGAATGAAACAGCTGTTTGCATCCGTTGTGCTTGTGCGAGGAGCCAGGAAACTAGGGATCCGAAAAGAATCAGGACAGAATTCTGTCCCCAAGGAGTTCAGCCCACCAGAAGACAGCTCACAAATCAAAGCACCCTTGGTCCTAGTTCCAGGAAGACTACTAGTCTAAGACATCTCCACGAATCACCTTCAAGCTGAGCACAGTCAGGGGCATCAAAGTTTCTAAGGTTTATTTGTAATGCTGAGAATGTTCAATGGGAGGGAAATGAATAAACAAAGCTAAGAACATCAAAGCACGTGATTCCACCAGCATTATGAAGGTGTTTTCTAAAATGTTTTCACTGCCTATAGAAAATGCTCATTAATGAAAAAAGCAAAATATAATAACAGCATAGCGCCCTGTCCTAAAATGCAAGGCTTCTTAAGATAAATTTTTAAGTGATTAAAAAATAGGTATTGAAAAGTGTGTCACATGTGATGTGTTGGTGCAAAGCCAAAGAAAACTATGTGTACACTTTCATGCACATGCAGAAAACACCTCTGAGAAGGCACATGGGCAGCCAGGGACTGTGAATCCATCTGGAGAGAATCTGACAGAAAGAGAACAGGGTAAGGGCAAGTTTAAGAGTCTAGGTACACCCATTTAATTTTGTACCATGTGGTTATAGCTTCTGTTCAAAATACTAAATGAACACAAAACACAACTCAAAAAAGGAGCACTGAGAGCCCAATCTTTAGCAATGAAACCATACCTCTCTAAATAATACATGGGTCAAAAAAAAAACCCAAAGAGAAATCAGAAAATGTTTAAAACAAAATAACTAAAAGAACACAAATCCCAAAATCTTGCACGCATGTCAAAGAGTAGTTAAGAGGAACCAAAACTTTAAGTGCTTATATAATAAAAAGGAAAAACCATCAATTATCTGTTTTTACCTTAAAAAACCAGACATATATGCCCACAGTAATCGTAGTAAAGGGAGAATCAGGAACAGGGCTGTGCACCAGAGCATGGGCAGAAGGAAAAATGAGTAATCCTGGGTCTATCTTTATTTAAAATGTTGGTATCTTTTTCATCATGAATCATTTTCATTTGTTATTTTTAAAAATACTACATGAAACTATTATTTCCTGATTAAGAGCTTTTGGTGACACCCCCCCCTCCGTCCCACCCCAGATTCTGTGTCCAAGACAAGCACCTCGCCCTGCCCAGCCCTGTCCATCCCACATTCCTTTCCCCAGGGCCTCCTGGACCAGAGGAAACCCACACCCACAACATATCACCTAGGGGGTTTGTGAAACTCAAGGTATTTCTGTCCAGTGCACACAAAACATAATTATTCAATGTTAAAGGTTCCATTGTGAAAGCAATAAAGATATTTATCGTTTCTTTTTTCAAGGACCAGACTTTAGAAACTAAAATTGCTAAAGTCTTATCTACTTGAACTGAAACAATTAAAATGCTTTTTTATAAAGGACAGTGAATTCCTGAATTCATAAATGTGTGAGCTGACAAGTTGTAAAAATTTTCTAGCAAAACTGATACTCGATTGTGCACATCTGAATTTCCTGTGACAAAGCAGAATTTTCGCATTCACCTCCTTGTATCCTGCCCAAGGGCCCTGACTACGAGCAGCAGCGACTCGGGGGTGCCATACCGTACCTTGTCAGGGCAAGACCACTGGCAGAGGTTGGGGGTGCAAGCCCTCCTTCCTCCTTTTAACCAGGAACTTGTGCTAATAACTGCAATGGAAAAACACATTTGAGATTTCCAAATGCAAGACGGATGAACAGCTGTAGCAGAACTGAGTTCCTCCAGAAAAATGAAGAGTGTGACTAAAATGCAAAAGTCACAGGAGAGGCTGGCAGACTGATGGGGCAAAGAGAGTAAGACTTGGGAATACGACTCTTCTACAGCTACTTTTATCTTCATATTTACTTGCCAACTCCAGGAACAAGGGAGGAGGAGGCTGAGAATCTGGGTTTGACATCCATAGAAAACTTGCCACAGGACAGAAAAACCAGGTACAGCTTTGGCAGACTCCAGCCTACAAGCAACTGTAGGGCATTTATCGCCAAATACTGCTCAGCAATAAAAAGGAATGGAGTACCAGAAACACTGTGGCCCATGTGTATGTAGTGCATCATGCCAGCCACAGAAGACCACACGCTGTATGATTCCTTTTATGGGAAAGGTCCAGATACACAGACCTCTAATGAGACAGGGCGCAGATCAGTGGTTCCCTTGGGTGGGGGCCAGAAGTGACAACAGCTGTCTGCCCTTCATCAGTGGGCATGGAGCTTCCTTCTGGGTGACAGGAGGGTTCCATAATTGACAGAGGTGAAAGTACACTTTAAACAGATGGTATGTGCCATATGTTTATTACATTTCAGTTTTAAAACACTAAATCTGAACTGGGCTATGGCTCAGTGGTAGAGCACTTGTCTAGCAAGATCCAGGCCCTGGGTTCCATCCCAGCACAGCAAAAAAGCAAAACCTTGAAAAACCAAGGAATGGAGCTATTTTTTTTTTGGTACTGGAGATTGAACTCAGGAGCACTCGACCACTGAGCCACACCCTCAGCCCTATTTTGTGTTTTATGTAGAGACAGGGTCTCACTGAGGTGCTTCGCGCCTCGCCGTTGCTGAGGCTGGCTTTGAACTTGCAATTCTCCTGTCTCAGCCTCCCTAAGTGCTGGGATTACAGGCTTGAGCCACTGCGCCTGGCAGAATGGAGATTTTTAACGATCTCATAAAGATTCATGTTCCAGACAAAATGAAGATATGAAAAAAGTTAATTAGTAAGAAATGAATTAGAACTAAAGGACAAAGTAAACATACACATTTATAACAAATAAAAGTCACCTGAAGGTATGTGGAATCAAGTTTCTAGAAGGCTCAAGACCCCACAGCAGCCCCTAACACTCTAAGAGGTCTGGAACCACACCTGGGAAATACACTTCCCTAACCATGCAGCTAAACAGCCTCCAAATTTAAACACAGCGTTCATCATGCCTGGATTTTAACTACTCTCTACTACAGTACTGGTGAAATTTCTGACCATCTCTTACAGATTTATTCTTTCTTTCTGTATATAAAGTTCACTTCTAAAAACAACTCTCTCCAGCGGATGTTTTCCTTTCTACTGGTTTTTGATAATTCTGTGCCATGCTCAAGCCAAAATTGACAAGGTCTTCCTTGGGCAAAACATTTACCTTTTCTTAGCAACAAGTAACAATTCCTTCCCAAGTCACACTGCTGAGCTGAGGTGCAGCCCAGTCAGTGATAGAGAATTTGCCTGGCATGCAGGAAGCCCTGAGTTCCCTCCCAGCACCCCAGCAAAATTAAAATTTATAAGATACAAAGTTATGCTGCTAAATGCGGCTGACATTTAAACCAAGCTACTGTGTAGCTGGAAACCTGTTTCCTTGAGTTGACTACTTCATTCTAGTGCAGTTTCTCAACTCACGGTGTGACCATGAACAAACTGGCCTCATCTCCTCAGCACCATCTGCAGAAGGGTACAACCTTCCATTCAAGGAATTTTGTCTCTCTAAGAGTAAAAAACTGTCCAACACTTCTGTCCATCTGACAGAGGACAGGACGCTGTGCCACTCCTGCGTTACTCCACATCCAGTATCTAACCTACCAGAGAACGTCAGTCCCTGGACCTCAGGAAATGAAGAAGAGGAACCAAAGAGACCTCTCCAAGATAGGGTGAGTAAGGGAGGGGAGGGAACAGGAGGTACAGAGAGGAGAGCGTGGAAGAGAACACATTAGCATCTGTGACCCAATCCCAGAAGTCCACCTGGCATAAAATGACTTTCTTTTTTAATTCTAGCTAGTCCAAGGTGAGTTTCTGGCATTTGCAAATACAAATTCCTTGACTAATAGAGTTCATAAACTTAAATCCTATTAATAAGCAACATGCCTGATCATCCAAAAGCTGTCCTAAAAGAACTACGGTTCGGGGCTGGGGCTGTAGCTCAGCGGTAGAGCGCTTGCCTAGCATGCATGAGGCCCTGGGTTCGATCCTCAGCACCACATATAAATAATAAATGAATAAAATAAAGATCCATCAACAACTAAAAAAATATTTAAAAAAAAAAAAAAAAAAAAAAAAAAAAGAACTACGGTTCTCCTCACTCAGCTAAGAGTCACTTAGTGGGCATCTGCTGCATGCCAAGCACTGCTCCAGATATCCTGAACACACCAGTGTGTGTGCAAAGAAAGGGATGCACAGACATAAGCCATGCTGGGGGGCGTTTCACAGCCACTCTGCAGGGCATGGAGATAAGCCTGATGTGTGGCATTTGCTGGACTTTGTGGCATGTCTCCTGTGCACAATGCACATGTTTCTGTTGCATGTGGACCTGGGAACAGAACTACCAGGTCACAATTTATGTTTAATCTTAGTAAGCACTGTCAAACTACTGTGCAAAGCAGGTGTACAAATGGATACTCCCATCACTGGGCATGAAGTTCCCGTGCTCCCCAACAGTCAAAATCACCAGTGAGCCAGGTGCGGTGGCACATGCCTGTAATCCCAGCACTTTGGGAGGCTGAGACAGGAGAATCGCGAGTCTAAAGCCAGCCTCAGCAACAGCGAGGCACTAAGCAATTCAGTGAGACCCTGTCTCTACATAAAACAAAATAAGGGGCTGGGGTTGTAGCTCAGTGGTAGAGCGCATGCCTCGCAGGCGTGAGGCACTGGGTTCGATCTTCAGCACCACATTAAAAAAAATAATAATAAAGATATTTGTGTCCATCTACAACTGAAAAAAAAATTAAAAAAAAAAATAGGGTAGGACATGTGGCTCAGTGGTCGAGTGTCCCTGAGTTCAATCCTCAGTACCAAAAAAAAACCACCAGTGAGGCCAACATGCCCAGCAAAAGGGCCACCTGACTCAGACAAGACTCTGGACTGACTCTAAATCACAGGAACTAAGCTGCACATCTCAGAATGCAGCACCACCCTACAGGGGAAGAAACTGTAAAGAAACCTTAAAATGTCTTTAATTAGCATACAGAAAAAACCAAGGTGAAGCAAAGAAGACTTGTTCAAAGGTTATTTAGAGGTCTAGTGGCTAGCAGCAATGATGATATTGTTATTCTGAAACTACACATAGTTTTATATCTATAAAAGACAGAGCAACTGCATGAGTGTGTATGTTAAGAACCAAGATTTTGAGGCTGAGACAGGAGAATCGCGAGTTCAAAGCCAGCCTCAGCAATGGCGAGGCGCTAAGCAACTCAGTGAGACCCTGTCTCTACATAAAACACACAAAATAGGGCTGGGGATGTGGCTCAGTGGTCGAGTGGCCCTGAGTTCAGTCCCTGGTGCCAAAAAAAAAAAAAAGAACCAAGATTCTAAGTATAAGAAAAATAGAATACACAAGTAAAATCAGGGAGTAAATACATATGATCTTATATTTGAATTGGAAGTATCAGAATAAACTGATGTTTCTTTCTTTCTAAAAACATATACTTCCTGCCTCTGTATTCTAAAAAGACCCAGAAACAGCAACATCCCAGCATGAACCACCACAGCATCCAGATGAGTCGCCAAACACTAACTTCCACTGAAAGGAATCAAGGCTTCCAGGAGAAATGGACCCCACCAAGCAGCTACTGCCAGGTGGCTGTGAAGAGTGACTTTCCATAGCTACCCTCCTCACATTCCAGCCCTATTCTGATCCCTATGTTAGTCGGTGGCTTGTCATCTGTGGCTTTTTGTTAATATATCTTTATTTTTATTTTTATGTGGTGCTGAGGATCGAACCTGGTGCCTCACGCATGCGAGGCAAGCACTCCAACACTAAGCCACAATCCCAGCCCCTGTTTTTTTATTTGGCTGCTAGACTTCTTTCTCATTTGGCACAAGGAGGTCCCCTCAGATCATCTTCTGGGTGCTCTGACATGTCCCTAGTATTTTCCAAGCATCTTCCTCCTCTGTGGTACTGGAGATGCTCTGGGCATTTCTTGTCGTCTCCCTATCCCATGCTGAGATGAGTAACTCTCCAAGTGGCCCGAGCCTTTTGGTAGAAAACAGAATTTAGAGGCCAAGATCTGGGCACTGGGTGTGTCAGTGCGTCTACGCCACTTTCGTGTAAATATGAACGTGCTTGTGCACCCACACGTACCCTGGACTCAGGACGCAGAACCCTGCTCTGCTCTTCTGATATGGCTCTGACCAGATTCACCGGCTTCCACGGCTGCTTGCTTTAGCATGGCTCCCTGGGAGGTGCCAGTGCCTCTCCTTTGTGCTTTGATGATCAGTTGGTTTGGGTAGAATTTAGTGGTTTAGGGTTTATCATGGACTCCCTTACTTCCAAGCAGCCCTGTCCCAAACTTGACACCTCCTACCACCAGAGCTGGGCCTGGCGTAGGCAGCACTGAGTCACAGCAGCAGAGACCAGGCTGCACGGGAGTCTGATTTGCAGCATCACGCTCTCCTCTTGTGGGTCCCACCCTTGGCCTCTGGAGTCTCCTGCACTATGCCAGGGACTCAGGCAGTTCAGTCAGGTATGGACGTTGGCCCTTTCACTGCCCTTTTTGTTTCCACACATTCCCCTTAAACCAGCAGTGGCTTTGTTCTGAAAACCATCAGCTAACCTCCTGATGTCCTGCCTGCTGTCCTGCCACTTGGAGCCGGAGCCGAGTGACATGCCCAGGCACAAGCGTGCAGGAAGTCTCAGGTCCTGCCTGCCTGACCACTTCAGTGCTTTCAGCACTGTGAAGGATTCTTCAGCTTTTGTAAAGGACTCTGTTCAGCTTCTATAACTGCTGTAGCCTTTCCATTAGGAAGATCCACCCTCCCTCTTGCCTGTGTTCTTCCCTCTTGTCTGGTTTAATCTGTTTGTATTCTGCATATGTGATGATTTTCAGACACACAGCAAAGTCACAAGAATCTGCTGTCCTCACACGTGCACTGCCCAGGCTGCACCCGCACTCCCTGCTTTGTCATGAGGATACACCATCCACCCATCTTTTTACCCACCACACATCTTTCTTTTAACTGTACATTAGAACAAACTGAAGGTGATGGTCACTTCATTCACCCTGACCTTGGGCAGACACACTATTCCCAGAGTTTGCACCTGTTTACAGTCTTCCTTTCCCTGGTGCCTGCCTTCACGTGCACACTGCCTGGACTGACAGATGCCTAGCCTCGGTGCCCCTCAGGTGCAGAGCATCTCCGATCTCCAGAGAGGGTGGCTTTCCTCCCACCTCTGGTCAGCATCATGTGGCGTGTGGACTGCAGGAGCCCTCCTCCCTGTGCAGGTTTCTGAGACTGTCCGTGTCGTTTCATGTCACTGCTCCTTTCTGCTGGCCTGTGTGTCACTGAGTCGGCGTATCTCCTTTGTCCCTTCTTTTCTTCATAAACAGCTGCTTTTTTCCAAAGAAATTCTCGCTAGTTACAGAATTCTAGGATTTTTTTTCTTTCAGTGTACTAGAGGTATTCGTGGGCCTTCTGGCTCCTCCTGCAGATTTCTGGAACATATTTTGTATGTGACTTTTTCAGCTTAGATACTGCACCTTACAGATTTCAACTTTTACAGATTTCAACAATTTCCCACGTCTACCTACTGACATGCGCAATCAAAC
Organism: Xerus rutilus; assembly: GCA_028644305.1. Classification (NCBI taxonomy): domain Eukaryota; kingdom Metazoa; phylum Chordata; class Mammalia; order Rodentia; family Sciuridae; genus Xerus; species Xerus rutilus. The sequence continues at coordinate 179,749,507 of CM053400.1, forward strand.
TGCTTTCAACCAGATGGCCAGGGAGCTGGAAGGGCTCCGTGGGTGGCTCCCTTCCCTCTGGCATCACAGTCCTGCAAGGCCTGTCGTCTCAAGGTTGGAAAGAAGTGGTTCCTAGTTTCGTCCACTAGTCTAGTTGTTTAGGGAGGGCAGGCGTATCTTGTACCCACACTCCTATGTGGCTTAAGTGGACATCCCTGGATCAATGCTGTTTAGAGGCAAAAAGCTCATATGCTGCCTATTTCTAAACTTTCTAGAAAGCAATGTGGTAAAACTATACTTATATTAATGTTAGTTTAGTCTAGCTATCAATTTTACTATATAGAAGATCTTGAGTAATTTCCATTCAACATAGAAAGATTTATTCTTGATTTTGGCAGAACTTCTGTGTTATTTTGTTACTAAATTCTTATTACATTTTGTTTATTCATCATTGTATTTAATGCAAAGCAGCATTTCCTTCCTGCCTTAGTGGCTGCTACATAAACCTAACAGTTAATCCCAACACATGCAAGCAAAGCCTGTTTCTTCCATCACCTATCTATCCAATCAGGAACCTGTAGGGAGTGACTGGGGAAGGCGAGGGCCCTCTGATTCAGCCCCGTGCTACCGGCCATAGACCAGGCCCTGTGCTCTTCTGACAGTTTTTGCCTCTCAACTCTCAGATGATTGGGAGATCTGCAGTTGTGTTTGGCTTTTGTTTAGTTTTATTCCCACCTGGTTTTCAGTGTAAGTTTTAGTAACTTCTTCCCTTTAAAATGTGCTAATTTGGGAAACTGAGATTTGTCATTATTAGCTAATGCCAAAACAATACCCATGTAACCAAAATAGTTTGTATGTGAACCTTTAATGAAATGACACACCATGAAATGAGTAAGTGTATACAGACTACCTAGCTTCTTTTGTGGTTGTGTGGTTTCTTCTGGTTTTGTGTGTGTGTGTGTGTGTGGTACTGGGGATTGACACCAGGGGTGCTCTACTACTGAGCTATATGCCTCTAGTCTTTTTTATTTTGAGATGGGGTATTACTAAGTTGCTGAAGCTGGCCTCTAACTTACAATCCTCCTGCCCTGGTCTCCTGAGTTGATGGGACTACAGCTGTATGCCACTGCACCCGGTTTGGTATCTAGTCTCTCTGGTGACTCTGAAATGAAAAGCCTGGTGAAACAATGGCATGACCTCACAGCCTAGAACCAGAGGGGAACCTAAGATGTAAGTGGGCAGAATTAGGCAGCCTTGATGATGGTGCTGTTCTGCACCTCCAGGGCTACGAAGGTGTCTGTTGGATATGTGTGAAAACTATGGATTCTAGTTCCCCTTCTGGTGGACTGAGGGCAGTGAGATGTGGTAGCCTTACACAGAAGCTGCAGTACGCACAGAGCTGGACCTCACCTCACAATAGGTGTGTCTGTGGCAGTACTGTGTGTGGAAAGCTGATCAGTCATGGATGCTTAATTTCATTGTCATAAGTTCTGCTATAAATTTCTTGAATAAAACATTTTGATTTAGTGAACACAAAGAATTTAAGAAATTAAAACGTGTGTTTCTCTTCAGTCTGGCTTTACATTTTTAGAGTAAAGGTTAAGATGCACTTTTATTTATTATGAATAAGGCATGTGCATGCCTAAGATATAACAATATAATTTGGCCAATATCGTTGTCCAGTATCTCCTCTTCCCTCAACCCACTAAACTTCTATAGCTTTCCTCACTACATAAAGGTGTTCTAGATGCAATATCAGCTCTCCCACTAGGTTACTCATTAATTACAATGGATAAATGCTAGATAAATGCTAATTTTCAAATGAAGCAACTGGCAGACACTATCTTACCTTTGAGCACCTAAGATGAATAATTCTCAAAGTTCAGCATACATTAAAAACACTTTGAGAGCTCGTTAAAAAAAACACAGTCCCTTATACAGCAGCACACTCCTGTAATCCCAGCAACTTTGGAGGCTGAAGCAGGAGGATGACAAGTTAGTAAGACTTAGCGAGACTCTGTATTAAAATAAATTTTTTAAAATGTATTTTTATAGCTGGGCACGGTGGCTCACGCCTGTAATCCTAGCACTTTGGGAGGCTGAGACAGGAGAATCGCGAGTTCAAAGCCAGCCTCAGCAATGGCGAGGTGCTAAGCAACTCAGTGAGACCCTGTCTCTACATAACACACAAAATAGGGCTGGGATGGGGCTCAGTGATTGAGTACCCCTGAGTTCAATCCTCAGTAACCCCCCCCAAATGTATTTTTAGTTGTTAATGGACCTTTATTCATTTATATGTGGTGCTGAGAATCAAACCCAGTGCCTCACACATACTAGGCAAATGCTCTACCACTGAGCTATAACCCCAGCCCTAAAATGAATTTTTAAAAGGTTTGGAATGCTGGACTGGGGCTATGGCTCAGTGGTGGAGCACTTACCTGGTACATATGAGGCACAGGGTTTAATCCTCAGCACCACATAAAAATAAATAAATAAAATAAAGGTATTGTGTCCATCTACAAAAAATAAAATATAAGAAAATTTAAAATTAAAGGGCTGGAATGCAGCTCAGGTAGAGCACTTGCCTAACAGGCACAAGGCCCTGGCTTTAATGCCTAGTGTCTCCCTCAAGAAATACCACAGCTCTGCACCCTAAGTTTCCTATTCAGCATGTCAGGGGTAGGGCCCAACACCTTATAAGTCTAACAAGTTCCCAGGAGACAATGCTGGCATAGGGACCACCCCTCACTCACTGCCTGAAGTCATCAACGTGAACATACAACCAATCATAAAACAAACCTGTATCAATGCCATCCTGTTCCTGAAACAAACATTACCACTTCTGTGACAGTCCTTAACTTGTCATCAGAACATCACGCAAACCCAAACTGAGGAGTAACCTACAAAACACCTAGTCCATATCCTTCAAAACTGTCAACGTAAAAAAAGGGAAAGTCTGAGAAATATATCTAGACTAAAAGGACTGACAAGATCTGACTGACCACCACGTGATTCTGGAGAGGACCCTGCAATACAGAGGAGGACTGTCATAAGGGACATTAACAGGGCAACTGCCAAAATAAGAAAGGGACCGCATGCCAGATAGCAATATGTGTCAGTGTCAGATCCTGTAAATTTGATAATTACGTTAGTATTGTGGTATTATAAAAACACTTCTCCCTAAACACTGACTGGATATTTTGGGGAAGAGGGCATAGTGCCTGCAACTCAATGGCACAGGTTCAGTGGAAACAAACATGTGTGAATATACATATGCACGTGTACGTGTATACAGAGAGGGGAGGAAGAGCGAGGCCTCGTGCACATGCACACTCTGAGGTCAGCTGGTGGGTCTAAGTGAAGGGCACGTGAGCTCATCATTCCAATTCCTGCATTCTTCCACAAAAACCTTTTCAAAACAAAGAATTTTAAAGAAGTAGAAGCAGCAAACTGGAAAGGATGCTGGAAGGGCTCTCAGAGAAGGCCAGCCTGAGACTGGCGGGGGAAGGCAAGGGGTGTGGGTGTGTACACACAAGTCTTCATCTGAGGGTTCTGTTGTTCCAAGATGCATGCATTTTAAGGTCTGTTAAGTGTCTTTTTAAAAGATACTGGAAAATAAACATGGTTAAAAAATTTATGCTCCAGCTCTATTTTTGTGCTAGTCTGCACTTACAATAACTTCCCATGAAACAGGTTAGTATGCAACCTCTTAGAAGACGCTTTGAATGCACCTAAACTCCACAGGTAAGGCAAGGGAAAGAGCACAGTGTAAACAGCCACTGGAGTTCCCTGCATTCACCATGGAGCCCAAGACAGCTGTGTGCGACTGCCACCTGGTGGAGGCAGGTGGGAATGGCACCAACTCTGGAGCCTGCAAGAAGACCAAGAGATTTCCAGAGAAAAACAGTGTAGACTGAGATAGTGAAAAAGAAAGCATGTCAACCACCATCCCCAATGCCACCTGGGAGGAACCTGTCAGTAGACACCACACAGGACACGGCCACGTGGAGGCTGAGGCCAGCAGGTCTGGATGCCAGCTTAACACACCACCTACTGGAGACAGTAGAGCTCTGGACACCAAAGGGCAGGCGCTGAGAAGCAAACCTGCTGGGGCTGCCTGCCATGCATCTCACTGCACCACCCATCACCATCATCCCAGTGCTTCTCGGACCTGCGTGACCAAGGGCACGGCAGAAAACGATGGCCTCCTTATCTCCAAAGTCAAATAAAGCTGATTTTTAAACGAAAACAAGACAACACACACACACACTTCCTACTTTAATTCCCCTCTTGGGGGGAATGCTGAATAGCCACTACACAGGACATTAAAAAGTGTCACAAAATAGTAAGAAGCAACTCTCCTGCACACTTTCAAGAAACTCAATTTACAATTGGGAAGCCTTAATCAGCGTCTCAAACTTTCATTATTTACTATGTACATTTTTATTTCTATCAGTTTAAAATACAATCGTACCCTACAATAACAGCTGGTAACTAAAACACAGAGCTGAAGAATGCAAATTAAACTTGTCTTATCTGTATTAGAGAGAGCACGTTTTTTATTAAGTTGTAAAGCTGGGAAAAACTTCTCCAGAGCTAGAATGACAGGGAAGAATCTAAAACAATTTAACTTGTAAAACACCTTTTATGTGTGCTAATTATATAACCTATATAAAATACAATTTAATTATACAAAGCAAAATGCCTTTAGGGCACGAATAAATCAGATCACAAAAATTAACTGAACAGTCCAAAATTAATGCTTTCAGAATGTGTGTCCATGCTGCAATGTGGCCACACACATTCCATGACACTTAATACAGTAAAAATAAACTTTAATCCAACTGCAGAGAAAAACTAAGCACAAATGATTGTATTTCCACCTACATAAGCCTCCTTTTTAAAGCTTGGCCTCGTGAGGTAGAATTGGCTCTGTGAGCCTGGACGGTGCTAAGCAGAGAGGTGGGGCTCCTCACCCCAGGAAGAGCCCTGGCACCCTTTGGTGGGGAGTCTCTCCCCATCCTGCCCAGGAACCACAATGCTACACAGCAGGCACGGTGGTGCAGCTCGAGTTTTCACCTGGAAGCTGCTCTGGAGTCCCCCATTTTGCTGCTGAAGTTAGCAGTTAATTCCTTTCTGCTGCTAAATAGGATGCAACTGTACAGGAGGACCAAAATCCATTCATCCATTTACCAGCTGAGGTGTCTCCATTGCTTCTGGTGACCATGAAGACAGCTGCTATGGATGTTCAGGAGGCCTTCTGGATAGCGCAAGGGTGTGTGCAACTACATAAAACCTGCCCAGCCTGTTCCCAGAATGGGTGTAGTGCTCTGAACTCCTGCTGCCAGCATGGAGCCGCAGCTGTGGCACACACGTGTGCTCCAGCTCTGCTGCCTCGACTTCAGCTACAAACACAGCAGGAGTGTAATAAGCATTTGTTGAACAAAGAGGAGACTGAGGAAGAGAAAAGCAAATGTCTTGCCCAGAGTCCCACAGCAAACATGGCACTGTCATTAGCCTCAGAAATACCTGACACCAAAACTGCTGCTCTCTCCCAAGCCATGTGGCCTATACCTTAAGGTCCTCGTGACAGGACAGCATGTCACATTCCACCCCTTAAGGTCTCACCACAGGCCAACGCATCACCTCCCACACCTTAAGGTCCTCACCACAGGACAACATGTCACCTCCCACCCCTAAGGTCTTCATGACAGGCTAATATGTCATATCCCTGCCCCTAAAGTCCTCATGACAGGACAACATGTCACCTCCCACTCTTTAAGATCCTCACCATAGGCCAACACATCACATCCCACCCCTAAAGTCTTCACACCAGGAAAACCTGTCACCTCCTACCCCTTAAGGTCCTCACCACAGGACAACATGTCACCTCCCACCCCTAAGGTCCTCGCAATAGGCCAATATATCACCTCCCAGCCCTTAAGAGCCTCACAACAGGGCTGAGATTGTGGCTCAGTGGCAGAGCGCTTGCCTCGCACGTGTGAGGCACTGAGTTCCATCCTCAGCGCCACATTAAAAATAAGTAAACAAAATAAAGACACTGTGTCCATGTATAACTAAAAAACATTAAAAAAAAAAAAAAAAAAGAGCCTCACAACAGGACAACACATCACATCCCAACACTAAGGTCCTCATGACAGGACAACCTGTCACTTCCCACCCCTAAGGTCCTCACAACAGGACAACACATCACATGTCAACCTTAAGGTCCTCAAGACACACCAACACATCACACATCACACCCCCCATCCCTTAAGGTCCTCAGTGGCTTCAGGATCAAGAAGGGCAGCTAACGATTTCTAGTCCTCTAAAGATTTCATGAAACAAAAGCACTAAAGAAAATGACAAATCTCTAATAATAAAAACCAGAAAGGGGAGAGTCATCAAAAGATGAGAATCCAACAAATATCCAAATATTAAAAAGGAGCTGGGAGCAGAATGATGTCAGAGAACCACAGACAGTGAGCCCTGGATCAGGTGGGCTTCTGGCCGTAAGGTCGCTGAGTGTAGCCTAGCCCAGACCAACCCAGCATCACCCCTTAGACCCAAAAAAAAAAAAAAAATCCAAGGGGTATTTCTCTAGAAAATAAAGCAAAGGTTTGTGGTACAAGTATTGACTTCCTGAGAGTAAAACCCTCCCCACCTGCTCTGGGGCCCACAGAGCAGAAGCATGCTAAAGCAGAGTGACCAAGCCCGAACCCCTTCAGAACACAACTCCAACTCAGGCAAACATCAAGCCCTGCTTCTTAGGCATTTCAGACAACCACAGCTCATTAGACCCCAAGGAAGGCACCTCTACCCAAGAGAAGTCAGTATCAAGATAGAAACGGCTTAAAAGAAAAAGCTAAGATGGGAAAGCAGAAGAACCCTTAAAACAGACAAGCAAGTCCCCGCTAAGCACACCTAGAAAGGACCATGAATCCTTAAAACAAGACCAGTTTCTCATGAAAAGAGAGACTCGAAATAACAAAATGATGCCTATAATGAAAAGCATACACTGTTTTTACAGTTCAACCCAATGCAGCTCCAGAACACCTGGCTGGGGCTGCAAAGGCACCAGCGTGAAACCCAGCAGTGTAAAGGTAGAAACCAAAGTGTGACCAAGGACAGGGACACATGCTAGAATGGGAGGGAAGAGCCCATTCCTGGGGCAGTACCATCCTTACCCTGCAAAGAGAGGAGCAAAGATTCTAATACAAACTAATGGCTCAAAGGAAAGATGGTTAAAATCAAAACAGAAGACTTTTTAAAAGGGAAATGCACACAGAGACTATCCAAAAATGAGAGATGCAGGAAGAGATGTGGGAATAGCACCAACCCACAACAGATCACTTAACACTGAGAGGCCACAAATGGCAAGGTTTACATGAAATATCATTTGGAGATAACATCAGCAAACCTAAAAATGAAAAGTGGTGAAAAAGAAGCCCATGGCGTGGAATGAGGGGTTGGGAGGGGTGGATGCTGGCTTTCCATCCACTCTCCTGGTTTCAATCATATAAACAAGGAAAAGGCACCGCCAGTCCCTACCCACTGCCCTCAACCAAGCACAGCTCCTTCTCAGGCCAGAAACCCTGCAGCCAGGACACAGCCCACTCTCTTGCTTCACTCTGAACATCTCTCCCAGCTTACTCTGGCAAACCTGGCTTTACCTGCAGTAATCTGTGCCCACAGGGCCCCAACCAAAACTGCTTGCTTCTGAGCAGTGCTCACTAGCCTGCAGGAGCTGCCCAGCCCCTGAAGAAAGGATGTTGTGAGGACAAGGCCCACAGAAAGTCTCAGCCTAGCATAGCACCAGGCCTTCTAGATACTTGGGAAATGCTCTTTGGAGTAGAATTCCCAGACCTCAGAATACAAATATCTCAAATGTGCTCATCTGCTCTGGGGCTAGAAAGGGTGCCTTTATTAAAAAATATGGGGGGTCGAGGAGGGTCTCAGGGCAGTCCTCCTCCTGTTCACCACCTCCCCACAGCCCAATAGCCCTGAGAATGGCCTGCAAACACATTCCAGCAACTGGGCTCCTCCCAGCTACCACTCAGCAATCACACTGGGCACAACAGGTTTCTCCCCTCAGCCACACAAGCAGGGGAATGAACATCAGAAGCAGGACCTCTAGGACTCACCAGGAAACTGAAACCACAGGACGTGATTTCCCTTTCCTAATGCCTAGAAACAGAAGTAGATGTGGGGAGAAAGGAGAACAAAGGAGGAAAGTGAACTGACTCTCATATGGAAATGGAAAAAACGATCCAGGGTTCCTACACTAAAAACACTTGCCCCAGTGGATACAGTGGCACTTGCCTGTAATCCCAGCAACTCAGGAGACTAAGGCCAGCCTGAGCGCTTAGCAAGATCCTAAGCAACTTATTAAAACTCTGTCTCCAATTTTTAAAAATAAAATAAAAAAGGTCTGGAGGAAAGCCAGGCACAGTGGTGTATGCCTGTAACCCCAGCACTTTGGGAGGCCAAGACAGCAGAATGCCAAGTTCAAAGCCAGCCTCAGCAATGGTGAGGCGCTAAGCAACTGAGACCCTATCTCTACATAAAACACAAAATAGGGCAGGGGATGTGGCTCAGTGGTCGAGTGCCCCTGAGTTCAATCCCCAGTACACACACACACACACAAAAAAAAAAAAAGTCTGGAGGACAGCTCAATGATAATGCACCCCTAGGCTAAGTCCCCAGTACCAAAACAAAAAATGAAAACACTGGCCAAAGTAAAACTCAATATAATTTTAAATTATCCGAATTCTGACTCCATGAAGTCCAAGTTCATGAGGCATTAACTGTGGTGACATACTGGTAACACAAAATGCTTCCCAGCACCAACATAAGAGAGACTAGTGACTCTTCCATCAACATATCTGTCTTCCGTTTACTAAGCTCTGGAAGTGAGACAAATGGGGATGAACTCTCACATCTATCATTTCCCAACTATGGATCAGGAACTAAGTTCCACCAGTCACAAATTGGCAAATTATAAGCAATCTAATCTTTTTTTGTTTGGGGGTACCAAGGGGCACTGAACCACTGAGCCACATCCCCAAACTCTATTTTGTATTTTATTTGGAGACAGGGTCTCACTGAGTTGCTTAACACTTCGCTTTTGCTGGGGCTGGCTTTGAACTCACCATCCTCCTGCCTTAGCCTCCCAAGCCGCTGGGATTATAGGTTTGTGCCACTGCGCCCAGCTATAATCTAATCTCTTTGGGAATCAGTTTTACTCTCATGATAATGGGGGGGAAAATACCACCAAAGAATATTTGCTAACTATTTTAAATGATGGACACATTACACAAACCTCACAGCATCTTCGTAACAATCCCATAAGGAAGATCCTATAACAGTCCTCTTTGTCGGGCAGAAAACTAGGTTTAAACAACTCAATTAAGGTTGAAGTATTAGTATACAAGTCCCTGCCCCCTTATCCATAATTTTACTTTCTGCAGTCTTAGTCACCCACAGTCAACATGGCCCAAAATTACTAAATAGAAAATTCCAGAAATAATTCCTAAATTTCAAATTACATACTAATCTAAGTAGTATGATAAAAGTTGCCCTATCCCATCTAGAACATAAATCATCCCTTTGTCTAGTGTATCCATGCTGTATATGCTACCCACCCCTTAGTCACTTAGCAGCTGTCTTGGTTAGCAGATCAAATGCAGCAGTATTGCAGTGTTTGTGTTCAAGTAACACCTTTTTCCTTAATAATGGCCTCAAATCACAAAAGTAGTGATTCTGGCAATCTGAATATGCCAAAGAGAAGTTGTAAAATATTTCCTATAAAGAGAAAAGCTGAGAGCTGGGGATGTAGCTCAGTGGTAACACACTTGCTTAGCCTGTTTACGGCCCTGGATTCAATTCCCAGTATCGCCCCACCAACCCCCCGCAAAAAAAAGTAAAAAGTTGAAAATACAAGATATTTTAAAAGAGAAAAAGACCACAATCACATAAGTTTTACTACAGCATATCAAAATTGTTTTATTTTATTATTAGCCATTATTTGTTAATCTCTTACCATGCCTAATTTATAAATTAAATTTTATCAAAGAAACATGTGTATGGGAAAAACAATGTATACATGTGGTCAGATCCTATGGTAGTCTCAGGCAGATAAAAGAGAATGACTGGAAATAATCAGCTAAGCCAACCTCTGAATCCAGAGTCCATGAGAATAAGACAGACCAGTAGGAGGTCACACTGAAGCCAGGCAGAATCTGAATCCCAGCACTGCCAGTTATAACCTCAGGACCTTCAGCCTCTCTGTATTTGTTTATGCAAACCTTACTCATAAGGCTATTGCAGGGACTCAATTAGTAATGACAACTTAGTGTTTATAATACCCAGAGTATGCAAGTATTATTAGCATCAGTCACTGTCACTATATAGCCTGTCTATCTCAGAAAAGTAATACACACAGCTACCACTCTCAGGGGCACTGAACGACCCATGCTTCTCCCCTCACCTGTCTTCCAAAATCAGCTGCTTTGTTTGCTGTTACTATATGTCACAGAGATCCTAGGACAGGGGAAGGAATGCAGACAAAATGACCAAGACACAAGTGTAGAAGCAGCATACTCACAGCTCAGAAGGCAGCAAAGCTCTGTGAAGATGTCCAAAGATGATCTGACAACACTGCTAGTGCCTCCTTTCTCCTTCCATCGCAGTCCAGGGGAAGTTGAAGAGACAAGACGCACACATGTGACCACTGCCTTAGTCAGTCTCTGCGTGCATACCACGCCAACCGTGCTAGACCCTGAATGAAGAATAAAAATATTACCACAGGGGCTGGGGTTGTGGCTCCATGGTGGAGCATTTGTCTAGCATGCATGAGGCACTGGGTTCGATTCTCAGTACCACATAAATGTAAATAAATAAAATAAAGGTACTGAGTCCATCTACAACTAAGAATCCAAGTGACTCCAGTGACAACTATTATTACCAATGTCATCAAAGACACTTGATATAAAGATGCCCATGTGCAAGAGTTTTAAGTGATGGATACCATCTACTGGTAAATAATGAACAAATGAAATAAAGGCCAAAAAACCCCAAATGCACACACACACACACACATTACTACAGCCCATGTCTCCAATCCATATTTTAGTTATAGAAAACACAAATAAAGTAGCTGAAAACTATTAAAACATTAACAAGCATAAACCAACCTGTCATAAAGTTGGCCAATAAGTTCAGTGCAAGATGGGAAACAGAAGGCATATGTCTATTTCACCTCCTCTCACTAAAGTTACACTGAAGAGAGATTTTTTTAAAACTTAAAAACCAAGCCGGGCATGGTTAGGAGGCTGGGACAGGAGAATCACGAGTCCAAAGCCAGCCTCAGCAACGGCGAGGCGCTAAGCAACTCAGTGAGACCCTGTCTCTACATAAAACACAAAATAGGGCTGGGGGTGTGGCTCAGTGGTCGAGTGCCCCTGAGTTCAATCCCCGGTACCAAAAAATAAAAATAAAAAAAATAAAAACCAAACACACAGGCCAAGGAGAATTGAAAGGAGAAAAAAACTCAACATTTGTGAAATTACAAGAAAAGTCTCTAATGCAGACAGAAACAAAAACAAGTGAGGAAGAAAAAAAAAACAAACAAAAGACTGGGGCACAGCGAACGACTCCACAGGCCAGTAGCAGCCACCCACCCCCTCCACAGCAGGCCATGCAGAAGCCCAGAGCCCACTGCAGTAAAGGCTTCTGACCAGAGGAGAAGGCAGAAGCCCAGCAGGAGCTCAGTGAGCTGCCCACACCTCGCCTCATATTGCCAGACTGGACACCACTCTAGAAAGGAGCAGCCCTGGGCTGGGTTGGACCTGGCCAATGGGACTGGCCAACGGGTAGATCCCCTCACTGAACACGTACTCTAGCTCCCAGCACTTGGCGTTCATTTTTATCCTGCAAGAAAGAGACTGTCAGAATGTTCTTGGGGAATCTGATCAGCCTAGGAGGAAATACTAAAGATAACAACATGGGACTCCCCAGCGAATGGCCTGTCCAGAATGCCCTAACACAAAACTCCAAACTGAAAGAACCCACACATGTGTTTAAATCTTCTGAAGAATTTCTTGATTCATGGCAAGGAAATACTACAAGGCATGTGAGAAGAGCCTCAGATGCAGGAGAGAGACCAACAAGGGGAAAGGGTGGGGATGCCAACTGGAGGAAAAGGAACCACACAAGCTACGAGACCCCGAGGCAAAGCCACTACCAGGACAAAGCACACAGAAGATGTGCTTCAGAAGGTGAAAGACATTCTTAGAAGTTAAAGTACCTGTGCCTAAAGTAAAAACTAACAGGGCCAGGCGCAGCGGCACACACCTGTAATCCCAGAGGCTCAGGAGATTGAGGCAGGAGGATCATGAGTTCAAAGCAGGCCTTGGTAACTTAGTGAGGCCCTAAGTAACTCAGTGAAATCTTGTCTCTAAATAAAATATAAAAAAGGGATGGGGACGTGGCTCAGTGGTTAGGCACCCCTGGATTCACTCCCCAGTCCAAAAAAAAAAAACAAACAACGAATAGGGGTTCCATCCAACTGAAGCCATGGCCCTGAAAGTAGATCAAGAAAAGGAGAAAGAAAGACCAGAAAACAAAAAGGTGGTAGAGCAAGAGGACACGAAATCCCAGCACTGGTCACAGAGAGACCAGTTTCTGGGACTGAGAGACCAACACAGAGCAGACCCAGAAACCCCAGAGCTGCCGGGCGCGGTGGCGCATGCCTGTAATCCCAGTGGCTTGGGAGGCTGAGGCAGGAGGATCACGAGTTCAAAGCCAGCCTCAGCAAAAGCTAGGCACTGAACAATTCAGTGAGACCCTATCTCTAAATAAAATACAACACCAGGCTGGATATGTGGCTCAGTGGTTGAGTGCCCCTGAGTTCTACCCCAGTACCCCCCCCCAAAAAAAAGGAGGAGGAGGAAGGAGGAGGGAGGAAGAGGAAGGAGGAGGAGGAGGAGGAGGAAGAGAAATAATAATCCCAGAGCTGAAGAGCACTTACTGCCAGAGTGAAAAATCACCCCACACAAGCAACAGGAGGGGAAGCACCTGCACCGCACACCACCTAGACAAACTGCAAACTCCTCCAAGCTCTGAGAGGATGAGGGTAAGAAATCAGAGCAGCTTCAGATCTGAGACTCTGTGCTGGAACCCACCTGCAGTCATGCGAGAATGAAAGCTAACACAGAACTCCGCACAGCCAGCCGACTACCATCCAGCATTCAGTCAAAACCCAAGAGTTCCACTTCCTGAGCACCTCATCTCAGAAAGCCACTGGAGAAAGTCCTCCATCAAAACGTGAGCAAACAAAAACACGAAGACCCCTGAAATACAGAGTGTATGTGTTCCAACACTGAAGCACTAAGGAAGCTCCAGGACAACCAAAGCCAGGAATGCCATGTGCCCAGAGAAAGGAGTTCAGACGCAGCAGCAGGCTGGAGAGAACAGTGCTGCGGCTGCCCTCACTGTGCCCGAGGACAGTGTGTACAGCGATGGCCCTTTGCTGGGGCACCCACCAAATGAAGATGCCAGCCAAGAAAGACAAAGATGGAAATGCCATGACACCAAATCCAATCCTAGAGGATGCCAAGGAATGACAGCCACACAGCCCAGGGCTGAGGGAGCAATGCTCAGAAGGGAACAACACACTCCAGAAACCATCTCTGAGGCACAAAAGGTGAGGAACACACGAGTCCATGTGATTGGCCTTGTGAGGAATCACTAAAATGCTGGTACCATGGGAAAGCAAGCGATAGATACAAAAAGAATTAAGATCACTGGGGAGGGGACTAACTTGCACAACAAAGCAAGCGCTAAGACTCTAAAGTGAAGGTGTGTGTGAGCCTAAGGGTGTGACCAGCAGTCACAGCGTGGTGGATGAAGGCAGGGGAGCCAGGGGAACCAACCACAGACATCGGACATAGAGCAGAAGCTATGGGACCCTAGGATGAATACTGCATCCTGCAAGAACCAAAATAAAACAACTGCCCCACTACAGTTCCATGCTCACTGCAAGATTCTCCACAATAATGTAAGATAAACAAAAACTGAAAGAATTTATCACCAAGAAAGAAACTGAAAGAATTTCTAAACAGTACCCTACAAGTAAAAGACAAATGATCCTAGACAGAAGCCTTCAGTGGGCAGGAGAGTGTGTGGTCAACCTGGGTAGGTGGTGATGTGAAGTGATGGTGAGGGCCTAAGACACTCGGGACACTGAACACACTGTGGACGGGAAGATGACCTGTACTGTCCAGCTGGAGGAACTGGCTGCATCCTCCAGAGAAAGCACTGCAAAAGGAAAAGCCTACAAGGCCACCAAGCACACAAAGAGGAGAAGACAGGGAAGGAAGAGGAAGCCACAGGCAGTGCAGACAGCAAACCAGGCCTCAAACAAATGCCTTGGGACAAAACCCAAACAGATCAGAAACTGCACCAAACGCAAATAAAATAGATGAAAGGAAAAATATCTAGACTGCATTAAATATTTAAATCCAACTAAATCCTGCTAAAAGAAACACGCATAAATGTAAGACTCCAAAAAGGAAAGAAAAATGATAGGAAAAAATGTACCAAGAAATTTTAAAAGAAAACTGGCATCACTGTATTAATATCCAACAAAGCAGATTTAACAAAAAGCACTTTAGAAACAAAGATTATTTGTTCATGATAAAAGTGTGGTTCAACAAGAAAATAGTTCTAAATTTCTACTACATGATACCATAGCCTGAGAAAGGAAATGGAAAAAAAGAAACAGAAGGAAAGGACCAAGGCCAGTGTTGGCGGAGTCGACCACAGCCCTTTCCACGGCTGCTCCACCTCCCCATCAGCTCCTGACAGCTGGCCCCCCTTTCTCACTCAGTGACACACGTGGACAGAACCAGAAGTGGCCAATGTCTTCTCCCACGCCAGTTCACCTTTTAAGCAAAGTTACTAAGAATTAAAATTCTAACAGGTGTAATTCTGTATGTGCACAAAAAGTTTCGGCTGTGTTTTGATTCGGGTACTATAAAAACAAGTAAAGTATTTCACCTTATTAAAAAGGAATAGGAGCCGGGCGCGGTGACTCAAGCCTGTAATCCCAGCACTCTGGGAAGCTGAGACAGGAGAATTGCGAGTTCAAAGCCAGCCTCAGCAACGGCGAGGTGCTAAGCAACTCAGTGAGACCCTGTCTCTACATAAAACACAAAATAGGGCTGGGGATGTGGCTCAGTGGTCGAGTACCCCTGAGTTCAATCCCCAGTACCAAAAAAAAAAAAAGGAATAGAGTTTGTTCTTCTCTAACTTCCATTTGGGTCCACCCCCATTTCCATTTTCCCACCACTCTGGAATATAGGTGTTGATTGAAATGCTTAAGATCACAGGGTGGCCTTTACATTTGGTGGGAGGACCTTAATTGGAGCCCATTACCCTGAGTGCCTATGAACCATCCTATCATCTTCAAGGGGTGACAGCTGCCAGTCACAAAGGACATAGCAATGGGTTCCAGCACTACTAGATCATGGCCTGGGGACAAAAATGGTCTTCTAAGATCTGGCAGGATTTCTCATTTGGCCAGGGGACACTTCTGGGTGGAATCCTGCCTGCTGTCCACAGAGCTAAAATATAAGGGTTTTCTCTGGAGTTCCCAGGTATATAGGCATCTATGTCTTGGCCAAGCTGATTTCTATATACAGAGGTCCCTAACAGTCTCTGGATAGTCACTGTAACCTTTCTTGGACAGAGTGCAACCAACATAAACCCCTCAGTCAGTTGATAGTGCCTTCATCTATATAATGCCTGGGAGGAATAGAAACAAAACGCAGCCTATGTTTTTTTTGGGCAGCCTATGCAAAGGGATCTTCAAGGAAGCCTAACGTAAAGGATGGAAAGGGCCTCCTCCACTTTGTATCAACATGACTTGTGCAGGAAAAATGCCCCAAAGGAGACTCTGGGTACAAATGGAAGTGGGGAACTCACGTAAGTTGATGGCATCATGGTAATGATAAGAGATATAGGTCAAGGGCTGGGGCTGTAGCTCAGTGGTAGAGCGTTTGCCTCGCATGCGTGAGTCACTGGGTTCGATCCTCAGCACCACATATAAATAAATAAAATAAAGATATTGTGTCCATCTACAACTAAAAAAAAATTTAAAAAAAAAAAAAAAAAAAAAAAAAAAAAAAAAAAAAAAAGAGATATAGGTCAAGCTCAACAATATCCTGTGCTCTGACCCCTTGAACCAACCTGAGGGGAAAAAGATTAAGGTATGGTTTTTTTGTTTGTTCATTCTGGTGTAAGACAGATTGTCCATCCCTCTCCTAGGATAAAGTTTGTTGTGTAAATTAAATGTACAGAGAACATTCTCACCCAAAGAATAACAAATTCATTTGCAAATGCTTCAGGAAAAGGAAACAAAGCATGCTCTGCTAGAGGTCTACTAAAAGTGAGTAAGGCCATTTGGGACAAAGGGGCCCTGAAAAAGGTGATCAATGTTATCTTAACCAAGATTTTGCTTATGGAAGAAATAACTCCTTAGGAAGGAGGGGAAAAAAAGAAAAATATATATACATATGTAAATGCACTCAGACCCTCCAGAGAACAAGACACTAATGGATCCATTCTTTTTTTTTTTTATACTAGGCATTGAACCCAGGGACACTTAACCACTGAGCCCCTAGCCCTTTTTATATTTTACTTTGAGATATGGTCTTGCTAAATTGTTGAGGCTGGCTTTGAACTCATAATTCTCCTGCCTCAGCCTCCTGAGCTACTAGGATCAGACATGTACCACAGGGCCTGGCAGGATCCATTCTCCTCTGGACAAATTTTTAAAGCATGAATTGAGTCAGCTTTGCCAGACACTCTAAATATGTGACTAGAGGTATATATACATTTAAAAGCTCAGTGGAGCATTTTACCAAGATGTTGTTCTCCAAACTATAGTGGTCTGTAGTGGTAATCTCTTTCAGATTTATGTAGAAATAGTAAATTTACCTGGAGATTTATTTATGTCATTTATGTAACTAGATAAAGGTAACCTGTTATCAATAAGGTATATATAGAATTTTGTGTTATTTTTTACACTGGAATAGGAATTCTTTTTTTTTTTAGTACCATGGATTGAACTCAGGGGCACTCGACCACTGAGGCACACCCCCAGCCATTTTTATATTTTATTTGGAGACAGGGTCTCACTAAGTTGCTTAGGACTTTTAGGACTTCACTAAATTGCTGAGACTGGCTTTGAACTTTCAATCTTCCTGCCTCAGCTTCATGAGCCATTGGGATTACAGGTGTGCATCACCATGCCCAGCTAAATGTATTTTAGTAAGATAATAAAAAGAGGCTGATTTTTTTAAAGGTTGACATTGTAAAACACTGAAGCATTTTGGCATTTTTTTTCCCCACAAAAAGAAAGTTAGGAACTCTCTCAGTTTCTGTTTAATTCATGTTTCCAATGTAATGTTGTATTATCTGTCCAGAGCACCACCTTACCTGCGATAAGGCTCTGCCTCTCACCCTACTCCATATCAGGATAGCTCCAAAGCAGGCTAGACTTAACCTCATTTAAAGTTATGTTCAAAGGATAGATTTTTGTTGTAAAGAGTATATCTCAAAATAAACAGGGAATATAATACACAACTAAGTAAAGGTTTATGATTATAAAAATCATGTTTCTTGGTTCATAGCTATTATATAAACTAAATGCTTTTTGCTCTTGTTAATTTCATTTTGTTTTTTTCTTTTTAAAAATGTGTAACTCTTGCCTGTTAATGTTTTGCAGAACCACTGCTTCTAATAGAACAACCTGAGGTAATCTGAGGCAATAAGCCATCACCTATAGGAGAGACAGGATATAAAGCTGACTTCCAGTACTGATACTGATCCTAATTACACAAAAGGGGTTACTGTAAAAATTGTAGACATTAAAATATAAACTATTACCCCCACATTAAGACTGGTGAAAATGGCCTGCTGGATGTTTAAAACCAAAACCTGGAGACCAAAGTCAAGGAAGTAAAAAAGCTAAGGAAAGAAATGGCCAATATTTTGGCCCTTGCCTTCTCATGTCAGCCAAAACTCAGGGAACAATGAGACTTCTCCAAGGGTCCAGCAACTCTGGTCCATCAACCGACCTCCCAATCAGCGGGTTCAAGAGGACCCTAGAGAACAGGAAGACAACCAGTGCACTTTCTGCAAAGAGGATGGTCACTGGAGAGGGAACTGTCCCTGATGATTCCAAGGGAAGCCACATATGGTCAGCAAAACCCTGTCCCATCCAGGTAGAGGATAAGCTGAAGGAGCCAAGAGGCTTCTCACAAGTTCCCAAGAATGATCCCTAACAAATCTCAGCTGACTCTAACTACATGGAAAAAGGTCAGTTTTGACCAACTTGATTTTGACCAACAGCTGGCAAGAGTATAACCAAAACAGTCATATATGGACATTTAGAAGACAAGACAATGGTTATTTTATTTGAGATGTACATTTGTGTCAGTCCTCCTGAAAGTAAGTAAAACTGGGAGGTTATAAAGAAAGGGTTTTTATACAGGAGTGCCTGATAAATATCACAAAAAGGACTGTCAGAGTCACAGTTTGTTCAGAATCAATTCAAAAGGTACAAGAACAAAAATGAAAATGAAACCAAAAGGTATAAAAAGGGGGGTCTTGTGAGAAATAGAAAGTATGGCGGTCAATTTTCAGAACATAGTATTTAGCCTTAATTAGAAAGCAAGATCAAATTGTAGCCATTTTGCCTACAGCCCTTCCCTTTGCCTGCCCCAATTTTAAAATTAGCTAATCACATAGATCATAACTCCAGCTCCTCCTGTAGGGGCAAGGGGCGGCACTATGTGAGGGATAAAAGCAGGTGGACTGCTGCCTAGGAACACTTGCTAACCAGGTTCGGTAGCACGTCCTTCTGGAAGAAGTAAAGTTTCTCTAGAGAAAATGCTCTAATTGTCACTGCTCTGGGTGTGCCTGCTCACCCAGACACCAAATCTTACAAGACCATAAGTAAAAAGCCTTGCTTTTGCTATACCTTGTGTCTTTACTCCAATCTTTGGGTTTGGGCAGATGAGCTCATTTCTCACAGGTGGGACAGAATCTTATGGTTTGATATAAGGTGTCTCCAAAAGGTCCCGTGTTAGAGCATACTCGGGTGAAATGATTGTACTGTGAGAGGTGTAACCTCGTCAGTCCATCTTAGTTTAAACAGACTATCAGGATGGTAACCGTGGGCAGGTGGGACATGGCTGAAGGAAGTGGGTCATGCCCTGGAATCGTTCATCTTCCCTGTGGCCTCATCCTTCCTACCCCACCTCTCTTCCTCCTTGTTTCCTGGCTGCCATGAATGAAGCAGCTTTCCTCTGCAACACCTTTCAGCCACAATGTTCTGCCTCACCTTAGGCCCAGAGCAATGGACTTGGTGAATCATGGACAAAACATTCAAAAATAAACTGTTCCTGGGGCTGGGGTTGTGGCTCAGCGGTAGAACACTTGCCTGGTATGTAAGACACTGGATTCATTCTCAACACTACATATAAATAAAATGAAGGTCCACTGACAACTATATATATAAACACACACACACATACATACACACACACACACACAAATTGTTCCTCCAAATTGTTCTTTTTGGGTATTTTGGTCACAGCAACAAGAAACTCACACACCTATCCTCTAGTAGAACTAAACTGTTTTCAGTTCCCAAATGATTCGTGCCCTCTTACATCTTCCTGCCACCTACTGCTACCTCCACTGGATCACCTTCTGTGGCTAGCCAGATGCTCATGTGGCGGGAGCTGCCTTCCCCTGCACTCCACAGCATGTCTATCTTCACAGATACCAGCCATGCCTTGCACTAGACATTGGATATACAGCAGTGAACGAGACACATAGCCCTGCCCCAAAGGAATCGAGTGGTACAGCTTGGTGCTTGACACATTCTTAGAGTGAACATTAGTTCTCCTCTGCCAATCTCTTCCTCCAACTGAACTGCAAGATTCTAGGGACAATGACAGCCTCTGCCAGCTCTGCAGCCACAGGACCTCCACACCAGGTAAAGCCACCCAGCTCTGGGAATAGCTTTCCGCCCCATGCTTTGGAAAACCCAGCTCATGATTACTGTTTTAACAGTTCTCTTCCTTATTAAAGAAAACCAGTGTGAACACCAACAAAGCCACGGTCGGTTGCAGCCAGAAGCACTTGCTCTCTGCAGGTGCTCTGCCTCTTTTGCCTGGTTCAGGGGTGTCAAGCTAAAAGCCTCATCAGCTGAAATATCCTGAGTCTCCTGGAGCTGGCTTTCTCCTCCCTGCTGAATGCAGAAGCACCCCATCCCAGTTATTCCGCATGCCTAATTTTTGTTCTCCACTCTATTTCCAGGAGTATGCATTGCACCCAAAACAAGGCCCACACCACACAATGTATCAGTAAACACTTTCTTCGTAAATAAATGGCTTCATGAATGGGTAAGTGGAAATACTGGCTTTGAGTATCTCACATTTTGAAAACTGCTCTTTATTTTGTATTTTTTAAAAAATATTTATTTTTTAGTTGTAGGTGGACACAATATCTTTATTTTTTCTATGTGGTGCTGAGGATGGAACCCAGTGCCTCATGCATGTTAGGCGATCATTCCACCACTGAGCCACAACCCCAGCCCCTCTTTATTTTGTATTTTTAAGGAGAATTTAAGCAAAGAACAACACTGGATCCTCACAACAGTAGGCCCACTGGTGCCTGCTGCTTCAACATGCGGCAGGATGTGCTGCTCTCGTTCTCCCTCGTGGGGAATACAAACCAAGGTATTTTAAATAAAAAGTAATAAAATACACATGAACTACTTCAAACATGGCCTAAAGTAGACAGTCTACAAACTATATAATTAAAATGTTTAAATTCTTTTGCTCCAGATGGATTTAAAAAAAATTAAACTTGGCTTATTATACAATGAAATATATTCTCAACTCTCCAAAAATATATGTAAGACGGCTACTCTCTACCCTTTTTGCATGAATGGGTGTATTTTAAGATAGGTATAAATGGATGCCTGGGCTGCTCAGGATGGTTTTCCCTTCCTAACCTGCAAAGTAAAATTTTCCACCAATCACGGTAAATCTGGGCTTCATTATCACAAAGTATTTCCTTTCCTCCCTTGCTTACACTGTTCTCATCGAACAGTCTTCTGTCTTCCATCTCACTAAATCCAAAAACAACCCTAATAATCAGAAGAGTAACACTTCACAAATGTGCTCAGTTTAGCTCATTAATCCTCACAGCCCTAACTGGTCACTACTATTATTTCCATTTTACGCAGAAGGAAACTAAGTCTTTTAAAAAGTTAAAGAATTCTCCAAAGTCACAGGGCAAACAAGGGAGAGATCAGAGATTCAAAAGTGCTTACTGGCTTGTAAGCACTTTTGAAAATCGCACTGCTATTCTGCTACCCAGATTAACCAGGAAGAGGACCGTTAAAACAATAATCATGAGCTGGGTTGTCCAAAGCATGGGGCCGAAAGCTATTCCTAGAGCTGGGTGGCATTCAATAAAATATACTAACCAATCTTGAGATATCTGGCTAGAATTAAGTAGGCTGAGCCCCTGGAAAGAAAATTTTGATGCTAACCACGTAACAAGACCCAAACCCAGTATTTCTTTACCAACAACAGCCTAATAGTCTACATCACTGCAGCTCTCCAATGTCCAAAGTGCAACACCTCCGCGAGGTTTCACCGCTCCTAGGCTTAGCCCCTCCACTCCTACACCCAGAGAGGCTGCAACCTGCATTCTAAAAGGACAGAGGGCAGAGGTGACTTTCTGAAACAACGTAAGTATATCTGGAATGTAAATATGACCACAAAAATCACTAGGACAAACAAAAGCTTCTTTATGCTTCAAATAATTTTCTAGCCCAAAACATCATCATACTGGACTGTGGAGGGGGTCAAGGTGTCTCATTCATTGCATGCCAGTGCCTGGTACAACTTGTCATCCAAATGGTCCTAAGACACTGTTATGGCTTGGATGTGAAATGATTGGGTTATGAGAGCCTTAGACTAATTAGTGCATTAATTCTCTGATGAGGACTGTCTGGGTAGTGACCGAAGGCAGGTGAGGTATGGCTGGAGGTGGGTCACTGGGGGCATGCCTTTAGGGTCTATAACTGGCATCTAGCAAGTGGGGTCTTTCTGCTTCCTGGTATGATGTCCTGAGCCTCTTTCCTCTGCCACACTCTTCTACCTTGATGTTCTGCCTCACCTTGAGCCTAAGGAATGAAGCTGACTGTCTATGGACAGAGGCCTCTGAAACCATGAACCCTAAATAGACTCTTCCTCCTAAAATTGTTTTTGTCAGGTCTTTTGGTCACAGCAGTGAAAAAGCTGACTAAAGGAGTCACTGACCAAATGAATACACCATGGGAAAAGAAGCTGTGAGGCTACCAAATCCTGAAAAGCAAACTGTTGACAATAACAACAGTAATCTGCCCACTCTGTACACAGAACAAATGATGAACATGAATTTCTCTCCAGTTCTTAGATCAATATAATCAGGAATGATGAAGATTAGGAACTGTACTTGCCAAACACCAGGTTGCTTCTGCCCTAAAAATAAAACGTTTTAATTATTTGTATGTCTAGCTGTGTACTAACAACTTATACCACATTTATAAAAGTTATGCTAATCTCTATTTGCCAGATGAGGGGACAAAACAGATTTAAAGAGGCTAAGTAGCTTGAAGAACATTACACAGCATGCGAGGATCAGACGTGACGCTCAGGGCAGAGTCTCTCCAAAGCCTGCACTCTTCACCACCATTCTACTCTGCTGCCAGTAACACCCGCAACTCCACAGCAGCAAAGGCACTGTGATGCCAAAGGAACATTATTCTACCGGATTAATTAATAGGCATACTCAAAACACTTCAAGACAAGGCAAACCTTCAACTAAACTCAGAAGAAGTAATAGCTAGGGCTGGGATTGTAGCTCAGCGGTAGAGCGCTTGCCTCGCATGCGTGAGGCCCTGGGTTTGATCCTCGGCACCACATACAAAGCAATAAAATAAAGACATAGTATCCATCAACAACTAAAAAAATATTAAAAAAAAAAGAAGAAGAAGTAATGGCTATCATGCACAGTATCTGACAACCAGTTATGTTGTGTCCCTGAGAAAGTCCTATGGGAGGAGACATCAAAAGGAGATCTAACCAGGTGCGATGGCGCATGACTGTAATACCAGTGACTCAGGAGGCTGAGGCAGGAGGATGGCAAGTTCGAGGCCAGCCTCAGCAACTCAAGACCCTGTCTCAAAATAAAAAATAAAAAATGCTGAGGATATAGCTCAGTGGTGGAGCACCCCTGGATTCAATCTCCTGTACGCCCCCACACACACACACAAACTTCCAAACTTAGGAATGTGGAGAAGCATCTCCTGCAGCTAAGGGAGATAACTCATCAAGCAACACAGGTCATCTGGGTATTGTGGCCCTCCTGAAACTGGAGCCCAGCACCAGAGTACAGAAGCAGTCGCCCAAGAGAGAGCTCTAGGTCAGGGTGAGGAGGCACAGCACACACCCTGCCTCTCCTGGAAGCAGAAAGCAAGCCTGGACTGAACTGCTGCAGCAACCTGCTGACTGCAAAATGAACAGGGCAGGAGAATCACAGGAAGGCTGGCGCTCACATCACTACTAGGGGCAGTACGACCAGATCCACGGTCTCTTGCATAATGGGCAGACCGCCAGGGCACCAGGGCAGAACTAGGACCACGTCCACTTCTCCAGAAAGAGTACCAAGACAGGCCAATGCCAAGACAACACAGCTGTGAGAACTGCCCACAGGTTTTCAGAACCGTCACACAGAAGATCCCTTAAGCCTGCACATACACACTGCATCCAGTCTCACAAATTCTTCTCTCCACCCAGCAGCTGGCACTCTCACTGTCCCATCAACACTTCTCCACAGGACGACCAAGCACCTCCCACGCCTAAAGTCCATGGTCAGTCCTCCAAGACTACTTGATCTGGCAGTGCAACTGACAGACTTTCACTCCACTGCCCTCCCGGCTTTCTTGTCCTCTGGTTCTCTGGGCTGCTCCTCCTCTGCTCTCAAAGGTGTTAATCCAGGGCCCTCAGCTCTGGCCTTTAGCCCTCACCTGCACCCACCTCCTAGGTGGCATCACTTGAAACACTGTCTTGCACTCACTCCAGCGCAAGCCCAGGCCTCTCTTCTCACTCCCACCTCCTGGGCCCAGCCGCCTGGCTGCTATGCTGACTGCTCTCAGGTGCCTCACGGCTGCCACCTGTCTCCTGGGCACCAGACGAAGAAGCCACAGGCACATCCCAGGAGCCCCAGCCTGCAACAACTCAAGGTCAAGATTAACAGAGGCACTCCTGTAAGACCCAGAGGAAAGACAGCTCTGTTCTCTGCAGATGGCTGCAGGCACAGACTGTTACAGGTCAGTGTGCAGGAGAAACAACAGGTCCTGGCAACAGAAACCTAGGGCAGCTTCTGAGAGTGCACAGCAGCCTGAGCCCAAGGGACTACTGCCCCAGCTGCCTCCACGGGGACCTCCTTGGAAGCACTCACTACCCAGCCCTCCCTCACCCAACTTTCAGAACTTCCCTCCCAATTCTTTCACATCTAGCCTAGCTTGTTTTCCTGACCAAACCTGATGGATATACTCTGCAGAGACCAGCTTCTAGATCCCCTAAGGAAGCACAGCATCAAAGACAACTGAAAAAATATCCAAGATACGGCACAAGGCTCAGCATGATACCCCCCAAACCTTCTTTATGCTACCTCAGTGAGATGACTATCCTTCCAGGAGGTGTGCAAGTCAGAAAAATGCCACATTGACTCCTCTCTTCCTCTCACACCCCCTACCCAATCTTGTCAGCAGATAATAGCTCTTCCTTCAAGATCTGCCTGCCAATTGCCCAGCTGGCCGCAGGCCCATCACAACCACCCTGACTCAAACTTCCATCACCATCTACCCAGTGAACACAATGGCTACCTGACCAGTCCCACCATTTACCCTTGCTGCCCGAGAGCCTGCGTGACCCAGGGGACAGAGGCAAAGCTAAACCAGATGCCACTGCTTGCATGCTCATCTGACATGCTGACAATCCCTTAATTAAACCACAATGGACTGTAGCCAAACATGTCAACAAAGAATGAACCTGTTTAAGACCATCAGCTTTTCAGTAAGAGCAGTTGCTTAGAGTTGAGGACACCAAGAACAGCATCAATTGTCAGTTAAAAACAACACAGGTACTTCCCAATGGCATTCCCCAGCTGCTCAGGAGCCCACCCACAGGTGTCACGAACATCAAACATTGCTAGGTATTTGAGGAGTCACTGCTGAGCATGAAATGAGGAGGAATCAGATTCTAGGGATAGGCAGTGAACAACACAGCTAAGGGCATTTCCAACCCAGGTGAGAAAGCACTGATCTAACACACTGGAGTGGAGCCTGCCTGCCGGCCTAAGTGCTAACAGTGAAAATACACAGGGGCAGGAAAAGGACTGGCTGGACAGATTCACAAGGACGAACATGTGGGGTGAGGCCACAGCTAACTGGCAGGCCCCATGTGGACAGCGCTTCAGCCCAGCAAGTGTTAATATGGGGAGGGGCCTCTCAAGGTGAGCTTTATTAGCACCTGTGGACTTAGCCATCACCATTCTTTGAATTTTTATCAGAAACAGCAGCTGGCTGTCCTGACTTTCACCAGTTACACAGCAGTTGGAGTTTGGGGTAGGTTTAATAGGATGTTTACCAGGGCCCACTGAAGGTTTTTGAAGACTCTCCCTCTGTACCACTAGTGGCACACACTGAAAGCTCTGGAAGCCCACTTTCACTCCAGACTTGATAATGCTGCTCCACAAATTCAGACTAATCACCATGGCACCAGGAACTGACCTGTGGCGGTCATCTACACAACAGCTGAGATCACAGCAAGCTTCTTCACACGCTTCTTGTGCTGCCAAAAGCAAAAGAGAAGCAAGATTTCCATCCCCATGCAAATCTGCAGACATATTTTCTGAGTTCCAAGTACAGTTCCAAGGGCTGGGGCGCAGCTCAGTGCTAGAGCACTTGCCTCTCATGTGCCTGGCCCTGGGCTCATCTCTGCCACTACAAGAAATAAAAGGAACTGTCCCAGCAAGATTTTCCAATGATGCAAGTATTCAAGATCCAGTTAATTGCACTTGAGAAGCTTCTACCTAACAGCAACAGATAGTGACCCACCTGCAACACCAAAATGCTTCAAGGTAGGTACCAAGAAAGACACAACAGAATGCTACAGAGACCTTCTAAGCACTGAACAAGCTCAATTAAAAGAATATACTGAGGCCTGCTCTCAGTATGAAGATGTTTTCAAAAACAAAATACACTCTTGCAGTCCAGCATCATGAGACGAACATCTGTGACTTTGGTGACAACGAACATTAACTCTGAACTCCAATTAAAAAAATAGTATCCACTTTCTCCAAGAATTCCAGTCTTCTCACAGTAAACCTGCACTATAAAAAATTATGCTCAATTACTATTATAATGTCTGGAATTCTCTCAGTGGAAACTTGCAGAAAATTGTTTTTTTCTTGTTATGTAAGTACTTACGTAATATTCTTGTTTTGGCTATTAATCTACAAAAGGTAAAATACTTACCTTCTGCCTCTTTATAGCAGGTCACCTATCCCAGGTTAAGTCAACAAAACTCCCTAGTCTTCTGCACACAGAGTCAAGACACATTCAGCCTGTCCTTAATTTTCTCAGTTGCCATTTTGCATTTATTCCTGATAACTTTTACCTTATTGATTTTAGCACTTCATTACAACCTATCAAAATATTTAAAATTCTAATTCTAAAAATGAGCTATCTCCCAGCATGACTCCTGTTCTTATTCAAATCCCTGATAGAGGTGTTAGGAGGTGTCAAATACAACACACTTCTGAAGACATTCACACTTGTCTATCAGAATTCTTTTTTTTTTTTTTTTTTTTTTTGGTCCTGGGGATTGAACTCAGGAGTACTCAACCACTGAGCCACATCCCCAGCCCTATTTTGTGCTTTATGTAGAGACAGGGTCTCAATGAGTTGCTTAGCGCCTCGCTGTTTGTCGCTGAGGCTGGCTTTGAACTCTCGATTCTCCTCTCTCAGCCTCCCAAAGTGCTGGGATTACAGGTGTGTGCCACCATGCCCGACTAGAATTCTAACTTTTTGAGACAGAGTGCTGCTGTGCTACCCAAGCTGGTCTGGAACCATGGGCTCAAGCCCCGCTCCTGCCTCAGCCTCCCTGTGGCTGGACTACAGGAGCGTGCCACCAAGTGCTGCTTAAAATTTTTTAGTTTTGTGGTAGATGACACTGCATGAGATTGCAACCCATTACTTACTCCCTAGTAATGACAAAAAAATAATTTACTGTTCTAGGACTCATGCAGTAAAGGATTAACTTTGCCCAAAGAAAGGTTTGGCCCTTTGCCTAACTCCTGGGAGGAAACCACCAAATCTCTGGGGTCTAATACCTGACAGGATTGGGTGTTTACCTGGGGGACTTCAGAGCACGGGTACCAGGCCTGTCCCCTGGAGGAGCTGGAGACCAAGGTCAGCCGTGCCTGCATGACAGCCCCAATGAAACCATGCACTCCAAGTCTCTGGTGGGCTTCCCAAGTCGGCAACACACCATGAGTGCTGCCACACACGGGCGCTGTGAATCAGGTGCTGCCACACAGCTGCACTGAAAAAGCTCAAAGGGAAGCTCCCAGCTGGTCTCTCCTGGGCTCTGACCCATGTGCTTTTCCCTTCGCAGATTTTTGTCTACATCTTTTTGTTATAAAAAACAGTAACCTCTGGTGCCAGGGCTTCTCTCGGTTCTGAACCTGTGCTAGTGTTGAGCACCTCCCAAACCTTGTGATTCACAACAAAGTTCCACTAACACCACAAGCAGGGCCTCTCTAAACACAAGAATGCTACTTTAGAATGCAGTGACTGGACGCTACTCAGGAGAGACAGGCTTGAACATTTACTTTATCAATACTCTTCACAGAGCCTTGTGTACACACCTTCCAGAACCACTGCAGGACCTGAACACTCCACAGGTAGGGCTCTTCCGCCTCCTAGTCCGAACCGGCACCCAGCACCAGAGCCCTCAAAGACCCTGTGAATCTGACAGACAGGTGGGACAGAACATGCATTATTTCAGAATTTTAAAATGTGGAATATATGTCTTTGCTTGTCGATTCTCAAATCTTCCAGATCGTGTGAAAATAAGTGATTTCAGCAGTTACATCCATTTCGTACACTGTCAGCAGTGTCCATCATTTTGATGTCCTCTCTGCCACATACAAAAGAGCTACACTGCAAGCGTCACACCCTCTCACTGAAAGGCTCACAATGAGCTGAGTCAAGACATACCCCAGCTCACCACAAGATCACTTCTCTCTGGGTTACCTTCTCCCCTC
The DNA here is from genome assembly GCA_028644305.1 of Xerus rutilus. Taxonomy (NCBI): domain Eukaryota; kingdom Metazoa; phylum Chordata; class Mammalia; order Rodentia; family Sciuridae; genus Xerus; species Xerus rutilus. The sequence goes on from CM053400.1 coordinate 179,777,953, forward strand.
TCCAGTAAGAGCATGGGGACCCTAAGTTTAAATCCACCCACAAAATTCTAGACTATTTATGGCAATAAGCAGAAGAGGCAAAATCCTATTAGAAAATTCTAAATGCAGGGCCACTGGAAATCAAAGACATCTCCTCCTCACCAACCACAGGCTCTACCATGAGCTATCACAAAACTGATTCTGCAAAGACAACTCTGCTACAAACCCAGGTTACTGTGCACCTGATTCAAGTCAATTCCTCAGGACACAACTGAGACTCTTCCAGACAGAAAGCAAAATGCCAGTTACACTTTCCCATGACCCTAAGCAAAGGGATTCCAAACTGTGCCTTCCCAGGGGCCACAACTGTCCCAGCCCACGACCCGAGTTTAACGTCTGAAACTACCAGGTTTTCACTTCTGACTGGAGGAACCTCACTCAACGCCCCACTTCTTACGTCTCTGCCACTCACGACACTTTGCCCTTAGAAGTCACAATTTCTCTCAGCAGAAAGGGGAAATCTCAGAGATGACCAATCACTCCTCCCTAAACCCTGCCTCCTGTGGGGCAGCCCTCTCACCACGTCCACCCCATTGCTGCAGCGACTGCCACTATCTGTAATCTGCAACTCCTCAATTCCATGTGATAACACAGAGCCAAACATGAGCCAACCCAGTGGAACCTGCAGACATCAGGCTGCCCTGCCTGGTGCCCACATCCCAGCTGCCCTGCCTCTCCTGTCACCCAAAGGCTCACCACAACACCATGTAGGTGCTGCTCTACAGCTCACCACCACACATTCCTGACCTGATCGGTCGCTCATTCTTGGTGTTGGCACATCTTACTGAAAAATGACACCATCTCTCACAGCAAATGAACTTTAAGACATACTCACCAGTCTACAAACTTTAGTCTGTGACCAACAGCATGCTGAAGATACAACACAGCAATCAGAGTCCCAAACACCTGGCTGGCCTTCTGTGTCCTGAGACTGGATGCTGTTTTATCTCCTGAGGGGAGGCAGGGAGGCCGAAACTGCTCTTCATACAGTCCAACTTTAGGAATAGGTGCCTGTCTGCATTTTAGTGGCCACCTTCACATTTAAAGTGAAATCCCTGTGTTGTGGACAGCTGGCTTTTCCTCACCATCAAAAGCCCACTGGAGCACCACACCTACAGGACCTAACAAAGAGTGCCCCACCATCTTCCTCAGCCTCCCTTCTGAAGACCTGGCAAGAGTCTAGGATCCTCACTACAGAGAAAACCAGCTCACACTCACACTCAGTCCTGCTGACAACTGCAGGACTCAGGACCCAGGAGAGAATGTTCCTTCCTCAAAGCAAATGTTTTACCCTAGTATACTCACTGCAGGGACAGAGAGAAAGAACCAAGAATCCTGAAACCAGAAGTTACCCTGCAGTCCTCTGGGCCCTGCCACTTCATTTACATCATCAAAACCTGTATATTAACCCAAAATAGCCTTCAAATCAACCCCTTCTTTCCATTTCTTCTGTCACCTTAATTAAGGCCTACTTCATTTATTTACACAACAATTACACAATTAAAAGAACACAGGGACTGCTGGATCAGATCTCTGGACTCTGCCCTTTCACTCCAGTAGCTGGTAACAGCAGGTGAGCCATTTCCCCCATGATGAACACTTGCTTCCCTCCTCCTCCTCACAGGCATCACGGACACCTTCTTCCCTATGTGTGGATTCTAGTCCAACCACCCTCCTACCAACAGGCCTGTTCTTGTCACTCCAGGACACAAAGTGTGTATCAGAATCAAGAGCACAGGATAGGTGATCCCACCTAGTATCACCTTCATCTCTTCTACCCCGCCCAACCTGTATTCCAGGTATAACCAAAACATCAGCAGTGCATCAGGGGCCTCTGGCACCTCCTGCTTTTGTCCTGGAGTGGTGGACCCTTCCTCCCTCACCTGCTTCCACCAGAGGACACCACATCTGCTCCACAGCCAGGTTCAGGGTTCGCTGGCCATTAACAGAGACAATTGTACCCCCTGCACTGCACATCACTGGGGACCTACACAGCAGGTTCATAGAGCATGTGCTGGGATAGAACCACATGGTGGGCCAATGTGCTGTACTGGCCTCACTCACCCTCGCATCTGCACCTCCAGGCCTTAAAACTGTACCACACACCAAAGAGCTTCCAGTAAATACAAAACAAAGGAATTAACTGAATGAGCCAACTCAAGAACACACAGGGGAAAGGACCAGGCGTTTCACAGAACAGACCCAGGTCTTGAAGAAACTAGCTCACACCAAAGTTCCACTTCACACACGGCACACGGAACTGCAAAGGCTAAGATCAGAGGCACTACATGCATAGATACAGCCACCAAGAGGTGCAGAAGCCGAGCACCTGTGGAAGCCACAGGACGGAGAGAGAGAACCAGTCTTTAAACTGAGTCTTGTTTCTTAGATAAAATGCTTTTCATTTAAACAGACCTGCCTCCTACACCAACTACCACACCTGAGCACCTTCCATCAGCAAGGTGGCTTCCTGAGACTGCAGGGAGGGTGAAACTTCATTTCCGACTCCTCACTTAACTTTGATAATGTGAGCTAATGCCAACTTCTGGGGGATGAAACAGACACCCAAACACCTTGGAATAACCACACAACAAACATCTCCTTTCTTTGCCTTGTTTTTGACAGGCAGTCCTAGAGACAGCAGTACAAACTAAACAGCTTAATTAGCAAATACCACTGAAAGGAGGGCAGCTGCTGTCACAGCATGACCGCAGCGTGTCCGCTAGCTGACGAGCCACCGGCAAGGGAGTCACTGTCTGCAAGCTCCGGCGTGGGTAAAACAGGGTACAAACACTGGTGACGGACACAAGCCTCACCCCAGCCAGGAGACAGCAACGCAAGTGTTTGCAGGCAGAAGACAAACATAAAAATTCTATTAACTTAAAAAAAAAATTGGTCTTGCGTTCTTTCCAGAAATGAGGTATTAAACTATGTAAAGCCGGAGTGTGAATACTTTTAAGTGCCCAAAAGTCTCTGAGTTAGGACCAAAATAAATATGGATCTATTTTAGAGAACATTAATGTCAAAGGACTGCTATCATACAGACACTGTTTTCTGGTGGGTTGTTTTGTTTTGTTTTGTTGAGGTACTGGGGCTTGAACCCACTGAGCTACTTCCACAGCCCTTTTTATTTTGAGACAGGGTCTCACTAAATTGCCAAATCTGGTCTTGAACTTGTGACCCTCCTGCCTCAGCTGGGATTACAGGACTGCACCCACCACACCTGGCCAAAACATCTTCTGACTACAATCCAATTTTAGAAATTAGTCCCAAGATACATTGAAAGAAATCCCTATGAAATTTTTCAAACATGTTCAAATAAACCAAGAATCATTAAAGGAACCCTAAGACAAATTAGAAAATACACCTAACTATTGAATGTATTTATTGAATGAAATAACCTCTTCATGAATTAAGTATCCCAGCACTTTGGGAGGCTGAAATAGGAGAATCGAGAGTTCAAAGCCAGCCTCAGCAATGGCAAGGTGCTAAGCAACTCAGTGATACCCTGTCTCTACATAAAACACAAAACAGGGCTGGGAATGTGGCTTTGGGGTCGAGTGCCCTGAGTTCAATCTCTAGTACCAAAAAAAAAAGAGGCCCAACTTCATAGCAATAAGAGAAATTCACATTAAAGCCATGCGAGATATGACACACCCCACCAGAAGAGCAAGGTTGAAAGCCTAAGATAAATGGCCAGCGCAGACGGAAAGAGCCAGCAGCTGCTGCACTGGGGGGCCACTAACTGCTGCAGCTACCCAGGAAGCGATTGGGGCTCATCAGGCTGAAGGCTGGCTGGCCCCATAACCCAGCAATCACACCACCCCGGAGCAGGCCCACATGTGCAGCTCTACCAGCAGGCTGGTACTGATCAGATGCCCATCAACCACAGTACAAGAGAACACAGTGGTGAAGCCTTGGGGTGCTTGTGTGAGGAGAGGAGGGCAACTAGAGTAAGCTGACACACAGCTCAGAAATGACAGGCAGAGGGCTGGGGTTATGGCACAGTGGTAGTGTGCTCGCCTAGCATGGGTTTGATCCTCAGCACCACATAAAAATAAAATAAAGATATTTTTTTAAAAAAGAAAATGATCAAAAATAAATAAACTTAAAAAAAAAGAAATGACAGGCAGAAAAGTCACTCGATACCACTGCTCTAAATGTGAGAGTACAGTGGTGAACAGGCATGAGAAAAAGAAGCTAAAACTAAGAAAACATGGATGACATCAGAGGGAGAAGAAAGCTTAAGGGATGAGAGGAGCTGAGGGGTGGCAGGAAGACATGGGTGCAAGGGTCAGCTGGGCCTCACAAGCTCAGTCCTCTGGAGTGAAGATGGGGGTACTGCCACCTGAGGGAAAAGGGGGTGACATGGATCACATAGGCCTCTGAAGGTAACAGGGATGCTCCAGTTTAGGGCAGGCAGGAGGTGCAGGGGTTGCCCTGTTATTGCCCACTAGTCCAGAACAGCAGGCCACCCAGAGGCCAACCTGGCTCCACTTGTTTTTGTACAATTCATGGACTAAGAATAGTTTTTAGATTTTAAATGGTTAAAGGAGTAATCAGAATAATGTTACATGGCATGTGAAAATTGTATGAAATTCAAATTTCAGTGTCTACAAATGAAGTTTTATTCTATTATAACCAATGATTACTTTACATACTGTCCAAAATTCCTTCTGCACTGCAACAACAGGAGCTAAGCACCTGTAAGCTGAAAAGAGAGCTGGGTACAGTGATGCCCACCTGTAATCCCAACAACTCAGGAGGCTGAGGCAGGAAGATTACCAAGTTCAAGGCCAACTTGGGCAATTTAGCATAACCCTATCTCAAAATAAAATAAAAGGGCTGGGGGGTATAGCTCAATGGTAGAGTGCCTGCCTAGCCTGTGTGAGGCCCTGAGTTTAATCATCCCTAGTACCACCTAAGAGAAGCAGCAAAGCCACATTCAATTCTTCCCCGTCATTTTTAAAGAAATGTGCCATGAACTGTTACGACTCCTTCAGGAGAAACCCTGACACCTGCCCAACTTTAGCACAGGCACTCCCAAAGCAAGTTCCCTCACAACTTCCACATTATCAACCCACACCTCGGAAGAGCTAGCAACACCCAGTGACAATGATTGAAGGTGATGAATACGCAATAGTCCATTACAACTTTGTTTTCATACGTGTCTGAAACACCTAAGTTTTAAAATGAAACTGAAAGAAATTTATTCATTATTAATACCTATTTAGCAGAAAAGTAAGTTCTCAGTTATGCATCTTTCAAAACCCTTAGTACAAAATATGGTCTTCCCCCAGGCATGGTGGCACACACCTGTAATTCCAGCGGCTTGGGAGGCTGAGGAAGGAGGATCCCAAGTTCAAAGCCAGCTTCAGCAAAAGCAAGGTGCTAAGCACCCCTGTCTCTAAATAAAGTTCAGCTGGGCATATGGTTCAGTGGGCAAGTGCCCCTGAGTTCAATCCCTGGTATCCCCCCAAAAAAATATATATATGGTTTTCTGTTATCCTTACCACTGGCAACTAAAGAAAGAATAGCTAAGCATCCACATCCAGGCTTCTATCCATGAACTGACAGTGAATGGCACTCGTCTAAAGAGACTAGCTGCATCATCTTGGAGTCTTCCAAGTCCTCACTGGGGCCACTTCCCACTATGACCAGCAACCTGTCCCTGCCAGCCAGGCTTTATGAGGGACAGTGGCATCCTCTTCCAGTACAGATGGGGTCTCAGTCCCAGACCCACCCAGAGGGAGAAGGAAGCTGCACTCTTTCCCCACACAGTGCACAAAGGCACCCTTACTCCCTGTGCCCAGCCATCTGACAAAGTGGGCCAAGAGGCAGGGGGGATGAGTATTTTGAAAACTGGCCAACTTTTGGTGTAAACTTTTGGTGTAAACATTCTAACTGTTGTCTTCTGTGCAACATTTAATAAGGCCAGGCTCTGTACCATCGCAGTGTGTCAGTATCACTCAATTCTTTCAATATCTAGGGTTCTGTATCATTTGACCCATTTAACGAACAAGGAAATGCAGATGAGAAATTAACAAATGAGTCCAAGGTCACAAAGCCAGTATTTTGACCCTAAGGCCCGGACCTTAACCACTGCCCTCCACAACAGTTATTCAACTTCCAAACTAAGTAAGGCTCAGTGCCACCATACCAGCCTTACTTTGAAGACCCAAACCCTGCTACTCAAAGTGAGGCCTATAGACCACCAGCACTGGCATTCCCTAACTTGCTAGAAATGCAAGGCTGAGGCCTCTCGGACAGGCTGAATTAGACCTAAAATTTAACAAGATCCCCAGATTATGCATATACACATTAATGTTTGAGGAGGCTTGATAGAGTGCCTATGTACCTTACTTTGTTAATGCACTTCAAATATCCAGTATAGTTCAACTGAGCCTTTCCACCTTCTGCTTGCTGTGACCCCAAACCTGTAGGCAGACCCTGCCTGTGCAGCCATGAAGAGCCTTTCCCCATCTTTCCCCTTGCACTATCCCCATCTGCTCCTTTGTCATGATCTCCCCTCCTGCAGAATGTAAGCCACAGCCCAATCTCCTGACACACTTAACCTTCCTCCAGAGTGATGGAGGATGGGGCAACGGCCACCAGCAACATCCCCAAGTTCCCTGAAAAGTGCTCAGGAGTTGCCAGGCTGACCCAAAGAATAAAGACAATGAAAACCACTTCTTAGGGAAGGCCCTCTGCTCCAACAGCTGTGGACATTCTCAAGACGGGTAATCTGTGAGCTAGAAAGGAGTCCCAACACATCCCTAACCACCACTCTCCACTACACATAAGGAGTACTGAGTGAACAGATGGGGGCCTGACTTTCAGGCTTTCCTTGCATCTGTGGGTTCTGCTACCTCTCCCTACTAGAAACCAAGCTGAAGATGCAGCTAACCAATCTCTGCACACTCCACCAACACCTGGGCTATGCTAATCCCTTCTTCCCCAGGCAGGTGGCATGGCTGTCCTGCAGCCCACAGTGCCCCGCTGGAATAGCATTAGGCAGGAATGCAGGAGAGCCCTGGGTCTGGGAAGAAGATCAACACCTAACAAAGGTTTTCGCTAGATCTCTTGTTTAATCTCACAGGCATCTGTAAATTAAAATACCAACACTTAATGGTCTGCTTCTTGCACACAACAGCTAAACACTCACACCCAAGCTAAGAACCCACACTGTACCTTAGGGATGGAGTCACAATAACCCATTAAAGCACAACTGTCTATCTAGCTGTGTGAGCTGTAGATTCCAAGAAGAGCAAGTCCATGACTTTGAAATGCAGACCAAGGTACCAGGGTGACCCTTGCAGAGGCTTCCTAATCTAGCCACTGAACAGCCTATGATGATGATTCCATTCCACTTCCATGTTGTCCATGTGGCCACCTGGCCACAAGTGTCCAATGGGCAGGTGAAATGCAGCTGGAGTGACTACAGAACAAAACTTTTAATTTGATTTTAATTAATCTCAATTTAAATAGCCACATATACTAACAGCTACCACACCAGACATTAGGCCCAGGTCTAGACTCTAGACCATGGAGTGGAGCGAAAAAGAACAAAACTTTTCTTGGCTTGAGGCTATGTTATCTTGCCTAGCCCTCCCCCTGGCATTTTAAAAATCTTAAAAGCCACAAGAAACTGACAAGGAAACACAAATCCAAAGTTAAAGGAAAGCCCGGAACATGCACAGAGATCACCTTTGCTCTGAAGGAATCTTCCAATGTGAAAATTTTCAACTTTCAATTTTGTAAGAGTACAGGGAAGGGGACTCAATGGCTGGGCCCTCCAAAGTATACAGTCATCCCTCAGTATTTGTGGGGGACTGGCTTCAGGATCCCTACAGATACCAACATCTGCAGGTGCTCAAGAACCTTATACAAGATAATGTAGTTTGTCCACAGGACCAACCACATCTTCCCTCACACTTTAAATCATTCCTGGATTTCTTATAATACCAAATGCATGGAAATGCCATATAAATAACCATTAAACTGTACTGTTTAGGGAATAATGACTAGGAAATAAGTCTGTATGTACTGAGTACAGTGTTTTTTCACAATACTACTGATCCCTGTTGGTCCAACTGACAGACACAGAACAGAACATGGTGGGCCATCTACAACCAGAAACTCTGCCTTGTGATGTAGGGCCTCCAAAGATTACACATACCAGCAAGAAGAGTAACCTCTGGAGAGTTGCTGCAGGTCTAAGTGGTCCAAACCACCTCAAGGCTTGAACTTAAGGTGACCCTAGACTGGCTGAAGCAAAAACCAAGGTCCTAAGGAGGAAGTGACCTTCATTCCAGGCCTTGGAAGAGCCTTACCAATCATTTGGATCCATAGCTTATATCATGAACAAAAATTAACTCAAAATGAATCAGACCTAAAGGTAAAAATATCTAAAACTTGGAGGGAAAAAGGAAAGGGGGGGGGGAGGAAGAAACTTTTGTGGGCTAGAATTAGGCAATTCTTAAATATGATGCCCCCCCCAAAAAATCCATAAAGTAATACCCATAAATGGACATCATCAAGATTTATAACTTCTGCTCTTCAACACACTGTTAAGAGAAAAAGGCCACAGCCTGGCAGAAAAGCATAGTGCACACCTGAGGAAGGACTTGTGTCCCAAATGCATGAAGAACTCTCAACCCAAAACAAGGGGAAAAGACCAACTTTAAAAGTGGGCAAAAGATTTGAATACTTCATCAAGGAAGACAGAAGGACAGCAAATAAGCATATGAAAAAGATACTCAACATTATTAGTCATGTGGAAAATGCAAATTAAAACCACAATGAAATTCATCTATTAAAATGGCTAAAACCCAGTCAGGGAAATATGAATCAAAACTACACTGAGATTTCATCTCACTTCAGCTAGAATGGCAGTCAGCAAAAATACAAATGTACTGTGATGGGATTGTAAATTAGCACAACCACTATGGAAACTTCAGTTTGAAGGGTCCTCAAAAGACTAGGAATGGAACCACATGACCCAGCTCCTTGGTGTTAAAAAAGTCAAATCAGTATACTGCAGCAGTGCATACACACCAGCATTCACAGCACTGCAACTCGCAGCAACTAAGTAATGAAAGGAGCCTAGGGTCCACCAACAGATGAATGAATAATAGAAATGTGGTTTACATACAAAATAGTTTCATTTAGCCAGAAAAAAATGAAATTGTCATATGTAGGAAAATGGACGGAAATAGAAAGCATGTTGAACAAAATAAGCCAAACTCAAAGTCAGGGGTATGTTCTCTCCCACAGGTGAAAGAGGGGAGACCAGTGGAGTAGAGGAAGGGGACCTGGGAGGGAAAGGGGCGGTGCTAGGGAATAAAACTGGCCAAATTATGTTATGTGCATGTATGAATATGTCTCAATGAATCCCATTACTAGGTATAATTATAATGCACCAATAAAAACTTTTTTCTTAAAGAAAAAGAAAATGGCTAAAACCTCCAAGTGTTGTCCTAGTCATGTGGAGCAACCAGAGCTCTTACACAATGCTGGTGGGAATATAAACTCGTACAATCACTCTAGAAATTCTCAAATATTCTTAAAAAGTTAAACATACACTAGGCCATTCTAGCCCTAGACCCAATCACTCCCAAGAGAAACAAAAGCCTGTATCTACATTAAGACTTGTACAGAAATATCCAGACTTGTTTAAGCCAAAACTGGAAGCAATTCTCCACAAATAGATCCATACTTTCAGTATGATCTCAAACAACCTCTGGAATTTTTTTTTTTTTTGGAAGTTGACAATTCTAAAACATATATGGATCTGCAAAGGGTCAAGAATAGCCAAGGGACCCTTGAATGAGTGAATGATAAAGCATTTAGGCAGCTCAGTACCGGCAGAATCAAAGAGTCTAAAAAAACACTCAGATATATGGACCCACTCCCTGATTTACAAGAGTGTGGCATCACAGGGGATTAGGGAAACTGACGCTCTTTTTTTTTTTTTTTTTTTTAATTTTTTTTAGTTGTTAATGGACCTTTATTTTATTTATTTGTATGTGGTGCTGAGAATTGAACCCAGTGCCTTGCACATGCCAGGCAAGTGCTCTGCCACTGAGCCACCGCTCCAGCCCCTGACGCTCTTTTTAATAAATGGTGTTGGGCCAACTGGATGTTCACAAGCTAAAAAAAATGGGACTGGATCCCTTCTTTATACTGTATACCAAAACCAATTCCAAGCAAATTATAAAGTTAAAGGTGAAAAAAAGATGTATAAAACATTTGGAAAGAAGAACTAGTTATGATCTCAGGACAGTGAAAGACACAAAAAGCACCAATTCAAAGGAAAAGGCTGATAAAGTAGACCATGTTAAACCTAACTCTTCATGAATTTCTGTTTATCAAAAAACACCAGGGAAAGCCAGAGAAACTCCATGTCCCAAAGCAGGAAGAGAGTGGCAAAATATTTACCCAACAAGGGACTTATATTGTTGACTATAAGGAAGCTACAAATCGATTAAAAAGCAGATCTAATTTTTTTTTTAAAAAAAGAGGTGTTCTTTATGAGAATAGTGAACCCAAATGCCAGCAAATGCATAAGATGTGCAACCTCACTTCAAGGCTATTTACAGCCACCAGGCAAAACACTTTAGAAACCACCACCCACGGGGACAGATCCCAGGAGCAGAGAAGAGGCGCCCTGCTAAATAAAGTGACCACAGAATAACAACTGGGGCAAGAGCCGGCAGCCTCTGCACAGAATCAGTGAGTCTGCTCCCATCTATAACTGCTGAAGCACTGACTTTCACCGCCTCTACCCCATGGAGAAGAGATGGCTCCAAGGGCTCTTCCTGCCCTTCATTTCTACTCCTGTTGCTCACAGCTGAGTCAGAGTTGACTGGGGAGGCAGAGGGTGAGCATGGAAACAGGCTTCTCATTGTTTTGAGAGTACCTGACATTTAATTTCATCTGTTTTTGTTTCTTCTCTCCCTTTAACAACTTTCACACATTCAAATACTCCATACAACAAAGCCCCCCCAACATGTATTACTTCTGACATACCATCTTTTTCTTTTTTCCTTTGGCAGGGCTGGGGATTTCACCAGAGGTGCTCAAACACGGAACTCTATGCCTCGCTTTTTTTTTTTTTAAGGTAGGGTTTTGCCAAGTTGCCCAGGCTGGTCTCAAACTTACAACCTCCTCAACGTCTCAAGTCACTAGGATTACAGGTGTACATTGTGGCACCTGGACAGCACAGCATCTTTTTGAAACTCTTTCCAGAGATCCCATTTTTCTATATTCTTCAAGTATCTACACAATGACAACCCAAAGAAACTGAGCAACAGTCTCTTCGTTCATTCAACAAATTATTTACTGACCACCTACAACAGCAGTGAGAGGAAGTTGAAGGACATTCCAAGATACCTGAAGGACAACACAGAACCCTTCTTGCTGAGCTTATAGCATTCCATTTGCCAACAAATAAACCCAATTTTGTACAAGGCGTAATATATATAAGGCAGGTTCTTTAACTTTTATTTAGCTCTTTCTTTAAAAAAAAAGGACAAAAGGCAAAAGAAAATGTATTAAATTTAGATATGAATTCAATGTTAGGCAAAAAATCAATTTACACAATACTGCTTCATTAGTCACCACAAGACTTGGCAATCACTCTGACTCTAGTTTATGCTAGCCAATTCTTCAACACCAAAATAAAACCGCCAGGGAGCATAACTTGTGCCTTAAGCTCCAGCATGTATATACTCTCCTGATGTTTGCCAAAAGCTACACAATGACAAACCATACAAACTGCTATTTCAACACACAACTGTTCATTTAAGTCCCAAACCAAGCCTCAAAAGAACTGACCCATTTTGCTCCATTGTCTCAAATGTGGAACACCTGTAAAATCTCAAATTAAGCGAGTCAGGGGTAGTGATGCATGTTTGTAATCCCAGGTACTTGAGAGGCTGAGCAAGAGGATTCCAAGTTCCAGACCAGCCTCAACAATTCAGCAAAACCCTGTTTCAAAAAAAAAATAAACAGGGCTGAGGATATAGCTCAGAGGTAAAGTGCCCCTGGGTTCACTCCCCAGTGCCAAAAATATATAAATTGAGCAATATACTACTTTGAAATAATTATTATGTTCACAGAATTTAAAACTTGGGACTTCATGGGTTAAGCGGTCTCAGCATTAAAACATTCAAAATTCTTAAATAAAAGTCATAGCAGCTCAATTCACAATAGCTAAACTGATAAACTGTGGAACTAACCTAGATCCCTTCAACAGATAAATGGATAAAGAAACTATGGTACATGTACACAATGGAATACTACATCGTGTACAACCAGAGAAATGAAAAGTTGTGCTCCATTTGTGTACAATGAATCAAAATGCATTCTGCTGTCATGTATAACTAATTAGAATTTTTTTTAAAAAGTAGTTGTACGGTCTTCCCAAAACCTAAGATTCCTGTAGTGAAGGTAAAAATCATAAGCATAATCTGAGTGGTCAGGAAGGGGCCACACACATCTCCAAAGCACTCAGACAGCAAGTTCCAACAGCATGTTGAGTCTCACCCCCAGAGACTGCGTGGGGTCAGACGCAGGGCTTCACTCATTTCTAACAAGTCTCTAGGTGAACGTGATGCTCTCCTGTCACTACTGAGAACCAATGAGACCCCATGGTGCCTTCTGGAATATGTGCAAGTTCCCTCTGAACAGCACAGCAAGACAGAGGAGGAACTCACTGAGGAAGAGCAAAATGAAAAATCTCAGGAAGCCCTTGTACCCAGATGTTTACTTTCCTGTCCTGCATGAGGGTATTTTCACTTCTTACTATCAAAATGTCCTATCTGAACAGCAGCAAGGCAGAAAAGACTTTTTGAAGATGGTCAAGAATGAGCTGACATAGAGTATAACAGGCATTAGGAAGAGAGTGACTGTCTCACATGGCTTCAGGGCATAATGTTAAACCCTCCTAAAGCATCCAGAATGCAGCTGATTAACCAAGGACAGACTGGAGCTTCTCGACCATTAACTGCAGATCCTGCTAATTTTGAGCAATTTTGTCTGCAGAAGCTGGGATGAGTCCTAATTAATATAAGATAAATTCCTACAAGATCAATTTCAAAATTGCAAAGAAAATTTCAAAATTGCAAAGGGTCACAGCAATATTTTTTCCCTGACCCAAGTTTGATGACACTGGTTATTAAGCAGATGAAGGTAAAAACGCAGATAATCCAAGTTCTTCCCCAGTATCAAGTCCTATTCAGCTTTTAAATGAGGTTTTTAACCAAAGCAAACAAAACAGTGGATAGCAAAGTGACAAAATCAACAGTTCTCCAAGTAAGTCGCAGACCTGGATTCACACATTCAATAAGCACTGTCAGACACTGAAGATGCAACAGCTGTCAGTTCTGCCTTCGTGGAAGATACGTATGTCAAAGTTTTAAGCTCTTCCATCATGTGCTTTGGTCAAGAGAAAAACAGATGCAATAAGCACCTGCATTCAGAGCAAAACTAAAACCACATGACAGCGGGAACCTGAACACTGAACATGGAAGCAAAAAAGGAATCCTGTGCAGACAACCATAAATAGGACTTCTGAGGTTCTTGAGGCTTGGTTTTGGTCCAGTAGCCCCAAATAACTAAGTAGAATGTGTCAATTCTTAAAAGCAGGATGGAACATTCTAGATTAGTGGGAATGAGTACCTTCATTTCAGAAACTCTTAGAGGAACAATGTGTTAGACTATAAATACTCAGGTTTTCTAAAAGGGCTCACACCTGTGTGGAGAAATCTGTAACCATGTCTCCTTACTTCCCAGAAAGCCCTGTCCCCTCAAACACAGACTCGAGAAGAACCATCCAAATCCACACTGAAAACAGGCTACTAAAGCATGTCCTTTGGCAAACAAGCAGCATCAATCACTACTCCACATGTTACTTATTTGTATTCAACTAATTCTAGTTGGTCTAAAACATCTGCCTATGCTACACTACAGGTTCAAGTCCCACAAGCGTCAGATTCCAACAGGAACTGTAATTATCTGAACTTCCAGACACACTGATTTGCAGTAGCATCCTATCTACTGCTACTTGGGAAGACTGGGTTCAGATGCTGCTTTCCAGCCCTGCCGGCCCCAGGGCAGCCAGAGCTCCTCCACTGGGCACCTGGAGCTAGGGTAGGGTGACCTGGACAACCCACTCTAACTTGACTGCAGTGCTTCCTGTGTACAAGGACGAAGGCAACGACACCCGTAACCCTACAGTTCCCATGGGAGACAGACAAGCCCAACATCTGGGCTCAGGTCTGGCACAGTCCAGAGCCTCTCCAGGGTTTCACTAATCTACACAAAGGCAGTAACTCTACCACTCTACCAAAACTTGATGTACACACACAGGAGGCCCATAATATGATGCTTCTTCCCCTACCATCAGATCATATTCTAATCATAGCTTCAGTCCTTTTACTGTGTCTAAAAATGTAGTTTACGGTAAGGTTTAAATACTGTTTTAACTGATTTTAACGAAGGACGGTAAGGAAATACCTTCATGTTCTTAAAGTGGTGAACTTCCAGTGATGCTACTGGTGTTTTTCTTTTAGGCTTCAAGCTTCTCAAGATGGGAACAAGGCCACTCGTGTGGCAGAAACCTGTATTTCCATTTTTGTCCACAAACCACTTCATTAGTGTTTATGCAGGTCAGAATATAACTAAGCACACTGGCTAAAAACCCAAATGAAACTGAAAAGCTGATCTATATATGCTTATCTGGGTTTTATTTCCATAGAACCCAGAAAAATAAAAAACCACTGCTATAGACTGTGCAGATCATAATCAGAAACACATTTAAAGAGTTCTCCATATAATCTGGCACAATTCCTAGGAATTAGTACCAAAAACTGGGAGACATAAATTTCACTTTTCTAGCACTAGGCTGCCTTCTGACAGTCTTGAAATCAAATAAACTTTTGCCAAAATGATGGCTGAGAGAAAAAGCAAAAAAAGGGGGGGGCTAAAATAATCCACTACTAAATACAATTCAGAGGGACGACAAAAAATAACTTCCTGGGCTAGCGTTATGGCGCAGTGGTAGCATGCTCACCTAGCACGCAGGAGGCACTGGGTTCGAGCCTCAGCACCACATAAAAATAAAATATTCTGTCCACCTACAACTAAAAAATAAATATTTTAAAAAAATAACTTCCTGGTGTATTTGGTGACATCAGTGGGCCGTAGTTCACCAGAGGCCCAAGCGGCCCTGACAGTCACCACTTCCTATTCCAGTCTCAGCAATAAGCACTTCACTATCCAGATGTTTGGATGCATTCAGAAACTGCTTGATTCAGATAGGCTCACTCATTTTGTTAAATTTTTACATTTTGAATAATTTATAGAAGTACCAGTACATTTTTTTAACAGCAAAAAAAATCCAATTCACAAATATTACAATGCCACTCCCCCCCCCATGCATACAATGAGAACTGACCCCAGGGGCACTTCACACTGAGCCACATTCCCAGCCCCCTTTTTTATTCTGAGGCAGGGTCTTGCTAAGTTGCTGAGGCTGGCTTTGAACTTGTCATCCTCCTGCTTCAGCCTCCTGAACCACTGGGAATACAGGTGTGCACCACCATGCCTGGCCACAAATTTTAATTTTGTTGAAATTTCAAGCAAGAAATGATCTAGGTGAAAATTTGTCAAAACTGAAAATGCTTAACTTCATAACTGAAAGATAAGCATATTATATTAACACTTTTGATGGCATCTTTTGTAACTCAACACAATTTTAACTACTTTCTCAAAATTAAGACACTATAGCCGGCCGTGGTGGCACACGCCTGTAATCCCAGCACTTTGGGAGGCTGAGACAGGAGAATCGCGAGTTCAAAGCCAGCCTCAGCTACGGTGAGGTGCTTAAGCAACTCAGGGACACTCTGTCTCTAAATAAAACACAAAACAGGGCTGGGGGCATGGCTCAGTGGTCAGAGTACCCCCTTAGTTCAATTCTAGGTGCAAAAAACAAAAACAAACAAAATTAAGACACTAAAATATAGGAAAAAAGTTTTCATAAAATACTTAGAGCACTGGAGTTGTAGTTCAGTGGTAGAGTGCTTGCTTCGCACATTCGAGGCACTGGGTTTGATCCTCAGCACTACATAAAAAATAAAGTAAAGGTATTGTGTCCATCTACAACCAAAAATATTTTTTTAAAAATATTTAAAGATGTGAACAAAGATCCCACCTTTCTAACTCAAATCGACATCCAATTTTCAAAACTATGTTTTAAAATAGTGTAACACACAGCTCCTTCTGCAGCATAATTTTTAAAAGAAGTTAGGATTTTTCTTTTTATGGACACAATACCTTTTTTTATTCATTTTTATGTGGTGCAGAGATCAAACCCAGTGCCTCACATGTGCTAGGTAAGTACTCCGTTAATGAGCTACACCCTAGCCCAAGAAGCTAGCTTTAACAATACAATTTTCTTAGACAATTTCTTCAACTGCCTAGTAAGAAAAGTTACCCGACCAGCTTAAGAGCATGGTCATGAGGACTGGGGCCGAGTTACATAACTCCCAGCAACAGGCATGGAGCTCTGGAAACCCCAGGGCTCTGCTGTCTCCTAACCGTGCTCAGGCCAGGGGCTGCCGACCTCAAAAGATGCTGCTGAAGCCCCATGAACTGCAGGAGCTTGGCTCTAGTATTCTTTGCCCCAAACTGTGAGAACAGTGTGAATTATCCGGAGGACCTGCTTCTGATTCTTTGCTTATGCGGCCGCTGGCTCCTTTCAAACACAACCATCTTTGCCTGTATCCATCACTAACCTGGATTCCTTGACAGTGACATGGAATCATCTAGAATACTGAAACACTGACCCTGATGTTTTGTGTCTGAAGCCGTTTAATGAACTGAGTGTTCAAAAGATGTTCAGCTTGTTTTTCCCCACAAGGACAGCCACGAACATACATTTATATTCATGAAGATATGGAATACAAACGTCCTTAAAACGTCTCCTCTCAGCTCAGGACGCAGCTCAGTGGTAGTGGTAGTGCTGGCCTAGTATATGCAAGGCCCTGGGTTCATCCCCAGAAAAAGTTTCCTGTTTAGTTAATGCTGGGATTCTTTAATTACCTCAAGACAACCTGATGAACATAGTATCTATACTGTATCGCAACAAAAATAACTTGAACGCTACTCTGTATCTTGTAATCACTTATCCACAAACTTTGTTTCACTCTGTGGAGGTTCCCCCAGACGCGGCCACTCGGTGTTCGAGAGCCTTTCGAAGTGAGTATTTTCACTACCCGTCTCACAAATACATTCGAGTGAGGCTCTCGTATTTCATTTCAACAGCAATGGCCTATTTTCATAACCATGAAAATATATACAGTCTAAGTAAAAATCCGGGGGAGGAGAGAAGCCTCGCGTGCAAAGCCCCCGGCTCCTACCCCGCGCAGTGCTGGACACGCGCTCCATCAGCTCCCGCAACTACCACAATGCGCTATTCTCTGAGTCCCGCTGCCCAAACCCAGCTGTAGGCTAACTGTGCAAGAACGAGACACTAAATGGCTCTAAGAACCATTTCTTAGAACAACAACTTTACCCTCCGTGCTTTTTCCTACAAAATCCTGCAACTGCACGGCAGCGAGGCACACAGCGCGCTCTCCCGGGAAGGGAGAGGCCGGCCGCGGCGGAGTTGGGCGGCGGCGGCAGGAAACTTGGGCGGCACAAAGCCGCGGGGCTCGGCGCGGCGCTCGCGAAGGACGCCCGGGCTGCCCGCGTCCTCTTCTCCACCTCCCTTTTGTTTTTCAGGGTTTCGGTCCCTCCGGCGGAGGCCGTCCCGACCTCCCGCGCCCGCCCCGCCGGCCTCCCGGCGCCCGCGGCCCCATCCCGCCCAGCGCCCCGCCGGGCCCGCGCGCCCGGCCTCCCCGCGTCCCCGTCGGTCCGGCCTCCGCGCCCGCAGGCCACCCCCGCCGCCCCGCGCCCGGCCTCCCCGCATCCCCGGCCTCCTCCTCCGAGGGCAGCCGGCGGGCCGGAGGCGTGAGGGGAGCCGCCCGCACCGCGGGTCCGGCCGCGCTCCGCCCTGCGCCCCCGCGACCACCGAGGCCCGCCCGCACCCCGCACTCACCGGCCGCGGCGAGCGCGAGGCTGAGCGGAGGCGGCGGCGGGGCGGCGCCGGCGACCGCGGCCGCGCTCCCTCCCACGCGCACGCCAGGCGCACAGCGGTCCGGCCGGCGGCGGGCTCGCGCCCTCGGGCCGTGCTGAGTCGGCGCGGGCCCGCGCGTGCGCCGTACCTACTGAGCCCCGCCGCGCATCTGGCCTGCGCATGCGCCCTGCGGCCCGCGCATGCCCAGACGGCGCCGCGCCCGGGTCTCGGGTGGCCTGGGCTGCGCGGGCGTGGCGCCGCCCGGGAAAGCCCTGGCGGGGGCGGCGCCTCAAAAAAACTTCTGGAGGCCCTCGGTTCGTGAGCCCCACTGCGGGGCTGCCCCGACGCACCGCCATGGCCAGGGGCTCGTGGACCCCTTTTTCAGATACAGAAACTGAGGCTTGGGGATTCCTTTAATGGCATCTTAGCTAATGCTGGGCTGTGCCAAGATTTGATCCTGGATGGGAAGGTCTGACCAGGGTTAGGAAGCCTTGCTGGTAGGATTTATCCAAAGGAGCGCCAGCGAGAAACTGACTGACCCGAGCCACTTACACCCCGTCTCTCGTCCGCCCCCCTGGGTCTTGAGCCTGGAGGCTTCCCCGGGCATTGCAAGGACAGAGGGTCCCGACCTGGGAATCGCCAGGCACAGGCCTTCTGGGATGAGGGCGGTTTTGGAGAGGAGCTGACTGGTTGCGACTGGAGCGGAATGTGGGGTGTAGGGTTGGGGGAAACCACTGGTGTGGTTGGAAGGATTCAACGTGCAGGTGGTGAAGAGACCAAGTCCTGCTTAGTGGCCCGAAGCTTACTCTGGGCAGCAGGGAGCCTCTGGCGAGTTTCAAGCAGGAAGTGATAACTGATTTATGTTCTTCAAAAAAAAATCACTCTGGCGTCCTTGCGGTAGGAAATGAAACCAGAAGTAGGGCAATTTTCATTTTTATGGTATCACTTTGATCCGCACCGCAAGCCAGTGGGCAGGACAGGCACATAGTCCTTTAGAAAGGTAAGTCCCCAGAAACATCACCACATTCTCGGGAGCAGCAGTTCCACTCAGTAGGACAGGTAGAATAAAATGCTTTTGTTTAGAAAGATTTTGCCATATTTAATTGTTTCGTTTTATTGTTCTTTAATGAAATGTATGAAGGTTGGGGTTTCCTTCGTTGTGTTTTACTACATTTAAGTTGTAAAGGATTGTGTCTCTCCCAGGCAGCTTCAGGGCCTTTGCACTTGCTATGGGCTCGGGACTAGGGAAAGGAGCTCTTTTTGCTCCCTCGCTCACTTATTAGATCTCACCTCCTTGATGTCAACTGACCACTCTGTATGTAATAACAACCACACAGCCAGGCACTGCGCACCCATGCCTATAATCCCAGCCACTCTGGAAGCTGAGGCAGAGGATCCTAAGTTCAAGGTCAACCTTAACTACTTAGACCCTGTCTCAAAATGAAAAAATAAAAGGGCTGGGACTGTAGCTCAGAGATGGTGCACCCCTGAGTTCAGTCCCCAGTAGGGGGGTGGTGTGCACCAACTGTAGGTGCCATCCTCTCACACATTCCCCCACCCCTCGCTCTTCTCTTGTTCCCCAAGGGTCCTATTGTTCACCCAGCCCAACACTGTGTTCTTGTTTACTCTTGACTGTCTGCCTCCTCCACTAGAATGTTAGATTCATTAGAGCAGGGGCATTGTTTTGTTCACTAGTGGGTCCCTGGCACATAATAAATATGTGTTGAGGGAGTGAATGAAGCTTTGGGTGCTGCGAAGTGAGAAGTTATTATTAAATAAGTGTGACAGTGCGAGTGTGGGGGGAAGGGTTGCTCTCAGTGGGGGTTGATCTCAAGAAGGGCCACTGATTCTTTGACGCATTTCCCTGATAGGGTACAATCTAGTCATTCAGCCCCTGATCTGGACAGATCTTGTAACTTGCTTTGACCAATAGAATGTAGCACAAGTGGCATGGTACAAACGCCCAGGCCAGGCAGCTTCCTTTCCACCCTCTTAGGCCAGCCCAAGCTAAGCCGTTAGCAAGCCGTGTGGAAGAGATCTGAGGAGCCACAGCCAACAGGCTCCGACTGCCAGGCCCTGTGAGTGAGGAGGCTACAGCAGGCCTCCCCGCCCCAGCGGAGCAGTCAGCCAATTGCAGCCACGTGAGGCTGGGAGAGAAGAGCAAAGAGCCGCCCGCTGAGTCCAGCCCACACTGCCAAACCTCAGAATTGGGAGCAAATAAAATACACGTGGCTTTAGGCCTCTGAGGTTTGGGGCAGTTTGTTACACAAAAGATAACTGACACATCCTTGTTCCTAGACCCTGCCATGATGCACATGAAATTAGTATTCTTTAAGGGCAGCTTTGATAATTCCTAAGAAAATAGAGAAAGTCAGGAAGTGATGGAAATGGGGTAGGCAAACAAGCAGTAGATAAAGGAGACAGGCTAGGAGGCAATCAGCTTCCTGATCTTCTCTCTCAGCCTTCTTTGGGTGCCTAAGACATCAGGCTCAGGAATCAGATGGATATTGGTGCCAATCCAGGCCCAAGTGGACCCATTTGCCAGCTGTTGGGCCTGGGTAGGTGGTATAACATCTGAGCCTCAGTTTCTCATCTGTAAAATGGGGCTTATACAGGATCTACATCAAAAACAGGTTGCTGTGGAGAGGAAGAGAGCCAAACTCACAAAACAACAGAGTAAGGGGGCTGGAGTTGTAGTTCAGTGATAGAGCACTTGCCTAGCATGTGTGAGGCACTGGGTTCGATTCTCAGCACCACATATAAATGAATAAAATAAAAGGTCCATTGACAAGTAAAAATATATTAAAAACAAAACAAAACAGTGCCTGGCATACAAATGCCATTGACTAGCCGTAGCTTACTAATAATCGGAATGAGGATGGAAGGGATATTGAAACTCTACCAGTGTGTGGTATTTGGAGGGCTGCCCCTGTCCTCCATCCCTAACCCAACAGCAGCCCTGCTATGGGGACCCTATTGTCATTATCCCATTTCATGAATGTGAAAAAAAGAATGAATCCCGCAGCAGGGCTGGATCCTTCCCCGTGGGCTCTGCTGCATTCAGACCCAGACAGGAACTAGCATGAGGCACCATTGGACTCCTCCCTTCCAGCCCTGTACCAGATGGGCCGAGTGCAGCTCTTGGGCAGGAAGCTTTCAGGAGAGACTGCCTGTATGTTGGCAGAGCAGCTGCACCAAGCCCTGGTGGCTGTTCCCCTTGAAAAGTCTACTGACTCCCCAGTCTGGTTGATGAGCCCCCCTCAGAGTGAGGAAGCAGGAATACAAATTTACAGCTGGGGACACAGTAATGGGGGCTGAGGAGACACGGAGGCCTGTGCTACGGGGTGCATCACGGCTCTGAGCAGCCTGCAGACCCTTCTGAAGAAGCTGGAATGAGAGAAAGGGAGACCCAGAAGACAGTGTCAGTCAGGAATACTTTTTTGGTCTGAGGATCCTGGCCTTCAAGGTTAAAAATTCAAGGATGAGAGAGCGGGGAGCAGCTTCCCCAGGAGACAACACAGTGGTCCCTCACAGGCTGCTCAATCTCTCTGCATCTCATCTTCCTTGTCTGTAAAATGGGAAGAGTGGAGAGGGTACACCCCAGGAAAGACGCCCAAAGGGGAAACAGGGCCCAAGGACAGACCTCTCCTTCAAACTCAGCCCTGGATATAGACCACGCCAGTCTACCACCATCACAAATATGCAAACCATGATCACTGCTCAGGAATATTCTGTACTTGTAGGATGTCTACACTGCTTATGCAGGTTTTGCTACAAGTTAGAAATTTTACCCTCCATGGAAGTGTAATGGACAAGTGTGGAGATGTGCAGCTATTACCCTTGGAGGACAGGGCATGCCCACCAGTAGTGCCAAGAGGGCCTGCAGTGGGTGCCCTTCCATAATCCCCACCCCACCAGGTGTTCCAGGGCCCTATGGTACAGAGGGCACCAACTGGACCACCTCCACCCATTTCCTCCAAATCCCCCTGAATGCGAGTGAGCAGGTGCTGCCTGCAGACCCAGAGGCCTACAGCAGGACCCCACCTCAAGGTGTTCCCAGGGACACTGCTCCCTACCCTGGGCCCCATGCCCACTCTATGCCCACCTACCCCATCCTCCAAAACATATTCATATAGTAAGTCACAGGAAACCATCTCCTCTACAGGCTCAGCAGGTCCAGGCCAGGGATGAACCCTTAATGCCCACTTGACCAGAGAAGCCCCTTTGATCTGGAACTTGCAACTAGGGCTCAAATCCCACAGTTCATTCAGACCTGTCATATTTTCTGGATAATTCTGCCCCAAACCATTATCTCATTTATCAGAGGGCCCTGGAACACCTGGTGGGGTGAGGGTATCTTGTGAGCAGCGGAACTGGGACACCCCTGCTTTATAGTTGGATAAACTGAGGCCAGAAGGAGTGGCTCCCAGGGAGTCAATGGCAGAACCAGGATTGACACCCAGGTTGCCTGGCTGTGCCCTTTTTCCCCCGTGGCCTGCTGGGTGTCTTTGTGCCTGAGGAGAGGGCGCCCGGGAAGGGTGAGTAGCTGTGCATGTCCTCCTGGTGATGAGCTTGTGCAGTGCACCTTCATGCAGTGAGGACGACACAGCTGCTGGGCCTCCACTGGCCCAGTCTTCCCGCCACATAGCCGGAACTCAGTTCTCAGTGGGTTCCTTTGTTCTGATCGGCATTGAATCCTCATTAGATGAGTGTCCTCTGGTTGTGAGAGTCAAATTCAACAAAAGCTGTGTGCTTTCACGATTTCTAGTTTTTAAAACTGAAGCAGACTGCGGCTTTGAAAACTTCCCATGTCTGCCTTCTTCTCAGCCTTGTCCTTCTTTTCTGAGCCGTCTTTCTGTATTTTCTATCTTGGTCCTGATCTCAACTTGCACTGATTCACAGTGGCAGAGAGCACTGCTCCTCACCTTGCCTGTGATGAAGGAACAGCTTTTTTTCCTTCTAATCATCATGGACTTGTACTTTTGTAAAATGCAATAAAAGTCAGTTGCTACAAATAAAAGAAAAATTTGAAAAGACATACAGAATATAAGCCCCAATTTTATCTATTTATTTTTTCATGCTGGGGATCAAGCCTAGGGCCTCGCACATAGTAGGTAAGTGCTCTACCACTGAGCTACCTCCCTAGCCCCTCCAATTTTTATCATTAATTTTAAAATAACTGTCAAATTGTTTTGAAAGTTTCTGAAATCCTTCAGGGATTGAACTCAGGGGCACTCAAACACTGAGCCACATTCCCAGCTCTATTTGTATTTTATTTAGACACAGGGTCTCACTGAGTTGCTTAGCACATTGCTTTTGCTGAGGCTGGCTTTGAACTCGTGATCCTCCTATCTCAACCTCCTAAGCTGCTGGGATTACAGGCATGTGCCACAGCACTCGGCAGCTTCTGAAATTCTGAGTACAATGCCGGTACTCATTCCAAGGAATTAGTAAGAGTGTATGGGCCAGGGGTAGTTCCAGCACTGTGAGCAGCACTAATTGGAAGAATTAAAAAATAAGGTCCAGCTATGTTCAAAGTCTGTACATCTGAGTACACTTTCACCAAAACAGAATACATAAAGGCAGTGTTTACAACTTCTGCATGTGTATGTGCACACACAGTCTTAGAGCAGAGGGCGTTGTTGAGTATCGCAACGTGTTCTTCAGCCATAGTGCCGAATGCAGCAGCTATGCTGCTGCACAACTGCACATACTAAGAATCATTAAATTGTTCATTTTTTACCAAAAAAAAAGTTAAAAGAAAGCAAGGATGCCGTCATGGAACCACAGGATTGGCTACACGAGGCACACCTGGGGGATCCCTTTTCTCCCAGCTCTTCTTCTTATACCATTCTCCCCGAGTTGGCAAGAATGTCCCATCAGCACCAGCTTCTGTCCTGCGCCCTCACCCACCTGGGCAGAAAATCCTGCCTGTTTTCCAGCACTGTTGGTCAGAGTGCCATTGCCCTTGCTTGGCCTGGCTGGGGTCCTGTGCCTGCCCTGGGACTACGGGTAGAGCTGGCCTCGTCCAAATCACAGGGACATAAACTGGAAGGGGGTTGCCCACAGAAAGAGAAGGAAGATGACACCTCAAAGCACAGAGACCTCCCCACTTCTGGTGATAGGACCCTGCTTTTCCCTCAGGAAAACATTTCGCACCCACATTTTGTAGGGTCCCGATGGGTTAGTAAACCTGGGCCCAACTTAGGGCTCCTTCCCAAGCACTTGACTCTCTCCCAGGAACTTGACTCGAGGCTCACAGAGAAAAGGCTGGAGGAGCTTGACCTTCAGAGCTCATGAAGCTGCACCCTTCCATCAGTTCTGAGAGTTGTGCTGCATCCCTTGCTTTATGGTTTCCCTTAAATTAGCTGCTCGGTACCTTCAGCAGGCACTGGATGATGGAGAGACCCACCATAGGTGGCTGCAAGGGTCATGGCAAACAGGGAGGACGTTATGGGCACATCGTAAGCCCTCAGTTACTAACAGGTACTGGTACTGGTGTCCCTCCTCCAGCTGTCTTGGGGAGACTCCTTTTTCTTTTTAACAGACTTTATTTTTTGGAACAGTCTTAGATTTACAGAAAAATCAAAACTACCAGGGCAGAGTTCCCACACGCACCTCACCAGTTTCCTCATTACTACTTCTTACATTAGTGTGATATGTTTGTTACAATTAATTGACAAGCATCGGCGCACTATTATTATAGGAGTCCATGGTATATTCCATATGACCTTTGTTTTTACCTAACATCCTTTTCCTGTTCCAGGATCCCATCCAGGATGCCACGTGACAGTCACATCTTCTCACACCATTGGCTTTGGCTGTTCCTCACACTTTCTTTTTTTTTTGGTACCAAAGATTGAACTCAGGGGCACTCCACCACTGAGCCACACCCTCAGCCCTATTTTGTGTTTTATGTAGAGACAGGGTCTCACTGAGTTGCTTAGCGCCTCGCCATTGCTGAGGCTGGCTTTGAACTCGCATTTCTCCTGTCTCAGCCTCCCTAAGTGCTGGGATTACAGGCGTGTGCCACCACGCCTGGCCTCCCTTGTTTTTTGATAAATGGAGTTTTGGAGAATACCATTTGGGTGTTTCTTTGTTTTTCCCACCTTTTATTAGTGCATTATAGTTGTACACAATGGTGGGATTTATTGTTACATATTCATCCCTGCACACAATACAATATAATTTGGCCCATACCCATTCCCCAGCACTTCCCCTTTCCCTCTCCTCCTCCATCCTCCTGGTCCCTTTCCTCTACTCTGTTGATTTTCTTTGGTTTTCATGAGATTCTCCCACAGCTCTCTTTTCCTTTTTCCTCTCTGGCTTCCACATTAAGAGAAAACAGATGACCCTTGACTTCTGAGTTTGATTTATTTTGCTTAACATAATGTTCTCAGGTTCCACCCATTTTCCTGCAAATTACATAATTTTATTTTCCTTCATGGCTGAATAAAACTCCGTTGTGTATATATACCACATTTTCTTTATCTGTTCATCCATTGATGGACACCTAGGCTGGTTACAGAGTTCGGCTATTGTGAATTGTGCTGCTATAAACATGAGTATGCCTGTATCCCTGTTGTAATTTAATTCTTTAGGGTAAATACCAAGATTGGTATAGGTAATTCATAGGGTGTTTCCATGCCTGGTCTTTTGAGGAGCCTCCATACTGATTTCCATGGAGGTTATAATAATTTACAATCCCACCAACAGTGTAAGTGTTTCTTTTCTCCACATCCTCTCCAGCATGTATTATTATTTGTATTCTTTTTTTTTAAACTTTTTTTAGTTGTAGATGGACACAACGTCTTTCTTTTATTGCTTCATATGTGGTGCTGAGGATCGAACCCAGGGCCTCACGCATGCGAGGTAAGCGCTCTACCACTGAGCTACAATCCCAGCCCCTATTATTTGTATTCTTAATGACTGCCATTCTGACCCATGTGAGACGAAATCTCAGAGTAGTTTTTTAAAATATATTTTTAGTCATAGATGGACACAATACTTTCATTTTATTTGTTTATTATGTATGTGGTGCTGAGAATTGAATCCAGTGCTCACACTTGCTAGGCAAGAGCTCTACCACGGAGCCACAACCCCAGCCCATCAGTGTAGTTGTGATTGGCATTTTTCTTTCTTTTTTTTTTTTTTTGGTACTGGGGATTGAACTCAGGGGCACTCGACCACTGAGCCACATCCCCAGCCCTATTTTGTGTTTTATGTAGAGACAGGGTCTCACTGAGTTGCTTAGTGCCTTGCCGTTGCTGAGGCTGGCTTTGAACTCGTGATTCTCCAGTCTCAGCCTCCCTAAGTGCTGGGATTACAGGCTTGCGCCACCGCGCCCGGCAGTGATTGACATTTTTCTAATTGCTAAAGATGTTGAACACTTTTTCATGTATTTGTTGGTCATTTATATTTCTTGTTTTAAGAAGTGTCTGTTTAGGGCTGGGGTTGTGGCGCAGTGGTAGCATGTTCGCCCAGCACGTGTGAGGCACTGGGTTCGATTCTCAGCACCACATAAAAATAAAATAAAGATATTCTGTCCACCTACAACTAAAAAATAAATATTTAAAAAAAAGAAGTGTCTGTTTAACACATTGCCCATTTATTAATGGTCTTTTGTTTGTGTGTGTGTGTGTGTGTGTGTGTGTGTGTGTGTGGTGTTGGGGATTGAACCCAGGGCCTTGTGCATGCAAGGCAAGCACTCTACCAACTAAGCTATATCCCCAGCCTCTATTAATTTTCTTTATATATTCTAGGTCTTGGTTAGGTACTTTGTAAGATGAGTCATTATTAGAATTTGTCTGATGTTCATGATAAGACAAGGATCATAGGTCACTGAGAAAAGACCTAGAGGGATACCGCCATGACATCACATCCTTCGGTCAGCATACCTTGTGAATGTTGATGTTGATCTTGATCACCTGGCCAAGGAGGCATCTGTTGGGTCTCCCCACTGCAGTGTGCTCTCCCCTGACCCTTCCAAACCAGACTTTGGGAGGAACTCAGAGAGCGATGCATCCCGCCTTGAGGTCAGAGTTTCTGCAGAAGTGATTCAGAGCTCTTCTGCATGGGAGAGTTCTTTCTTCTCCCTCATTTGTTAATTTACTCAACCACTGGCATCTGTACAGACTCACGGATTTCTTTTACGTTTTTATTTTTTGCTTTGAGTAACAATCATTTTCTACTTTATTTATTTATTTATTTATTTGTTTCAAGAACAATGTTAATATCCAAACACCTTCAAGTCTGACATCATCCATCAAACTCAGGCCCATGTTTGCCAGGCAGAGGGAGCATTGCTGCCTCATGGCAGGAAATTAGCCCTGGTGATGCATTGAACTCTGCTCTGTGCATGAAAAGAGCCAGATAGGCAGTGGGCCTGTGGGAAGAGATTGATGGATCTGGTTATAGAGCCTGAAGTCACCTTCGCCCCCTGTGTCTGTAACCTGCCTGCACTTATTCAAACCACATGTGCTGAGCCCCTTGGACGCCCTGCACGGGAGCTACACAACCAGCTGCTCACCGTGTTGGGAAGCAGATAGTAAAAGGCAATTATGACATAGGGCCATCTAAGATATGTTGTCACAGAGGTGAGGATCGTGTTGAGTCTCAAGAGCAGACAAGGTCAGGGAAGGACATTCTGGTCAAGGGCACAGCATGATGGTGCCTTGTCCCTTGGGGAGGCACACAGGCTCCTTGGATCAGGAACCAGACACATAAGACATTGCACCTGTGTGTGGCTTGAGACTATAGAGGGCAGAACAGGTGGGAGCAGGGTCCATCAGTCCTCCTACAGCAGAAGCCCACCTGGGGCCTTCAGCCAAGGAGCTTCGCTGGAAAGGAGCTCTCACAGGTTAGCTCTATCTGCGGGTGACAGAGGCCCTCCTGCAAGAGGGAAAACAGGGTTTTATTCTGTCAGGCAAACACAGTCCAGAGAAAGAAGAGAAGAGAACTGGTATGAAAGAAAATTCCACAAGTCAGCAGAGCCCCAGGCTCTTCCTGATCCGCCATATCTGATTTCTATTCTCCAGATCACATCAGGGTCTAAGACGGCTGCCAGAGCCCTGCATTCCATGCAGCAGGAAGGAAGAGGGACTGCATGGCACACATTCTCCTGAAAACCTTGCCCAAGGCCTCCTTAGACTCAGTGTGGCAACACCAGCTTTGAGGGAGGCAGGGAAATAAAATGTTTTAGCAAATCCTGGACACTGGGCAGGAGTTAGGGGGCTCAGACCTCTGAAACTGTGAGCCCACAAATTAACTTGTCCTTCTTACAGTTGTTCTGGCCAGCAGTGAAAAAGCTGATTAAAGCATTCCCTGAGGGAGCAGGCATGTGAGTTCATAACCCCTCACTCTCACTTTCAAGTTAGATGCTATTATTATCCCATTTTATAGATGAGACAACTGAGAAGCTGAGAGACGGAGACTGCCCTTTGCTTCCTGCCACAGGGCCTCTTGCACGGCTTGTATGCCCCTGCCTCTTTCCACCCTGAAGTAAGCTGGAAGCTAGCAATATGTTATTTGACATGTTGTCATTTTAAATTACAACTGGTCTCCCTATCTACTTCTGCTTTTTCTGAAATGTCATTTATTCTTTGGCTTGAGCTACTTTCCTTTTCATCTTCTCCAGTTTTTTGTGGTTGCATTTAGCCATAATGGTGATAAAGCCCTTTTCTGTGAAGTTATTGAGCCAAGGTAAGTGGTAGTTTATAACCTTCACCAGATAATTAATGCGTGTGACAACCCACAGGCGCACATGTGTTGCAGCAGAGGCTTGGAGGCTCATAGGCTCTTGAGCTGCAAATAAATTACAGGGTAGGGTCTGCATCCACCTCCTGCGCCCCACCACTATGCAGGTGGCAGCTTGTTCCCAGAACCCTGTCGACTGTGTTGGTGACCAGGATGGTCGCCCAAAGCAGGACACTGAGGTAAGGTAAGTGACTCACTCGTAGTGTTCAGCAAATTAGCACCATTAGAGGTTTGCAGACATGGGAGGTCTGGGTAGAATCCAACTTGGAATTACCTCAGGCTCCATCCCGTGTGCATGTACTTTTCTGCTGACAGACCCAGAATAATTAGGAACTGCTCCTTAGCTTGGGCCCTTCTGTCCTGTCCCTGGGCTCAGCTTCACTCAGCAGGCCACACAAGTCCACTCACGAGGCGCCTGAGGCCTTTGTGAACATGACCCTGTCCTCCGCTGCAGCCTCCTCTGCCCACACCAGCCCCATATGCTCAGCTCCACCCAGTCAAATCACCTCTGATCCCCTCTCAGCTTCCCTGCCCCTGCTCCAGCTGCCCCTGCTGCACAAATGCCCGTGACCTGTTTTAGCCTGGTCATCCTCTTTACCCGTCTTTTCAACACAGCCCAGGTGTCCTCTCCTCCAGGGCACCCCTCCTGAAGCTCCCAGAGGCACAGGTGGCTGCACCCAGTGGCGTGGAACTGCGCTCCCGTGCCCCTCGCCTGGCTCTGTAACTTGCGCTGCCACCACCCCTTGCTCCCTCCTGGGTGCTCCTGAGGCAGGGGCTGCTGCCGTCTGTCTCATTTGCACCCAGCACCGTGTGCGCACCCCCCAGTCCCCTGAAGCCAGGAAGACTCCACAGATGGCTCTAGCTGTTGGTAGGACACCTGTGCCAACAGTGTCGAGGGCCAGTGTGGTCACACTAAGTTGGAAACTGAGGCATAGTAAGGTCAATGACTCACTTGTGGCACTCAGCAAATTAGTAAGCACCAAGGCACATGGGAGTCACAAGTTCTGGGCAGAACCTGGCAAAGAATGGGGTTCACCTTGTACGGCATCCAGTGTCGAGGGTTCCTAGCCACCCATCTCTGCCCATGCTCACAGATATGTGTGTTACCTTTGGCTATTTTAATTTCTTGATTTTCCTGAACTATCAACTCCTTAGGATGTGGGATCCCTAAGATAGGGGTGATTGATGGAGATCCCTGTGATACCTTCGCAGGCTTGTCATAAAAGGTCAATAATTTACTCATAAGGAAGAACTGGTGTGGTGTTCCTGGGGCCTCTCCCCCCATAGACGCCTGTCTGGTAGGCTACACTTAAATGGTTGTTGCTTAAATGAACTCTGTGTCCATTTGGGAAGGACACAAAGGTTAGTGGCCTTTATTCTGACTAGAAAGCCTGTCTGTAGTTTGTGATTCATTTAGTGTGTCCAGTAGCATGTCCAGGACTCTCTGAAGGTTCTATAAATGGCGTTTGCAGACACATATGCAGAGAGAGACCTTTCTAAATTGGCCACCTTGAGCTGTCTCCACCCGGGACTGAGGAACTCTAGGTTTGCTGTGGTTCGTAATTACCATCTCCACTTGGAAAACACCCAGGTGACTCAGAGGGGTGAAATTGCCACCTGTGCCTCAGGAATAGGAAAAGAGCTGGACTCAGGCAGCAGCTCCCCAAAGAGCTGAGGTGAGTGGCTTCACCTCACAGGACACGGAGGGGGAGCCAGACTGCTGGCCTGCTGCATGTCATCCCACTCTCCTCAGCTCACTTCCTGGCCCGTCCACTGTGAATTCACGAAAGGGTGACATTTAGACTGTGACAGGCGATCAGCCGACCCACTGGCAACTCTCCGGAGGCAAGGATGAAGCCGTGTACTCACACAAATTGCAAATCCAGCAGAGGGGCTCAATAAATAAATCATTTTGCCGGTTGTAAACAATGCTTTAGGAAAATCCGCCATCTCCAGCAGACTGAGTTATACAGCAGGCGGATTTCAAGGGTAAACAAGTTGCAGCTGGTGGATGTCACAAGCAGCTGAGGCTTTCTGTAGATTAGACCAGGGCCCCAGTGGGTCTCTGAGAAGCAGGCCTGGCGTCAGCACCCTCCACAAGGGGATGCTGAGCGAGGATCACATGTGGCAGGCGTGAGTTGTCTGTGAAGGAGGCATCATGGCAAGGCCCGGCTAAGGCCCAGTGAGTATTTATCACCCTTTTGGTGCAAGTGGGTGGCCTGTGTGGGTGTGCCATGTTTCCCAAGAGGACACAGGGCTGGAGTGCTGGAAGGGATGTCAATCCACATCTCTCTCCACTTGCTCATGCACCCATTTGGGGACTCTCCTTCAAGTAAGTGTTTGCCTTGAAGGGTTGGGAGGCACACAGTGTATGCGGCTGTGGACACCACCTCCTGTGTCACTCCAGAGGGTCCCGGCATGCTGGCAGCACCTTCTGCATGCGGCTGTCTCCTTCCAATCTACAAATGAAACTCTGAGCAGTCACTGAGCACATACTACGTGCAGGGCACTGTGCAGGGCCCTGGGCTGGGTACTGTGCAAGGACAAAGAAGCAGAGGTCAGTTGGGTTCCAGCTGCCCGTGAATCGATGAGGTGCCTGCGAGCTTGAAGGCCTGTGCAGGCCTCCACATGTGCTGCAGGGGCAGGAAGTGGCGTGTGGCTACAGGCCAGTGCTCCACTCAGCCTTCCTCTAACTGTGAGAGCTACCTACACCTGAGATCCTACCCCTTTTGTGCTAGAGCCTGTTTATGTCACCTGCCCTTTGTGTGTTCCTGCCCTTCTGTGCGCTGGTCTGCGGCTGGCCTGCACCCTGGGCTTGGGTTCTCCTGGCCAGCCAGAGCAAGGGGCCTCGCACTTCTCTGGCTCTTCCTCATGTTTCCCTCAGCACAGTGACAGCTACGCTGTGCCTGCATCTGAGGCAGAAGTTTCCTGGGACCCCAGGCCTGCTGGACTCAGGTGAGGACTCCATCTGTCCTGTCTGCAGCTGCTCCTCTTAGGAGCAGGGCCCATGAGGACATGCCCTCATGATTGAGAGAAAGGATGATGGACAGATGCCAACCCTCAACCGCATGGTCTAAATCCTCCCAGTGTTGAGCCCCAGGCATATGTTTTGTGCTACTTGGTGTCTGTCACCAAACTCTACTTTCTCTTCCCAGAATAATAGCTGACCAGCACTTCACCAGAAGGAGCAGAGCTAGGGTGGTGAAGGACCACTGCAGGGCTCGGTGTGCACTCGGCCACTGCCTGCTGAGTGGCCTTGGACAAGTCCCTTCTGTGAGTCCCAGTTGCTTCTCTAAAAGATTGGGCTAGTGATACTTCCTTGGAAGGCCATCACAAGGAGTGAGCCATACGTCATAGGCAAGGGCCCCGGCAGGTATGAGCTAAATGACAACGTTTGTTCCTGGTCCCCCATAGATGGGAGCACTCTCTTGTGTTCTCCTCCCCCTGGGGGGCTTGAAAGAAGGGACACAACACACACAGCTTGGCCTCTCCTCCATGTGGGACCTGCAGCATCTTTCTCATTAGGCCCAGAGCTCAGGAGGGAGAGAGGGAGGTGTCATTTATCAAGCAAATGTTTGTCCAGCCCCTGTGTGTCCAGGCCCTGTTCCCAGTGCTTTACTAATCTGACCCCAGGTCAGCTTCATTGCAGGCCCATGACGTGTTAACTTCTTCTTCTTCTTCTTTTTAATGTTTTCTTAGTCATTGACGGAGCTTTATTATATTTTACTTATATGCAGTGCTGAGAATTGAACCCAGTGCTTCACACATGATAGGCAAGTGCTCTACCACTGAGCTATAACTCCAGCTTCTGAGGTGTTAACTTCTGTTACCCCCATTTCACTGGTGAGGATGCTGAGGCCAGAAAGAGTAGCTGGCACCAGAGCCTACAGCTAACAGGTAGTGGAGCGGAGCCAGGATCTGATCCCTGGTGCCCAGCGCCGGGGGCCCTGCTCCTCGCCATCACACAGCACACGTGGCCCGGGTCCATGCCTTCTGTGACGTGCTCAGTCCCGGAGCTCTGCGACCTGCACATGCCTTACTCTCTTGCTCCTATTTTGAGACAAGGCAGTGGCTGGGAGGAAGTAGATAAGAGTGGTGCTTTCCGCAGCCCTGGGCTCAGCCGACCCTCCCATCAGTCCAGTTGAGGTGACATGAGCAGGAGACGGGTGTGGCCTGAGAGGGGCCACAGGGAGGGTGTGGGGCGGCTCCCTCCTGGGCTGTATGCTAGAGGAGGAAATTACCAGCTGGACACAAGACATGTGAGCCGCTGTGAACAAATGTGATAAACACAAGGAAAGACACCAAGCAGGAGGCTGGGAGATGCAGCTACAGACCAGGGGGCTGGCCAAGCGGCCTGAGGGCAGGCACGTCCTCTAACCGTTCCGCTGTTCAGAAGAGCCCCTGCTTTTCTCTTGAATTAGCAAGATGAATTTAGTGAGCAGGCAGACATGACAGGGGGGGAAAACAGCAGCCCAGACAGGAGGGAGGCCGGACCTCAGCTCTGAGACTAGAGAAAGTGGGAGGGCCATGGAGGCCAGCCCAGTTCTCCAGGTCCACAGCTTGGGTGTGGCCCGGCTCCCGGCCCTCCACCACTGTAGCTCTGACCTCTGAGCCCCTGTGTCTGTCTGGATAGAGCGCCTGCTGGCCAGCAGCAACAGCTCTTGGTGGAGACTGACCGTCATCATGGCCACAGCTCTTCCTCCAGGCGTGGAGGGTGCCACCGGTAACCTGGGGTGTGGGTGGAACAGAGCCTGTTAGCACAGGAGAATATTTCTGTCAGGGCCTTGGACACTCTGGTTGTTCTCATGGGGCCAGGATGGCCCACGGAACCACCAGAGTGAGACTATTATGAGCACCTCTGGAGGCTGGTCCTGGCTGGGCCACCACCACCACCACCCTGATGGAGGGGCAGGGCATGTCTGCAGGAAGCAGGTGGCCAGGCCAGGCAGACGGTGTCTGGCAGATCAGGGACTGGCTTCCTGGGCATGTGACGGTGCAGCCTCAGATGACCCTGTGCTCAGGAGGGGTCCTGAGATGGGCTGATGCTCTGTAGTCGCCATCTTGAAATTCTTTAATTTTGTCTTTGGTTCTGTGTTTTGTAAATGATGCCAGATGGGATACTGCAGCCATGCCAGGGGTGAAGCCTTAACTCATGTGGCCCCACCCCAATGTTGCCTTTCTGCCTCCAAGTGCCTTGGGCTGTGTCCAGACTCACTCTTCCTACCTCACCCTGGTGGGGAACAAGCTCATTCCCCACAGTGTTTGGAGTGGGGCTTGGTCCCCTCTCTGATCCAGGTGGCAAATGTGTCTGGGCACCTTCTTTGGGGGCTAGGTGGCCTCCCACCACCAACTGGGGCAATGGCCCTTGGGAAGGGGGTGTAGACGTCCCATTCTGCACCCCCAGCCAGGGTACTACATTTTTCACTTTGCAATGACCCTCACATGCTATGTAGCTAGTCCCATGTGGCTGGGGTGATACTGAGAATCCCAACCTCGTACTCTGCCCTGCTTGTCCTCAGCAGGAGGGGGCAGCTCTCCTGGGGCCCCCTTGTCTGTCCTCAGGGCATCAGCTTGACATGGAGGCCAAGTGGCTCAAACCACAAACATTCTCAGCCTCTACTTGGAGCCTCCACTCACTGATCTCTCCTATTTGCAAAAGGACACTTCCTAGATGAGGTGGAATCCCAGAAAAAGCAGGGCTGGCTAGGATTTGAAAAGCTTCTCTAGACTGAAAAAATGACATTTGCTAAGATTCTTAAGCTCAGAAATGCCTTGATGTTCAAGGACCCCTGCTTCGGGAAGACTGAGGGCAGATGCTGTGGCAGGGACAGTCTCAAGGATCTTTGCATGGCAGGCTAGGCTGAATGGCTCCCATGACACTCACACAAGTCCAGTTTTTATCTTTGGCCAGTCCTCAAACCTTAACAGGTAGCCAATAGGGGAGCTGGAAACAGATTGACTGATGTAAGAACTCAGAGCACTCAAACACTGAGGCACACCCCCAGCCCTATTTTGTGTTTTATGTAGAGACAGGGTCTCACTGAGTTGCTTAGCGCCTCGCTGCTGCTGAGGCTGGCTTTGAATTCGCGATTCTCCGGTCTCAGCCTCCCAAAGTGCCTGGATTACAGGAGTGTGCCGCTGTGCCCAGCTAAGAATCATGTCTTATTCATTCATTATAAAAGTATTTGAAAAAACATCCATTGATGGATGGATGATGCAGATGCTCCAGGGAAAAGGTTCTCCCTCCCTCTAGGACTAGGTCCTCCCAAGGCTGTCCAGTGGGGGCAGCCCAGAGCAGGGGATGGTGAATGAATGATTGCTGTAGTTAATAACTGGTGGTCGATGCAAGCATCTATAGATATTTTAGAAATGTGCACAAAGGTGTGCACAGATGTAGCCACAGCCCCTGCCCTGGAGAAGCTGGTAATCTAGTGCAGGAACAGTCCCACAAATGCCAACCGTGTTAGCTTCCAATTGCTGCTCTAATAGATTATCACAAACTCACAGGCTTAAAAAAGTTTAAAGTTCTGGAGGTTGGAAGTCCAATGTGGGTCTCACGGGCCAATCAAGGCATTGGTGGGCTGTGCTGCTCCTATAGGCTCCTTGCTTTCCCCAGCGGTTAGGGGCTACCCACACTCCTTGGCTGGTGGCCCCTTCCTCCACCTTCTCTGGGAGTCATGTTAACCTGTTTGTCCTTTTCTTACCTCGCTGACCCGGGCCCTTTGTCCTCCCTCTTACAAGAACCCTTTGGATTATACTGGCCCCACTAGATTATCTGGGAAATCTCCCCGTCTCAAGATCCCTAATTGCTTCTGCAAAATCCCTGGCCACATAGGTCACATACTTACAGGGTCCAGGAGTTAGGGTGTGGACATCTTGGAGGGACTGTTACTCTGTCTATCCACACAAATGACTGTAAATCAAAGTGTCATGAGATACACCCAGGGAAGGAGGGCAGAGGGAGTTTGAGGCTCCAAGAAGGAAGGGGTGACATTTGACTATGAATCTAGGTCGACCCCATTGAGGAGGCGGCATCTGAATTGACAAGACAGTGTGGGAGCACTCTAGACAGAAGGCAGAGCAGGAGCAAAGGCATGGGGGCAGGCCGTGGAGCCCACTGGACCACCAGGCCAGTGAGGGGTCTAGGCATATGCCCATGCTACCTGGATGTTCTTTCCCTCCTGACCTCACTGAAGTCCAGCTGGCAAGAATGCGTCAGGGTGGGCGGCTCACCCTGGGAATGAGCCTGTAGGCAAGCCATGGCTGAGGGCCCTGACTGTACCTGAGAAGCTGCCCAAGCCAGGACACTGCCCAGCTGGTTCCCCTCAGGGATTACCCTGAGAATCTGGGAAGAACCCCCAGATTCTTTTAGCCAGAGTTAAAAGGATTCAGAGACAGCCAGTCCCAGAGCAGGAGGGGCCAGGGTGGCCACAGGGAGGTCAAGTACTGAGTAAGCACAAGGAAGCCCTGAGCAAGCAGGAGGCTCGGGAAGCTGGCTGAGTCAGCCCACGCCCTAGGCCTGCCTGCGGTAAGGAGGGAAGGCTGCTGAGTCACCACCTGGCCTGCTGCCCAGGGGGGCTAGATGGCCCTGAAGCCCTGCCCTGGCTCCTGGCCTTGCTGTGAATCTCATCTCTCCTGTGTTCTGGTCCTGGTCCTGATCTTGGCCACCAATAAGCACAGAGCCCCAGAGAGCCACCAGGCCTGGAGCCAAGGCAAGAAGCAGATAAGGGCGGGCCCAGCCCCAACCCACCTCCAGATCCTCTCCCTCAGACATGTCCCCCACCAGTACCTCCCACGATGCCCACCTCTCCAGCTCCACTCCCCTTCAGACCCAGGAACTGTGAGCAGCAGCCCCCAGGCTGAGCAGTGCAGTGGGCCGGCTGACCCAGCTTCTCCCAAAAAAAGTGAGAAGGGCTTGGTTGAGTTCTGGGCAGGGACTCCCTGGATGCTTTAGAGTAGCCTTTGTTGAGTGATTATCTCTATGCCCATTTTACAGACTAGGAAATCAGGGGAGGTGACTTTCCCATAGTGTCTTCAACTGACCTGCTGTGACACTCTCTCAGAATTTCAGAACAAACCAATCCCCTAATATATGCATCCAATGTCAGTGCCAGCACTGAGCCAGGCACAGAGCTAGCTGTGGGGATGCACACTAACAGAGGCTGCGTTCACTTCAGGCATTATAAAACGCTGGGAGAAAACAAAGCAGGGCCTTGTAATGGCGAGGGACTCAGTGGAGGGAGCCAGGATCAGGAAAATCTCTCTGAAAGATAACATTTGAGCAAAACCCGGAATGCTGAGAGTGGGCCAGCCTTGCAAAATCCCGTGAGGGTCGTGCTGCAGGCCACCAGCTCAACAGGTGTCACAGTGTTCAAGTGGCAGTATTTAATTTCTGGACAGCACCTAGAGTGGCTTCCAGACAGTTGTAGAAAGTGCTTAGGAACTTTGAACTACACTGTAACATAGGGACACAAAACTGTATATGCAATTATAAGACCAAAATGATTGACAAATGAGTGAGCCCAGCTGACTGCCTCCTGCATCCTGTGAAGAATTCTAACTTGGCTCACGTTCTCTCTTCTCCCTTCAAGGCAAACCCACTCTGACCAGGTGGATCTTTTTTTCCCCCCTGTTACTGAACCCTGAACCCAGGGACGCTTTACCACTGAGCTACATCCCCAGCCCTTTTTTTATCTTTTATTTTGACATAGGGTCTCCCTGTGTGGCTGAGGCTACGGTGGAACTTGCAATCCTCCGGAGTCACTGCGAGTACAGGCAAGAGCTACTGTACTCAGCTCAGATGGGTCTTTAAGATTTGACAGTCAGGTGGAAAATGGGAAGGCAGAAAAGAAGTAGGGCTGCCTGGGGACATGGTGCCATCACCATCACGGATGAGTCCAGGGAATGAGAGGAAAAACAGGGCTCCTCAGAAACATGGCTGTGAAGTCTGTCCCCTTTCTGATAAGTGATAAATACAGGTGTTCTTGTTTGGATCTACAGTGTCTCCCAAAGACCACAGGCTGAAGGCTCAGTCCCAAGCTGATGGTGCTGTTGGGAGGTGGTGGAAACAGGAGGTGCCTTTAAAGGACATATCCTGTCCCTCGCCTGCCCCTGCTCACCTCTCTCTCTGCTTCCTGGCTACCAGGAGGTGAGCAGCTTCACCACACTCTCTCTGACACGATGTTCAGCCTTGCCTCAGGCCCAGAGCAAAGGACTAAAAGATTTCTGAAACGGAGCCAAAATAAACCTTTACTCCTCTAAACTGAGTTTCTTGGGTGTTTTGTCATAGCAACAGAAAGCTAACACTATGGAGGGAGGACTTCCATGGTTTGAAATTGCTAGTGGATGGTGGACTGTGCTCTCTGGCTATGCCACAGCTCTAGGCCTGGCTCATGTAGGCCAAGGCTTTGGAAGTGTTGCATTTTTTCTGAAGCCTTTGGTGATATGTGTTTTATGTTTCTGATATTCAGATTTGCAGTGCATAAAGCATGGGTTCTGGGAAGATTCAAAGCCACTTTCAAGTTTTGGCTGATTTCCTTGCTGGCTATGTGACCTGGACAAGTGACTTTCTCTCACTGAGCTTCATTTGCAAGAGGAAGATTATCCTCATTGCACAGGTTAGCTGACACTCCTGGTTTCTCCCCCAGAGTGCGTTCTCCCTTCTTCATTACCAACAGACCCTGATTTCATGGGAGATGGCAATGTGCCCAGCTAGAGATGCATGCTTCAAAATCTTTTCTGTTGCTGGTGGTGGACATGGACATTGTTCTTGTTAATAAGGAAGACCTGGGCTTGGAGATGAAGTTATCCCTTATGACCTTGAGGTGACTGGAATGAAGACAAAAGCCAACACACCATACAAGGCAGGGTAGAAAGGCAGGAAGAGTGTAGGTCCTGGGTCCCTGACATCGTCAGAGTCACCAAGCCAGCTCTGGATTGCTGATCTGGGGAGAATTGGTTAGGTGAGAGAATGATCTTGGTTAAGCGAGAGGGTGGGTTTCCTGTTGCCTGCAGCCAAACGCACAGTACCATAAGGTCCTTAAGACGGTTCTGTGAATGCCATTTCATGATTGTTGTTACAACAGCCCTGTTCCCCACAGTGACGTTTCTGTCAACAATGAACGCATGGACAGCAGCAGCCCCATCAGATGGCATCGCCTGCTAATCTCATCACTATCTCAGTCTGTGCCAGTGCACCTCACCATGTTCACAAATTGGTGAAATTGCCAACATATTTCTTAGAAAGGTCCCCATTGTTACACAACGCATGACTGTTTTTGATTGTGTTAATTGTATCCCCTTAGTTTAAACTCTCCTCAGCATTTGGCACAGAACTCTGCACATAGTAGGGCTAAAATTATTATTTCTGAGATCTAAGGAAATGAATCCTCCAAGTTCAGGAAGTGACTTTTACACTTTTGATCTGAACCCAAGATGTAAATGCTTGTTTTTAATAACTGAAAAGTAAAAATTAATACTCTCCTCACTAATGTAGGGGCGGCCCCAGTGGCCAGGTTAGTTGTCAGCAACAGTCTCAGGGCTTTATGGAAAGAGCATCCTCCCTTCCTCACATCAGGGGTCACAGTTGTCTTCCCAGGGGGCTTGCTGGGTTTAATTCACAGACAGGTAAGTATGCAAGCTGAGCAGTGAAGGCCCTCAGACAAGATTTCTGATTTTGTGGCAAAAACTCCTCAATCTGACTCCTCAGCTGCTCCCAAGCCAGGGCAGGGCCTTCTGCTGCCCCTGGGCCTGGGCCTCACCCATGGCTCAAGATGAAGAGTGCTGGTGTAGTCCAGGTGGGGGGCACAGGGGAGTCAGGGAGGTTGTCTTCTGAGAGTAGAAACTTTTGGCTTTTCTTGGGAAGTGACCTGCTGCCTTGATGGCTGTGGAAATGTGATGGCAGGACCCTAGAGGGACACGAGGATGCCTGGGAAAGTCCCACGAAGCATGGCGTTCCTGTCTGGGCTGCAGAGCCTAGGACTGAGCGCCAGGTGGGCAGAAGCAGCCAGACTGCAGGGCCCAGCAGACGTCTGGAAGCTGGCCTGCAGTCTGCGGTCTGAGTGTGGGAGGGGAGGCATCCCTGAGGCCACCCTGCACAGCTAAGACAGATCGGATTTCAGGCCCTTCACCTTGGGAGCCACAGGGCACAGGGTAGCCACTGCCTGGCCCTGCTGTGTCACCTTGTCTGTTTCTGTGTGTGCTGGCTCCAAGGTTTCTTGAAGGCCAGGAACTTACTTGTTCTTCCTTATATCCTTGTTAGTTGGGGTGGGGTGGGAATAGGGCCTGTTAATTGCACAGATTTGGACGTCAGATGGACGTGGGCTCTGAGCCTGCTGCTGGTGTTGACTGCCTGGGAAACCCCTAGACACGTTACCTCTCTGTGCCTTACTTTTCCTGTCTTATAGATGGAAAGAACTGATTACATCTGCCTCTTAGAATTGATGTGGGATCGGCGGAGACAGGCTTGATGGGGAAATTAGTACCTGGAAAGAAACAGCCTCAGGGAGCATGAGGGTACATGGTCCCAGTGCCTAGCTTCTACCCAGGCTCTTCTACCAGTGTAGGTGCCCTACTTCAGACCCTTCTTGTCCTGGGACCCTCCTTCCCGCCTCCTCCATCTCCTCTCTTCTTCCCTTTTCTGCTCCACATCACCCCTGGATCTGAGCACAGAGCCCACCCTGCTTCCCTGAGCATGGTTTTGTACTATTTTCCTTTGCCAGTTTCTAGGAAGCCAGTCATCTGCTTGGGACCCCACCCCCCTTTCCAAGCCTTCCTTTAGCTGCATGCAAGTTGGTACTATGTGGGATGCTGGGAGTTTTGCCCACCCACCTCAGCCACCAGGCTGCATGTCAAAATCAGCTTCCTGGATCACACCGCCAGTTTGAGCAACCCTACTGCAAACAGATCGGCTTCCACTGATCATAGAGTACCCACTCCCCAGGTCCATTCGGGTTAGTCCTGGCATGGAACATGACTGAAACTTGGGCTCCAGTCTGAGTGATTAGAGAAGCGTGGTAGGGAGACAGGAGCAGGTGTGGTTCAGGGGTCAAGGTTATAGATTTGCAAGGTATATAATGAGAAGGTGGCATGCACTGAGAAGCTTACAGCTTTGAGTTTGCTGTCAAGAACAGGGTCAGGATCCTAAAAGAGTCTCCTTTTGATTGACACAGCTCAATGACTTCAGTCACACTGGGCATCCAGAAAGTGATGCCCAGAAATGAAGTCTCCTTGGAAAGGCAGTGTGGCTGAGGGCACCTGTGACAGAGGGACCATGGCAGAGACTTCTGCGGAGATGCCCCAGGTCCTTCCTCCTTGTTTGGTCCAGAGCTGAGGGCATGCTTTGTTCAGGACCCATTAGCAAAGGCCAGATGGATGTCCTCTCTTGTGCAAGACACTGATTTAGGTTCCTAAGCAGAAGTGATGAAGCAGGCAGACCTGCCCCAGGGAGGGTGTTCCATCAGGTGAGGCAGATGACAGCCACCAGCAGACCACGGCTGCCACTGACATGGAGAAAACGTCATGGGTTAGGGTGTGTGCTGTGTGTTTCACATGGGGCAGGGGCTCTCTGAGGGGTGACATTGGATCTGAGAGCTGAAGGTCAAGGAGGAGCCTCCAGGAAACCTGAGAAAGAGGCTCTCAGGCAGAAGGACCCTTGGGTGCAAAGGCTCCAGGTGGGCCATCTGCATGCTTGCCACAGGGGAGGGACAGCAGAAGGAAGGTCTATCAGGCTGGACTGCAGTGGGTGAGGCTGGAGGAACCAAGGAAGGAGGGGAGGGCGTCTGCCTCATGGGGTGCTCTGTGGGCCCTGAAGGGAGGTTCTATCTGAAGGAAGGTGTAAGCAGGGGCGTGCTGTGATTTGTTTTCGGCTGGTGGAGGGGAAGCAGGCCCAGAACCAGGAGAGGGCCAGTTCAAGGCCCTCCCTCTCACTTCCTCTGCCCCCTCTGGCCTGTTCCGCAGAGGCCCCAGCATGCTTTGCAGCCACTCTTGCCCAAATTTGCACTAGGCCTCAATCCGTCTCTTTTCTGGTTTAGAGGTGGCCTAGGCGTCCCTCCCTGTCCCCAGCCACCACCTCGCAAGGTGCGGGAGCCCAGAAGGCTCTCTCCCACACTCTGCAGGCTCTGCCCACCACCTCGTTCCATAAGCCGACAAGATGCATGATCATCTCCTCGCACACACAGATGCCATGGCAACGGCAACTCCGTGACAGCAGAGAGGGAAGACAGCCCGGGATCTGCCAGCCCAGAAAGCCGACCATCTGCGAGGCCAGACTCTCCCCACGGTGCCGGGCCTGAGAGCTCATCCGAACCGAGCTTTCAGATGTGTCAGCAGTGACATTTAAGTGGCATGAGAATCCACATGTGTGCACATGAAATCCCTCTGAGGTGTGCACTTTTCTGCCCACCATAACAGAGATGACGAGGACAGGAAGCTGAAAGGGGCACTACATTTGAGCGAGAGGGCACGGCAGGTTTTAGTCTTGGAAACTAAGATGGTGGTGAAGGGAAGAACTCTTCCTGTAAAGGACAGCTGGGGTGTCCCGTCTGCGACTCCATTGCTAAGCCTGCCAACCTTGGACACGGCCCCTCTCCACACAGGCCAGCATTTGTGCCTATTTTAACACGGCCCCCAATAAATTGAACCTCTGGGCCTTGTTTCACGGGCTGGCTTCTCCGGCGGCATTAACAGTTTCCCTATGGAGCATCTAGCATCTGCCAGGCTGGGCTGAGCCCTTCACGCGCATCATGTCATTGACTCTTGGCAACACACTTAAGGAAGCTCCACCATTGCCTTCTTTTCTAAAGATGAGACAACATGCTGGGAGATGGCTTGTGCCCCAGGTTATGACAGAGGATGATGGAGAAACTGAAGAAAAAGCCAGCTCTAGAACTTCGCTAAAAGGTCAAGGTAGCTTGAAGTCTCACCCTGCCACCAACATGGCCCAGTGGTCTTGGAGAACGGAGTCCAGCCTGCAGACCACAAGGCCCCAAGGCGCATCATGAGGGGCTGGTGCAGGGCTGCTGGGGCGTGGCCGGCTGGGATGCTCATGGCAGCCTTGTCTTTCTCCAGGGTCAGCAGCTCCCTGGCCCCACCTGTCATATCCCGTGTGCCTGCCCTGGAGCCCTGGGCTCAGTGCTCAGCTGCAAGGCCTTCTTGGAGCCTCTCCCTTCTCCTTTCTCCAAGCGCAGTCCTGCTACCAGCTGCCTGAGAGTAAGAGAATGTGGACAGGAAGCAGCTGCAGCCTGCTGGGCCCATTTACCCTGTGCAGAACAAATAGAACATCGAAAGGCATGTCCAGTACCTCACCTGGGCCAAGGGTCTGGGAAGGGCAAGGTCATGAGGAGTGTGGAACTGGAAGAGGACCCAGTGAGGACCAATTCTAGATGCTAGAAATGGGTAGGGCAACTGACTAAAGCTCCCTGGGAGAAGCAGGTCCAAACACCAAGTGCCCAGGGCTGAGGTGAGACCCAGGAGCCAAGGGAGGTTGCTTTTTTTAAGCCTGCTGCCTAAATCCAGCGAGCTTTGGGGGACATTGGGAATGAGTGCAGGGCTTGAGGGGGGGGACACTGCCCTATGTGGCAGTTGGAAGGACCTAAAGGAAAGTTCAGGGACCAGGACAGGAACTGTGGAGAAACGAGGCTAGTACCTGTGGCCATGGTATGTGGGTTTGAGGCAACAGAGGGGACTGAGGACTGTCACTTAGAGCCCGATGGACATTCTTGGCGCAGGTCTATTGGCACTTCCCTGGGGCTTGTCCTGCCCCCTGGAACAGCTCCAGTTGTCCCTGCCCCATGTCCCCCAAACAGGTTCATTGCTATACCTGGAAAGCCTGAGCTTCCTTTCTGCCTCCCTGCTTGTCTGGGAGACCCCAGAGGCCATGAATTGTGCCCAGGTCATCTTGGAAGCCTCAGTTCCTGCAGGGACCATCCAGCCCCAGCACATCTGGCCAAAGCTTTCTCTTCTACCCCAGACCCCTCTATCCTCTCTTCCTACATACCCTGCCCCCACA
Source organism: Xerus rutilus (assembly GCA_028644305.1). Lineage (NCBI taxonomy): Eukaryota > Metazoa > Chordata > Mammalia > Rodentia > Sciuridae > Xerus > Xerus rutilus. The sequence continues at coordinate 179,821,875 of CM053400.1, forward strand.
TGATGTAATCAGTAGCAAGTCCCATCTGTCTTCCTCCCTGATGTCAGTTGAATCATGTTCTCTAAAAGATTTGTCCCAACTCCCAGTGTCTGTGAATCCTTATTTGGAAATAGGGTCTCTTCACATGTGATCAAGTTTGATTCAGTGAGGGCCCCCCAAATCCAATACGATTGGTGTCCTTATAAGAAGAGAAGGTTCTGTTCATCCCCAGCACCACAACCCCCTGACACACACAAGGCGGGGGGAGGCAGACACATGTGCACCATGTAAATGGAGGCAGGGATTGGAGTGCTACGGCTGCGAGCCAGGGAGTACCCAGGATCCGTGCCAGAGGCTGAAAGAGGCCGGGGAGATCCTCCCCCAGAGCCGAGACAGCACGCCCTGCCCGGGCAGGCCTCCATGGCAGACTTCAGCGCCTGTCATTTCAGCTGCCAGGTTCTGCCCTTTGTTATAGCAGCCCTATGAGGCTGACATGCTCTCTGGGCCCCCATACCTGTCCTCCCTCCCAGCCCTTTTTGCTTGCTTTTCTTTCTTTCTTTCTTTCTTTCTTTCTTTCTTTCTTTCTTTTTCTTTCTTTCTCTCTTTCTCTCTCTCTCTCTCTTTCTTTCTTTCTTTCCTTTTGGTACCAGAGATTGAACCCAGGGTTGTTCATTCACTGAGCCACATCCCCAGGCTTTTTTAATTTTTTATTTTGAGACAGTCTCACTAAGTTGCTGAGGCTGGTCTTGAACTTGTAATCATCTTGCCTCATCTTCCTGAACTGCTGGGAATGCACCACCGGCCCTGCTCTTTCTTTCCTTTTAATCCATCTGCCCCTTCAGGGGAGGAAGGCCAAGTCACCTGTGAGTGCCCAAGGGCCTGGCACTATCCCAGTTTGCCCATGCTGTTCCTGTGCCGATGGCCAACTCCTACCTGTGGACGGAGGCAGACCCAAGGCCAGCCCCTTGGCAGGATGGAGACTCTGGCGGGGTCAGCCCTCCCCTCTCAGTTATTGCTCTGGCTGTGTGCTCCTTGTGTCAGAGAGAGTTGGATTGCTTCCTGTTTTCTGTGCCCTCCTCCTCTGTCCCTTAGCACGAGTCTCTTGAGAGTGGGGTCTGTCCCACGGCACAGGCTCCATGGAGAAAGCAGGTAGTCTGCACAGGGCCTGGATGGGGGATTGTTGAAGAACTGGATGGCTGGGTGTGGGATGACAGAAAACCCAGGGAAACACCACCCCTGGCTATGTGAGCTGTGGACCTTTTGAAAGGGGTCTGTGCAAGTGGCCCCAAGGCGTCTGTCTGGTGGCAGATTCACTCTGCTAGTGGCTGTGCTGCTCAGAGCACACCTCAGGGCCACAGGCGCGCAGCGCCTCAGTCACCCACTTCCTCTCCCGACCGCTAACCACAGCGGAACTTTCGCTGAGATTACTTCCCCTCAAGGTCTGCAGGTCTGAGGCAGCAGCTTCCTCTGCTCTCTTTGCGCCCTGTCCCCTCACTGCCTAAGCTGCCTGCAACTTCTCCAGACACAGCCAAGGAGCCCAGGAGGCCTGTGTTTTGCCACTTGCTCGCAGGTGCTGACCCTGCAGGGGCTGGATGTGCTAGTGTGTGTGTATTCACTTCAAACGGGGCGGGGGGGGGCCTAGAACCAGGGAACTGGACTCCCACAGTTCCTGAGGCCAGAGGTCCGAAATCAAGGTGCCGGCAGGGTCAGCTCTCTCTGCCCAGCTGGGGAGACCCTTCCCTGCTCCTTCTGGCCTCCTCTGGCTCCTGGTCTTCCCAGGCCTCCCTCTGCACCTTCCCCTATTCTTAGGACAACACCTGTCATTGGATTTAAGTCGCACCCTACACCAGCCTGGTGTCATCGCGAGATCCTTTACGAGCACCTGCAAAGACCTTTTTCCAAATACGGTCCCATGTAGGAAGAACAGAGGTCAGGACTTGTACACCACTCAACCCGCTACACATGGGGACGAAGATCTGACCCATCGAGGGCCGAGAGGCAGTGAGACTGAGAGGCGGGAGGGCTGCTGGTCTGCTCTGCAACTGGCGGCGGCCCTGCCCCAAGGGCAGCTCGCCTGCCCACCCCGCCCCGCGCCCCGGCCACTGCACTATCTGTCCTGGGGGACGCTGCCTCTCTTCCGTTCATAGAGGGAGACCTGCAGCTCCAAGGAAGGTGCCATCCTACACCCCAGCTCAGTGCCTCGACCTGCAGCTGTGCAGAGACTGCGCCTGCTCCTCCCCTTCCCACCCTCAACCCATCCTCCCCAACAGCCTGGGTACACTCTCAGCCCTCCCTCCTTTCTGGTCTCCATATTCCTCCCCTCTCCTCCTTGCTCCCTGCACTCTCCCGATTCCTCTTACTGGCCTCCCTCTTCCTTGCTCCAAGTGAAGAGTGACTGCTGGGAAGGGTGGCAGGAAGGCTCCCTCTCCAGAGCCTCCGCCACAGCAGGACGGTGGCCACATGCCTCCCTCTTCCTGTGACGGGCTCCTCCCGACGTCCCTGTGTGGAGGTGGACCCTGGGCCTGCCTCTTCTCTGTCCTCATGCCCCTACTCGTGCTCCCCAAGGCTCCTCCTCCCTCTGACTACACACGATGGCCCAGCTTTCTGGAAAAGACCCTCCCCATGCCCAGAAACCCCCATGGTTGGTGCCACCTTATCACCAGGCTGCCAGTTTTGTTACCACCTGCCCTAGGCCCCCACTGGAGATCTCAGCCCTCCTGGGCTCCTTTCTAACCATTTCTGCCACAGGAGGCATCTCGCCCCCTCCTCAGGCCTCCTCTGCTGTTGGTGGACAATAGCAGTATCCCTCCCCTCCCTGGGGAAAGGACCCCCTGAGGCCACCTTCCCATGTGGCCACCCTGCCTCTGGCACTTCCTGGCTCCCCTCAACCAGCTCTGGGTAGGCTCTCCTCTGCTTGGCCCTTCCTGGGGGACTCCTTCACTGCGGGGAAGGAGCAAGAACCCATCCGAGTCCGACTGCCTGCTCTTCTCCCACAGCTTCTTGTTTTCACGTTCCAGCCCAGAGCCAGCATGCTTGTCCAGCCCGCCAGTGGGGAACGGGTCTCAATGCCATGGCCTCCAACCTCCAAGCTGAAGACTCTGACTCAGGTAGACCCAGCCAGGTGTTAGTGGCCTGGGGTTTGGCCACCCTCCTCTGCCTTTGATCCCCAGGGACAAGGGACGGTGGGCCTCTTCTTCCCAGCTCTCTCACAGGAAGCCCTCCCTAGGTGTCATTTCCTACAGAGGAAATCTCTTTGTCCCTGGAAGCGCAGACCTGGTGTGGGAGGGCAGGCCTCTTGGGGGCCATTGTTTGGCATTTCCTTCTTGGCAGTGGCTTCGGGCTTCTGGGCCCCTCTGCTGCCAGCTGCCCAGAGTCTGGGCTCCCCAGAGGTCCCCACCTCTGGGAAAGTGGCCAGCCAGATACATTGGATGAGGTCCCGCCCTCCAGGGTGTGAAGAGCAACGTGGATTCAGAACCACCCAGAACCACACAGCCAAGCCCTTCCCACAGACTCCTGGTGCACAGAGACTGTGGGAAATAACACAATGATCGCAGTAGTGGGGGGGTGAGGGCTGAACCCCAGGCCTTGTGCATGCCTAGCGAGTGCTGCTCCACTGAGCTCCGCCCCAGCCCCTAGCTGTTGTAATGGCGGTAGAATCTGCCCAACAGGCACTTTACCATTTTAGTGTGCAGGCCAGGCGCATCGGGGGCGCTCCTGTAGCAGGTGCCACTACACCATCCCTCCCCAGAACGATTTCATCTTCCCAAACTGGAACTCTGTCCCCATTACTCACTGGCCTCACTCCCTGCCCATTGCCCCTGGCAGGCCCCTTTCCACCTTCTGTCCCCAGCAACTTGCCTCTTCTGGGGACCTTGCAGGAGTGGCCTCGGTTTTGTCCTGTGACGGGCTTGTTTCATCCGTGTCACATCCTCAGGTCCTCGCGACATGGGTCGGGACTTCCTTCCCTTTAAGAAGAGAGTATGATGATTAGCGCACGCGGAGTGTACAGGTTGCCGGGCATTTCCTTCCCTGGGAGGCTTGGTGACACTCCATTATGTGGCTGTTCCCCTTCCCCGCGATGCCCATCCCTTTACCTGTGCTCGGACAATTGGGCTGCTGGGAAATGCTGCTGTGGGTGCTGGTGTACTGGCCTCTGTTAGAGTCCCTGCTTTCACTAACATGGGGTAAGACCAAGAGCAGGACCGTCAGATGGCACAGGAGCCGCAGTGCTTTCTCCCACGCTCCCTGCAGCGCTGCCTGATGCCTCCGCTTCCTCTGCATCCTGGCCAGCACTACTTGTTTCTTGTGCTTTCAACAGTAGCCCCGCTAAGGGGTGTAAGCACATCTCCTGGTGGGTTTGATGGCTCATGATGCTCAGCCCCTTCATGTCCTTGTCGGCGGTCTATACGGCCAGCCATCTATTCAAATCCTCGGCCCCATTTTGCAAGAGGTTGTTTGGCTTTGGTGTTGTTTGCTGCTGTCTTAGGCTGTGCAGCTGCAGGGTGATTAATTATGCGACAGTACTAGGGGACTCTTCCTGAGCACACACCCTCTGTGCCTTTCCTCTGTGCCTGCTGGATAAGTGGTGCCCACCCTGCCCTGGATGCTCGCCTGGGCTGCCCACACCTACCCTTCCTCCTCCCAGCATCTTCTCCCGCTGCTTCACCAACCTCACCCCCCTTTTCTTCATGGGGTTTCCAGTCCCATGGGCACGGGACTTGGATCTAGCCAGTGGGCACAGTCTTCAGGGACATTGCCAGAAAACCTCGGAACCCGGTGCTGCCCTGTTGGCTTCTGCCCACCTCAAGGGCTGTGGCAACGGCAAGCCATCACAGTGACTCCAGGCCCCACAGTGTCAAGCTGCTGAGGCTGGGATGGTGCTCTGTTCCCTGGAGGCCTTCAGCAAGGAGGCACAGGAATTGGGGCTCAGCACCCCAGATCCTCCCTGCACCAAGCCATCCTCGGTGGGCTCTGCAGTTTCCCAGAGGTGTCCACAGCGGTCACCTGTACCCTTCACTCATTTCCTTCCCATTCCCCTGACAGTACTGGGGTCATCTCCCAGGAAAATCAGTCCCCCTGAAGCCTCTGCTTTTGTTTAGGAGGACAGCAGTGAAGTAGGAAAGAGCCCACACGTGGACTCCAGGAGGCCCGGGCTTGACTCTTGGACTCCTCTTGATCTTGCCACTTCTAAGCCAGGTAACTTCAACTAAGTCGCTTCATCCCTCTTGGTCTTATTTTTATTTCTCTTTCTCTCTTTCTTTTCATTTTGTTTTGTTTTTGTTTGTTTCTTTTTGCAGTACTGGGAATATATCCAGGGCCTCTCACATGCAAATCAGTTGCCTATTCCTGAACTACATCCCCAGGCCCTTTTTCTCCTTTTTAGTGGGAGGAGTAATACTCCCACTTCAGTGTCTTTTTTTTTTTTTTGCATTCACTACTGGGAAATTTAGACCCAAATTCGGACCAGTGCCTGAAACCAGCCCCTGATGTTCTACAGTGGTCAAGGAAGGGAAAGACCTATGTGGACATGGGCAATTTCCTGCCGACAGGCAGGCTGGGATGTGGGAGGAATGGAGCAGATCCCAGAGGTGGCCCGGTCATGCCAACCCTGACCAGGCTCTCCGTGCTGAGGTGCCCTACCTCAAGGACAGCTGCTTGCTCCAGGCAGGAGCTGTGCCCTGCAGAGGCGCTGCCGCCCCAGGATGAACGGTCTTTCCTTTCCTCATGTTTCACAAACCTGCCGCCAGACCAGATGTGCAGGATCACATCGCTGGGTTGGGACATCGTCTGATCACATGTGACTGTGTGTGGCAGAAGCCACAGCAGGTGGAATACAGGCTCACAGAGGGGCTGTTCCCAGGTTCTCCTCTCTGTAAGCAGGAAGCCAGAGGAAGGAGGAAAGGGGGGTGGCCTCCATGCCATAATTAGAATGGTAAAAACAGCTGCTCTATTGTACCTTAAGCTGGTAAAGTTGGGAAAACCTATCTAAACAAAGAGACTCCTCACAGGCCAGTGGAAGGTTAAATGAAATGTTTGAAAGCATTAAACACAGTGCCCAGCAAGAGGAGGGTGCCCAACACATGCTGTCTTTTTCATTTCTCCTGCAGAGCACCCCCGATTCAGGTAGCTCTCTGGACATGCATGGGTCCAGTCTGTTCTGAGGCTGTACTTGGGGCCCACACATAGTAGGTGTTTAAGCAATGTCTGGTGAATGAACAGGCCACCTGGACACTGACTATTTCCAAACACAGAGAGGGCTGGGGACCTTTGACCCTGTGCCTGGCCAGCTGTTTGCCAGCCTATAGCCAGCCCTGAGCCAGGCTAGGATTTCCGGCTCCCCTCAGGCTGGGTGCAGACCTGGAGTAGGGGCCTCTTTCCAGGAAGGGTCGGTGCATCTTTCTCCAAATCCCCAGCTAGACAGCCAAGGTTGGAAGGTTTTCTTATCTCCAGTTCTCTCTTGCTTGTTAAGCCCCATATAAGGGCCTCCCCTGTGTCTGGGAGTGGGGGACAGAGATTCTAAACACTAGTATATAATGTGATGACCCTGCGTTTGGCCCAAAGAACACTAACCTGCCCAGCCCCTCAGTCAGCACCATGTCAAGTATGAACCAGCTTGTAGCTCAGGTTGGTCTGGGAGCATTCCAAGTGGAGTTCAAGCTGCTTTGCCTTGAGAGACATGCTCATACCAGGTGTGTACTAGTGTGCTGCTGCTGTGGTCCTGGATGAATGGCAAGGGTCCGATTCAACAGCCCTCACCAGACACTGACATTGATGCTGTTTCCATCTGCAAACCAGTGCTTTTCCATCTCCCGATCAGCTCATTAGAACATCACAACACCCGAACACGAGAGGTATTATAGTTTTAAAGATAGACGAGAGAGCCAGGCATGGTGGTGCATGCCTGTAATCCCAGTGGCTCAGGAGGCTGAGGCAGGAGGATTGCAAGTTCAAAGCCAGCCTCAGCAACTTAGTGAGGCCCTGTCTCAGAATAAAAAATAAAAAGTTTAAGTACCCCTGGGTTTAATCCTTGGTACAAAAAGGCGGGGGAGATGACTAATTATCAGCTGGCTCCACAGCTGACCTCTCTACCCTGTGTTCCACACATGTGGCCTCTGGGCCCAGAAATGCGGGGAGCACCTGGGCAGGCAGGACAGCCCTGGAGACACAATGTGTTAACTGAGAAGATGAAGGAACCAGCCACGCGTGACAAGAGCCCAGAGCACAGATGAATCTTAGGAGAAATCCAGGAAGGCTGGCTGGAGAAGGCCCCATGACCTGGTCACTGTGCCAGTCAGATTTCGTTGGCTGCTGTCGTTTATGTTGTGCCTTGCGTGGGTTCGCTCGACGAGTTGGGGTCCCACAGGACAAGGGGACCGAGGAATGGGGTCCCACAGGACGAGCTCTGGGGTCCCGGAGGACGAAGGACAATGGGGTCCCACGGGACAACCTCTGGGGTCCCGGACGGGACAATGGGGTCCCACAGGACGAGGGTTTATGGGGTGGACGGTCGCGGAGTCACTCACCCAGACCCCGGGGGTAGGTAAAACTGCTCTGCAGGACCAAGAAGCAGACCCATTTATTTCAGTTAGTGCAACAGTTTATATAGGGTCCTCGGACCAATCATGGCCTTGAGGTTAGGTTACAGCCAATAGGGTATTGATCCATGTCAGGCGCGCAGCCAATCAGCATGAGATGAGAAAAGGAGAGCCACTGAAGGTAGCCAATCAGCATGGGGTAAAGAAGAGGGGAAACATTCAAAGTAACCAATCAGCATAGGGCAAAGGAAAGGGGAGGGGAGGCATTGAAGGCATGGAGAGAGCTCCTATAGGCTGCACGTGGCCAGCCATGAGGGATTTACTGTTTCCACAAAACAAGAGATCTGCGGAGGCAGCCCAGGCCAGGGCGACCCCTCAAGGAGGCTGCACAGCAGGAGGCTCCCTCTGGTCCCTGCTAAAGTACCTCTGGAGCAGGGACTGTCATGCTGCAGTTTGGAGGCTCTATCATGGGCTTTGGAATTGCAGTCGGGAAGGAGGGGGGAGGGCAGAGGTGACAAGCCAAAGGTGCCCCTCTGCTGGGTCAGCTGAATCACCAGGCCATGGCCACCCTCACAGCACAGGAGTTCTTCTGCCAGGCTCCTGCTGTCTTGGCAAGGTGGGGGGTGGCTGTAGAGAGGGCACCAAGCAGGGTGGCTTGTGTTGGCTGGGCAGGAACCCTGCAGTCGGTGATGGGTGAGAGGAGGAGCCTCGAGCCCAGGGCAAGGTAAGGGCAGGCAGCATGGAGTGGAAACATGGAGACCGGCAGTTTGCTGTGGCTGCTGGGTGCAGCCATTGTGTGTGTGCATGCACGCCCGCCTGCATGTGCACAGATGGCTCACGTGTGCACAGGTGCTCCCATGCCACGTGTGTGCATGTGTGTGCTCTGTGAGAAGGTGGGGATTAGAGTGGGCTCAGGGTTCAAATCCCAGCTCTACCCCTTCATATGTGGCCAGTCACATGAGGAATATTCTCTGCTCCATTCTCTGCATGTGCACATTGAAAATGATTGTTTTGCCAGTGTCAGGAGCTGTAACTGTGAACACCTGAGCAGAGCAGCCGCATGGAGATGCCCAATGAATGCTAGCTGCTTACACACAGGTGTGGAAGGTTCCAGTTTCCCCAGAGGCCTATGCAGCTTCGTTTACAGGCACTCTCCTGTCTGTTCCTCTGCCGGCCATGTGCATGCTGGACGCACAGACATACTCCCACGCTTGCCCTCTTGCATAAAGGCCAGAGCGTCCCTGAGGCCTGAGCATCCTTGGCAGCTTCTCTGGAGCTGGGGCAGCCAGCTGGCACCTGGCCAGGATGCCCTGGGAAGTGGCTTCCAAGAGTCATTGATAAAAACCCCAAAAGTCTGGCACAGTTGCCTCTCTTACTCAGAACTCTCTCTGCCCTGATGGTTTGCTTCTCACAGGAGCTAGTGGTCTCCAGGGGCCATGGGGTATCAATGCCAGGGGCCATTGGCTAGCCCCCATTATCCTGGGGGTGTGGAAGTCCCTGCAGAGCCCTGAGTCATTGCTCAATGAATGTGGATGTGTCATGGCCCTGACTGCCCTCCAGTCTAGTGGGAGGCTGCAACGAGAAGAGCAAGCGCCAAGACAGAGCTCATGATAAAGCAAAGGCTGCTGCAAAGCACTGTGGGAGCTCAGGGTGGCTCCTGACCCAGCCTCGAGTTCAGAGAAGACCCCAGGCAGTGGTGATGTCCACACTGAAGAACAAGCCAGGAGCAGTACTTGAGGACGTCATGGCTGAGCACTTCCCAATCGATATGATGGCGATAAGCTACAAGTGCAAGAAAGTAAAAATTCCAATCAAGGTGAATGAAAAGATCCGTCCTGGTACATCACTGCTAAACTAGGGAAAATAAAGTCAAAGAGGAAATCCTTAAACCTGCTAGGGAGACTTTAAATGGAGCAAAACAGAACTGAGAAGCTGGCTTCTCAAAGAGATGATGGAAGGCAAGGGCAGGGTATCTTCAAGGTGCTGAAAAGCCTGTCGCCAAACTAGGATTCTAAACAAGGTCAGAGCAGACTTCAAAATGAGTATGAAATGAAAGTATATTTAGATAAACAAGAGCTCTTGGAATTTGTCACCAGCAGACCTGCACTAACAGAAATACTGAAGGGTGTGCATCAGGCAGAAGGAGCATTAAACCAGATGAAGATAATAGTGTTGGAGAGAATAAAGAGTGATAGGAAAGTAAAGATATAGATACAACCAGCTAACAAATAACCGCTTATGCCAATAACAGCAAGACTTCCTGGAACTTAAAACATATATAGCATAAAAATAATTAATAGCACAAAAGCCAGGAAAGGTGCTTGTGGAGTTAAAGCATAAGGTTCTTGTAGTGTCCAGGAAGTGATATATGAAAAAAACTAGAGTGAACTCTAAGAATTCAAGGATGTATGCTGTAACTTTCAGAGAACTTTCACTAGAAATAAATGATAGAATGCATAATTAACAATGTAATAAAAGGAAAAATAGAATAATAAAAGATTTGAGTAATCAAATCAAAAGGCAAGAGAGGGGGAAAAGGAACAAAAAACAGGAAAAATAGAGAATGAATATTAATATGGTAAATTTTAAAAAAATTTTTTTAGTTGTTGACTGACCTTTATTCATTTATTTATATGTGGTGCTGAGGATTGAACCCAGTGCCTCCCACATGCGAGGCAAGTGCTCTACCACTGAGCCACAATCCCAGCCCCTAATATGGTAAACGTAAACCCAAATAAATCAGTGATTGCATTAAATATAAGTGGACCAAATACTCCAATGAAAAGACAAAGATTGCCATACTGGACTAAAAAGCAACAGCAAAAGGATCATGAGTTCAAAGCCAGCCTCAGCAATGGCGAGGTGCTAAGCAACTCAGTGAGACCCTGTCTGTACATAAAATACAAAATAGGGCTGGGGACGTGGCTCATTGATTGAGTGTCCCTGAGTTCAATCCCCAGTACCCGGTACCCCACCCCAAGAAAAAGATATCAAATCTTAAATTTGTATTTGCTTCAAAAGATATAAAGTAAAAACTGACCACTTAACAAGCTAAGCTATAGTAGAAAAGAAGAGTCACAACTAACTTGCTAGGACATAGTGGAGGCTTTATTGAGGAGGAGATAGGTGCTGAATGCCTGTATCTTCCAGAATTCTTGAGAGCCGTTTGGTGGTTCTAGCAGGGAGTATGGCTACTCTATAGCCTTGACTGGAGAATGGTCCTCCTCTATGTGGAAGGGTCATTCTCTTCAACTGAGCATGCAGCTTAGGGAAGGATGCACAGGGGGTAGTGAGGGAAGAAGAGGACACCTGCCCACACAGCCAGATCAGTTGAATCAACCCTGGAGACCAATGAGCTGACAGATGTCACAGCCAGATCTCCTTCCACTCCCAGAATTCTTATGTTGAAATCCTCACCCCCAGTGATGCTGTTCGGAGGCCAGGCCTTTGGGAGGCCACTAGGCAGAAGGTAAAACCCTTATGCATGGGACTCCAGCTCCTGTAAGAGACAAAAGAGGGACAATCCAAGCTCCCACCATGGGAAGGGACAACAAGAAGGCAGGGGTCCACACCCTGGGAGGTGGCTCTCAGCAGACCCTGATTGTGCCACTGCCTTCATCTTGGACTTACAGCCTCCAGAGCTGTGAGAGATAAATGAGTGTGACTTGAGACTCCCAGTCAGTGGCCTTCTGGAATAGCACCCCAAACCCACCAAGAGGCAGGTGTCCAAGGATGAGCAGGGTTCTCGGTGGGAATGGCAACAGGAAGAACAAGGTTGGCTCTTCACTGACTTCTTATTGACAGCTTCCCTCAGCTCTTACAGCAATCCTACGACGTGGGCTCTATCCAGTTCCCTCCAGAGGAAGATTCTTTTTTTTTTTTTTTGGTACTGGAGATTGAACTCAGGGGCACTCGACCACTGAGCCACATCCCCAGCCCTATTTTTTGTGTTTTATTTAGAGACAGGGTCTCACTGAGTTGCTTAGTGCCTCACCATTGCTGAGGCTGGCTTTGAACTTGCCATTCTCCTGTCTCAGCCTCCCAAAGTGCTGGGATTACAGGTGTGCACCACCGCGCTCGGCTCAGAAGAGGTTTCTGAGGCCCAAAGAGCTGAGGAAGTTTGATTTAAATGGTGAGACATATGATGGATCCAAGGTTTGGACCCAGACCTGCCTGCTGCCAAAGCTTGGGAGCTTCACCTTGGGATCCTCCTGCCCCGTGCACAGGGCATCACGTTCATTGGCTTTCTCGTTTGTCTGACTTGTGTCTAAAGTATTTGTTTGGTTATGCTATCAATTGTAATATTCCCAACCTTTAGGAAAAAAAACCTAACATACAACAAAAAAGTATTACCAATGAGCACTTCCAAGTCTGTATCAGGTGGCATGACTGAAAGCCAACCAACATCTCCCAGAAAACAGATATGCCCACTGCCACCTAGTGAAAAGACATAACTGCATGGGAAGAGTTGAGAAAAGAGAAAAAAAAAGTTTTAGGGAGTAATAACCGAAAACTAAAACTCATAAAATGATAATAAACATTATAACCTGTCATCAAGTTATTCAATAAATATTTGTGGATGAATATTGCCAAGCTGTTCTGTCACCTGCTTTAGTTTCACAATCTCCATGATTTCTTCCCCCTTCTTTTAGAAGTAAAATAGTTTCCCCTCACTTCTAAAAATTAAAAAAAATAATGATAAGAAAGTATAAAAGTAATAGCAATCATTCATGGTCCTAATACCAAATTTTTAGGATTAGTTCTGGTTAACATTTTTTTTTTAAATGTTTATTTTTTTTTTTTAGTTGTAGGTGACAGAATATCTTTATTTTATTTTTATGTGGTGCTGAGGATCGAACACAGTGCCTTATGCATGCTAGGCGAGCACGCTACCACTGCGCCATAACCCCAGCCCCCTGGTTAACATTTTTAATATGTTTTCTTCCATTCTTTCTGTGTAAGAAAAATCAGAATCTTTTATTTAAAAAAACCAAACTACTTTTTAAGTAAAAGTGGTACCCAGATGCTTGCTTTGGCTTGCCATGTGATACCCTCCACTCTGCCATGATGCAACCAGGAGGCTCCAAGAGATGCCAGCATCACACCCTGGTCTTGAACTTCGCAGCCTCCAGAATCACAAGCAAAACCTACCTCTATTATTTGGAAAGATTTTTTTTAAATTATACCTGTTATAATTCAAAATGTGCTAAAACTCCTGAAGATAAAAGTGAAAAAATCACCCCCAATATGGTCAGCCAGAAATAACCATTAACATCAGGCAAAGAGCACTTTGAACAATTTGATCTGTGAATACACAGACAGAGGAATGGATGAAGGAACAGATGGGTGGGAATACTTTCACAAAACCAGAATAGTATTTTGAACACTATCTTTAATTTGACTGAATTCAACAGGAGGCAAAGAAAGGGAAGTTAATAGAACTGTTGAATTCACATAAATATTTTTTTCTATGACAGGTAGTTTCCCAAAAATATCCCCTTGAGTTTATTTTATTTTATTTTTTTTTATTTTTTTATTTTTTTTGGTACTGGGGATTGAACTCAGGGGCACTCGACCACTGAGCCACATCCCCAGCCCTATTTTGTGTTTTATGTAGAGACAGGGTCTCACTGAGTTGCTTAGTGCCTCGCCATTGCTGAGGCTGGCTTTGAACTCGCGATTCTCCTGTCTCAGCCTCCCTAAGTGCTGAGATTACAAGCGTGAGCCACCGCGCC